>OY757915.1:110192557-110230057 GCA_963585895.1 Sepioteuthis lessoniana
CAGCAGATTGTTATGGATCTCTTCTATGTCGGGAACCATGTGTACTTAGCATATGCCGATAGATTAACAGGCTGGCTGATCCTATATCACCTAAGCCATGGACAAGCTAATACGTCAAGGCTTATCTCGATCTGGCAAGACATTCTTCAAAGCTATGGCGCCCCTGAAGAACTCAGCATCGATGGCGGACCACTCTTCCCATCCCTCCCATTCACACAGTTCTTAGCAGACTGGGCTGTTAAACACAGATTGTCATCAGCTGCCTACCCACAATCTAATGGTCGGGCAGAGCTCGCTGTCAAGTCAGCCAAGAGAATTATAAGTGGCAACACAGGAGCTCAAGGGTCGCTGGACAATGACCGCGCGGCAAGAGCCATCCTCCCATACAGGAATACACCCATCCAAAATATCGGACTATCCCCCGCTCAACTGCTACTCCACCGCCGACTACGTGACTTTATACCACCCCAACCCACCCTCTACAACCCACACGCTGATTGGACAGCTGCAGCAAAAAATCGCGAGGCAATTCTATCTCGTCGGAACGCTCGTCTTATAGAGCAATATAACAAAACAACACACAACTTATGTCCCCTTCAAAAGGGGCAAATAGTGACCCTACAACGACCAACAACCCGCCGATGGGACACAACAGGTCAAGTCGTCGAAACACTCCCCAATCACCAATACCGTGTCAGAGTTGACGGATCTGGTAGAATCACGTTGAGAAATCGCCGATTCCTCAGAAAACTCGAAACACCAACAACCCCACCCCCCATTCCTAGCACCGAACCTGAGACCTCTACACCAAATCCAAATCCTCTTAAACCCAATACACCAGTGCTACAAACAATGGGCACTGGAATAACATCAAACACTGCTCAGCCATCTACAATGTCGCAGACAAAACTCCCTCGGGCGTTGTCCAGACTACTTCCACACGACCAGCCAGGTTTAAAGGAACTCATACCCCTCCAAAGACCAGTACCCTCGGGGGATGTAAAATAACACATACCTCTGTAAAGCGTCCAGCTGGCAGACAAAAATAAAGCAGGTCGTAGCTCAGTGCAGTCCTCCTAACAATGCTAAACTGAAACTGGTTTATATAATAAAATACCTTCACTTACTTGCAAGCAGCCAATCACGGTCTATGCAACGGAATTGTCCACTTGTGCACAATGGGATGCCCCAAGGCACCATAAATAGTTCCCGTTCCTCAATCGGTAATTGAGTTTCCTGTCTTCATGACTGATTGCTCTTTGCTAACACAATTAATTACTCTTGGCGATCGCAACTAATTGCCCTACATAACCTGACAAATCCTACATGCTGTATGTAGGTTTGAGCTGGTCGTTCTGCCTTTGCTTGACTATGTGAAGGGGTCGACAGGAGCACATCACTTATGAGCTCATCCCTACTTCTCCAGCTGTGTCCCGCATGTCTGGTTCATCTAATTTTGATAGTTTTTGTGATGGGTGGTAGGTGGCCGTACAGCTGCTGCCTTGTGAGGTACTGCCTCCAGGACTTGTTCAATATTGCTCACAGCATTCTTGTGTAGTTGCGGCCAAGCTTTTTCTCCATTTGTTTAGTTAGCGTATATATATATATATATTGATATATGTGTCTGTGAGGGTATCTATGTAAATGTGTTTTGTTGTTATTTTAATTTTCATTGAATGCCAATTCCTTTCTTAGAAAGGAATATATAGATAAAAAAAGTGTGAGAATTCCTTGTCATCTGTTTTTTGGGGCTTTTGACCATTCTCTGTCCCTATAGTAATAAATAATTTGACATAAATTGTTATCTTCAAATAAAACTGGGATGTTAAATTGTTTTCAGCATTTCTCCCAAAGGATGCTAAGACTTGAATCAAGTCGTTGGATATAAGAAAATCAAGGAAACCTGTTGATGTAATTATCAACATTATTGGTGTGTGTATGTTGCCTTTTAGAGATTCTACATTGTATATTTTGAATGAATGACCAGCTTCTCTTGACCATGATCAATTATTTATTAAATAATTTCTAAAGCAATCAAAGAGAAAAAATAAATTCAATTTTCCTTTCAGCTGAAAAAACTGAAAAGAAAATTTATTTGCCGGCTGGTCGTATTCACTCAGAAGATTTGGATTTATTGTGAAAATCACGAACAGAATTATAGATTCAATGGAATTTGTTGGAAACTGACTTTCAACAAATCTGATCTAATTAAACTCAAAAGATGCTAAAGGCTTTTTTTTTTCTTGGTGGGGGGAAAGAAGCTACAGATAAAAAGCTATTTTTCTAAATATAGTTGATTTGTTTTTGTTTGGTTGGTTGTACCAAAGTCAGTTAAACAGTCATGGTTTATAATTATATACAATACAAAAGTGTATTTTCATAATCATTTTAAACAGGTTAATCCTTAATATCTAGTCGCAATATCAATGCTTTAAAAGGAATTAACAGCTAGGGACAGCTTGTTTTAATCCATCTTGCCTGGTTTATTTTATGATAATTTCAAGTTTGCTTCTAAGTCTTAACATTATAAAACTTTTGGTGCTATTTTTTCCAAGTGGTTTCTTTGTTTAATGGCATGTCATTCTTTATGGGTTACTTAATTGGTTGGTTGGTTGGGTTTTATGGCATATCAACCTTTATAGGTTATTTAAAGCCAAATCCATTTTTATGGAAATAGTTCTATTTCAAACAATTCAGTTTAGCATTAGTACACAGTTTAATTGTCAAAAACATTTCTATTTTGAGCTAATTCAGTTTAGTATATGTACAGATTTTGTTTACACACAGTTAAATGTCAAAACAGTTCTATATCAAACAATTCAGTTTGTGTAAGTAGAGTTTCAATGTTAAAAACAGTTCCATTTCAAACAATTCAGTTTAGCATAAGCACGCAGTTTAGATATAAGTACAGTTTAATTCTCAAAAACATCTCAACAGTGGGACAATAGAGTCGATTTTATTTCCACATTTTAATACAATTAGTAACCCAGTTTCCTAACAATGTCCTTTTAAGCAGCCATTTTATTTTATATCTAAATTGACACAAAATGTACAAGAATTACTTGGATATCATTTTTTACGACCATAAACATACAATAGCGTTGAAATTTCAAAAAACATTTCAAGCTGTTCAGTTTAGTCAAACAGTTCTAATTCAAACAATTCAGTTTAGCATACGTATGCCGTTAGTTTTATTTAACCCATAAGTAGGGCCCTATCAGGTGCTACCATTCTGGGCCAGAGTGGACCTGGGAGCAATGGCAATGAAGGGGTGCTCCACATCCCCCAAAGCTCCAGCATCACTGGAACCTCCCCATCAGATTGTTTAGTGTCATATCCAGGACACTCATTGGTTAGGGGCTTACCCCTTTGCAGAGAAGCAGTCGATGTATTCTACAGCCCCCTCTGACTGGGCAAGGGTTACATAATGACAAAACCATACTTGTAAAAGGACAATAGTTAAACTCATAATTTCCCAAGAGTATTAGTCTGAAACTGAATATAATAGCATGACTGGAGTTTGACCTCACTACGATGTTGCAATCTAACATAGAGGGATAAGTGGATTCATGCCTTTCCCAAGGGTATTAGTCTGAAAATGAACATAATAGCATGACTGGAGTTTGAACTCACTATGATGTTGCAGTCTAACATAGAGGGATAAGGGGGTTCATGCCTTTCCAAGGATATTAGTCTGAAAGTGAATGTAATAGCATGACTGGAGTTTGAACTCACTATGATATTGCAGTCCAACATAGAGGGATAAGGGGATTCATGCCTTTCCCAAGGGTATTAGTCTGAAAATGAACATAATAGCAAGACTGGAGTTTGAACTCACTCACTATGATATTGCAGTCCAACATAAAGGGATAAGGGGGTTCATGCCTTTCCTAAGGTTATTCGTCTGAAAGTAAAAATAATACTCATTGACTATGATGTCACAGTCCAGCACATGAACCACAACACCAGATGGACTTCTCGTACCTTTTCTAAGAAAATATGCAAACAGTAGGCAAAAAGAGTCATTTGATGGAAGTGATGGAAACTAGGTATTAGAGGAACTAATTTTATTTTCATGGTCAAATTTCATGACCTTTTCCATAGCATCTTGTATTCCCTTATTCGCCAGGTTTAGAGGTGTCAGATGCACCCCACCCTAAAAAAATGTGCAAACTGTAAGCTGCATCCTTTGCATAGCAGAACATTATAAACAATTTCAATTATGCAGCATGTTTGGCGTAATGGTTTTCATCACAGGAAATGGAATCTGAGCTGAGTTCAAATCCTGGTGGTTTATGTTCTACTTGGTGTTAATACCCTTAGAAAGAGAAGAAAAACTTTCAATTAAAAACAGCTGTCCACTGCTTAAAAATTGACCTTGTGTCATATTCTGCTTATAGTAGAGGGGTTGGGAAAATACATACTTCAAATTAAAGAAAGTGTGTTTAGTAATAATAAAATATTTGTTAGAAATGTACTCAATAGGAAACAGAATCGGTGATTAGTGTTCAAAACCTGGATGAAATCACAATCCTGTGCTGTACCTCTTAGGCAGATGATGGATTGCTGGACCGATTCATCTGGTCTTTGAGAAATTGAGGCAAAAGATAATCTATGAACCATAGGGTTTGATTTTTGTGAGACTAGTGTGTCCAGCATGTCCATGAGTCAATTTGGTTCCTCAGAGAAAAATTTTGGGTATGTATTTATAATCGATGTTTGGACAGCCTCATCGGCGCAGTTGTATAACTGGATGTTGGTCTGTGCAGGGGGGATGTTTGTCATTCGCACAGAACCTCCCAGTCAATTCTAAACTTTCGGAATTGTTGTGATGTCATCCCTGAATGGAGCTGGGGAAGTTTGACTGCAGGGGCCTTCGTGTAGCTGTCTGATGTTAAAGGCTGCTCCTTTGCTAGCATAAGGAAGGCTAGGGCATGTCCCATGGTTGTGACACCTAGTTCTTTGAGGACTTCCCGGGCTATCATGGTGAGGCTATCCTTGGTAATGCTTTCCTCCCGGATCCTGCTTGCAGCGCCATGATGAATATTGGTTGACTTGAGAGTGGTCTGACACACAAGTAGAAAATGATCCCCGTTGCCATTTACTGGATGAATATATGGATGAATAGATACCACTCATGCAAATGTGTTGGGCAGGTCATCCTGGCACCACAGATAGATACCACTCATACAAATTTGTTGGGCAGGTCATCCTGGCGCCACAGATAGATACCACTCATGCAAATGTGTTTCAAGAAGACAGCCATGTTAGAAGGTGAGTCATTTGACTTTTACAGCTATTCGCATTTCAGTTTATGCTAATGCTCTTTGGAAAAGCACAAAACTATCTATTCTCCTTCCAGCGAGGAATGAATAATAGGACAGACAATTCTTTAACCTTAATAAGGTAACCAGTTTAGAAGAAGGAAAATTGAATTCAAAATAGCTGTAAATAAAGTCAGCGACCATAAGGCTCTCTTTTCAATAGCTAGGGTTGTAAGGGAGGGTGGATTGCTTCACTTCCATATCTTATAATGCTGAGTATTAAGCAAGGCAGTATCAAGTCCCATTTTTTGAGTTTTCGGTATGACTCGACCTGGCATTGACCTCTGGTCTACTGGACCATTAGCGAACACTGTAGCTATTAGGCCAATGGCTTTTCTGCTTAAAAAATGACCTTGTGTCACATCCTGTTTATGGCAGAGGGTTGAGTGCCCGGATCCACATTTGGGTTCGTGAAACTGCTTGCCTCATCAGGCTTACATTGCACCAAGTGAGCCGATGAACAGCATAGACCAGCAAGGTTCGAGTCTCGACTCGTTCCCGACCTTCCCCTCCCCTTTATCCCTACTTCAATTGGCCTTCGGGCTTTTGACCTTGTGTCAAGTCCTGTCTGGTGGGAGGCAGCGACAAATAGACAGAGGGTTGAGTAATTCAAATAATGAATAATAATACAAAAGGTAGTTTTACTGAAGACACATACAGAAGATATTTTGTCAAAGATTTCTCACCAATACACGAAAGTAAATACAGAATTGATAAGAAAGAACTTTGACTCATAATTGATTTGGAATTAACAAGGTGAAATTTGGCTTGTGTTTATAAACCATTAAGAATACATTCCAGAAAAATCCAAAATAACTACAAGGAACAATAAATAAAATAGGAAAAATAATAATAAATGAATAAAATAGAAAAAATAATGTTCAATGAATTGAAAGAGTTTAAAATAGAATTTTGGATTGTCTTATTTAAAATAATTTTTTATTTCTATTCTTTTCTGCCTTTCAGTTCATTTTCACTGCCAATTTAATCACTCAGCCATTTTTGTATATTTTGGTTCCAATGGCAGACAAGAGATGTCTTCAGGCAAGACGGATAGAAATACTTATCGTATACATAGCACAATCTTACAAACGACTGCAATATCAAACAGTCACCTGCTCCAAAGAAAATTTCAACAGATATACCTTAATTACTTGTATATAAGATACAGTATATTTCCAGATTTTTCAGTTTAAAAGTTAGGGTTGCATATTATACATCATGTAATGGTTAACAAGCTAGACAACAAACCATTAATAATGACTTCAGGTCTCATTGGATGCTCATCTATCCAGCACTGTATCACAATTAGGCAAAACTGAATAAATAAATTGTATAAGTCTTGCAATATTTTGCTATGTGCTACTTTGCAGCAGGTATGTTATGAGCTTGAAGCAGTTCAAGCTAAGGTAGGTACCCACTGTAGTTGGTAGTATTATGGTAGTTAGTGTGCTGACATGTTGAGCATTGCTTAACTGTGTGTGTGATTTGAAAGATGAATGTGTAATGTCTAATTTAGGAATTTATGTTTTACAAGTTTGAACAGAGCCAGAACGCTGCACAAACAACTAAAAACGTTTGTTGTGCCAAAGTGACAGTGCAGTTGATTACAATACAGTAACCAGATGGTTCATTAAATTTCATTCAGGTTGGAAAACCTTGACTATCAGACAAGGTCAGATCGGCCAAAAACTGTAAATGCCAAAAGCGTACTCCAAGCAATAAAGGAAAATTTGACAAGTAGTATTCAGAGAGTATCAGGCAAGCTTGACATATCACAGTCCAGTGTGGTTTGTCACCTTGACAACCTCTGGAAAATCATCTACAGAACCAGAAGTAAGATAGCTTTGCTGTTATTTATTTTGACTTTAGATTCAGTTTCTAACAGGCTATCTGTCCAGTTAATTGACTCATCAACTTGGATTTATCTCACTTTTTAAACTGAGATGGCCTTCGAGTTTTAATATTACAAACCAATAAATAAAATTTTTAAAAAATTCATTTTGTCTTTAATATTATAATAAAGTCCAAACTGAAGGTTCACCATTTTTACTCTGTAGAGAAGATAAGCCATATTAACCTTATTCCAAACCTAAAAAGTTAAATGGACATTGTTGTTTCAACTTTTGAATTTAACTCATGACTCACGGAAATTTTGTTGATACCAGAACAATCTTGACTTTCTTCACATCATTTACATTCTAAACAGGCAAAATGATGGGACGAGGGTAAGTGACAAGTTTTGCAATATTTTGGTATGTGCTAGTTTGCAGCATATACATTATGTAATTGAAGCAGGTAAGTACCCACTGTGGTTGGTAGTATTATGGTAGTTAGTGTGTTGACATGTTGAGCATTGCTTAACTGTATGTGTGATTTGAAAGCTGCACAGATGATTGTTCTATGTTGTCTAATTTAGGAATTTATGCTTTACGAGTTTAAACAGGACCAGAACGCTGCACAAACAACCAAAAACATTTGTGCAAAAGTGACAGTGCAGTTGATTACTAGACAGTAGCCAGATGGTTGAAGAAATTTCACTCTAATTGCAAGGAACTCAATAATCAGGCAATGTCAGGTAAGCCTGTCACATTCAGTTTAGCTTGTGATGCAGATTTCAAGCAAAGTTGTAATGCCAATGGTCATGCAGTTGGTTTCAATTGGGCTTGCAATGTAGATCTCAATCGTAGTCATCATCATCATCATCATGTCGTGCCACTAGCACGAATATCCCTGACCCTCTCTCGCCACTTCTCCTTATCGTTCATCACCTCTGGCAGGTCTTCAGGGCTACATCCCGTATCCTCACATAGCTGCCGTATGTATGCTCGAGCTGGTCGTCCTGCTTTTGCTCGGCCATATGTGGGGGTCCATAGGAGTACATCACTTATGAGCGCGTCCCTGCTTCTCCAGCAGTGTCCTGCCCCCATGCCTACCTGCCTGGTTTTTATAACTCTTATGCAAATGAGCCCTGTATATGAAACAGGCAGTTTGGTTCACATGTGCCAGGGTCTCTAAAAATTGCAACTTGACAAGTAAGACAGCCAATGCATTTGGCAAGTCACTGTTACATCTATTACAAAGCCTAAAACCAGGGATTCTGAGGCCATGATTGTAGTGAGAGAAGTGATTTACTGTTGAGTTTGAAGCCAGTGTGAATGCATTTTGTGTGCAGGTGCTAGCAGGAAAAAAAACAGCATTTTACTGTCCAGAATGGTTCAAAACCTTCATGAATTCAGCAAAAGCCGTCAGAGTTGCTGAATTGTGCCTCATGTTACCAAAATATTGCAAAACTTTTTATTCACCTTAGTAATTAATTTTTTTCCCCAGCCTCATGCTTGCGTTGTTAGTTGGGGCTGTAGAATACACTGACTGCATCTCCGTAGAGAGGTAAGACCCTAACCCACGAGTGTCCTGGATATGACACTAAACAATCTGATGATGAGGTTCCAGTAATGATGGAGCTTTGGGGAATGCAGAGTACCCCTTCATTGCCATCGCTCCCAGGGGCACTCTGGCCTGGAGCGGTAGTACCTGATAGGGTCCTATCTATGGGTCAAATAAGACTAAACAGCATACTTGTGCTAAACTGAATTGTTTGAAATAGAATAGTTTTGACATTTAACTGTGTGTGGACAAAACTATACTTATACTAAACTGAACTGTTTGAATTATGTTTGTTGTTTGTTTGGGTTTTATGACATATCAACCTTATTGTTTGAATTAGGACTTTGACTAAACTGAATTGCTTGAAATAGAAATGCTTTTGATAATTAAACTGCATACTTATGCTAAACTGAAGTGTTTGAAATAGAACTGATTATTTGTATAAAATTATATTTGGTATTAAATAACCTATAAAGGTTGACATGCCATAAAAACCAACCAACCAGCCTCATGCCTCACCATATTATATCTATAGACCAAACTAATGTGTTTTTACACAATTGCAGAAAAATATCCACAGGAATGTATGTTTGTTTATAATTTTGTTTCTTGTAATGCGAGTTTATTTTTGCCGCCAGCTCATTGCATTTTTGCCAGAACATACTTTCACAACCTCAGAAACTAAACAGAGAATATAAAACAATAGAAGTCCTAATACTTGAGGCAATTTTAATTTTTGTGTTTCTCCTTCACTATCAAACAACCAGCTACTACCATATATAAACAAAATTAACATCAATTAATGGGTGAATTACTCTACACGAGTATTAAAGTTTCTAATGTAAGATAAACATCAAACAGGTTTGTAGACAATATCATTCTAATAAGCAAATATATATATTTCTGTGAAATAATGTGTTGAGTAAGGTAGATAAAAAATATTTCCCCCAAAAGAAGCAAAACTAGCTGAAACTGGAAATTCCAAGATGTAATTAGATACAACCACCAAAAATTAAAGATAAATGTCACATTTTTTATGCTTTGTCCAAGTTGAATATATATCCATTACCTACTAGCAAAAAATTAAAATAAATTTTATCTCTGATTTCTAAGTCAAGATTAAAATATGTTGAATATTATTTTACCCTAAAGAAACCATTCTTAAAACACTAACAACTGTTGATAAACAAAAAGAAAAAAAACATAGAAAACAGTCGGTTAGTCTTTAATGTTCAAACATTTTCTTAAAATAAAAGAAAAAATTCTTTGTTCTAGTCTAGCTAACCTGTCTGGGGTACTTCAAACTAATAAATAAATTAGATTTTGCTTCATGTAGTGAAACCTTAAACAGTATTGGCTGTCTGGGATGAACTGATGTGAACAAGAATCAAAATTATGGTTTTGTAAAAATATGTCTGATAGACAAATACATTTTTCATTATCTTCCTTTCCTGAAAGAGAGTACTGAAGAAATTGAGTTTATTTCAGTAATTAGCTCTTTCTGAGTTGTGTTTCGTAAATCTGTCTGAATAAATGGATTAATCATATATATATATATATATATATATATAAACATGCAAAACTTTCATACAAGTTGAGTTTTTAAGATCAAAGTTTTAATCAAAACCTTAGAGAAACATTGGAAATAATTATAATAATAACAATAAACTAAATCTAAAAAATAGTATAAACAAAGTGAGGTTTAGGTTATTTGGTTTTATGGCATATCAACCCTTAATGGTATTTTAATGCCAAATGCCATTAACATATATATATATATATATATATATATATATATATATATATATATGATTTGTACATGAATTATTTGTAGGTAAGTTTATTTTCAAATGAGTGAGGACTCATTTGTTTGTACACAGTTAAATGGTTTCAAGTATTGCGATCTAACACAAATAATTCTTTTTGATATCAATCATTTACTTGCACACAGTTTAAATAGTTTCAAGTATTATTATCTCAGCTCAAGTAACCCTCAACCACCACCACCAGTGCCAGTAAAATAAAATAGGGATGGGTATTTGTTTGCTACAAGAACAATTTGAAGAACACAATTGGAATAATCTTATAGGTGTTAGATCTTGACATGACCAGTAAATTGATTGGATGAGGACTTTCTGATTGCTTATCAAGCCTATTAAGTAATTGGAGGTGCCCGTGGTGTAATGGAGGTGCCCGTGGTGTAATGGTTATTGTCGTAGGAAATGGACACAGCGACACGAGTTCAAATCCTGGACGAGATTGATTGCATTTCACATAGCACTAATACCCTCGGGAAAGGTATGAATCCAATTATTTTCCCTCCAGCTATGGGTAAATAGTAGGGCAGACTAGGTTCTTTAGCCTTGGTGAAGCAACTAGTTTAGGAGAAGGAAAACTCTGAATTCAAACCTGTTAAACTTCGCTCAAAAATTGACCTTGTGTCATATCCTGCCCGAGCAGAGGGGTTGGTAAATTGGATCAAGCCCATTAAGGGTCAAAGTGGAGTGCTGCCATTCATTTCCCAACTTTGGTTGCTGAATCACGGACTGCTGAACCACCAGGATCCTAACTACAGAGAACAGATTGCTTCATTGAGGTGGGAAGGAAGTCTTATCCCTCTGCAGAAGTGATGTGGGCATATTCTACAGCCCCAACCAACAGGGAACATATAAACACCAACTAGAACAAATAACAGAAGCCAAAGAAGCTACTATTCTCCGGGTCTTTGTAATCCAAACTGATTGAAAAATAAAGAACAATAGACCTGATACAGTGTTAAGCAAGTCATTGCCAACAGATCATATCAAATCAGTCAAATAATAAGATAAGTAAATATAAAGACCAGGAAATAGAAATTGAAAAAATTATGGCCCCTTAAAACAACCACCATGCCAGTAAGAGTAGGAGTCCTGGGTATGATGAAGAAAGGGACAGAAAAACACGTTAACAAGATACCTGGCAATCCCAGCTTGTATGAAATGCAAAAAATTGTTTTGTGCTGAACTGCTCATTCCTTTGGAGTGTATTATTAAGACGATTGAAATAAAATTTTATAAAGAAAAAAAAAAGAAAAAAAATTAGAATGCCTATAATTACTTCCTTCACTTGCCCGAAATTTTGGCTGAAGACCTGGTGAAGGAAGGTAAGAAACCAATGATGAGCAGAAAATTGAATGATAATAGTTCTAATCTTTCTCTCAAACACAGATATACACACAGTCTTATTCAGCAGTATTGATTTAAAGTCTAAAATATTAAAATGTTCACAGTATCAATTACTATCCATAACTTTGAGTTTCATGTCCAATATATATATATATATATATATACTCACACACTGTCTCCATTTCTCACACCTGGTTCACATGTGCATTCACTCATTCATACAATATACAAACTGTTCAATGTCCTTATGCAGCAGAACTGATTTAAAATCTAAAATATTAAAATGATTGACCATAACTCTGAATTTCTAAGATGATTTAGTTTAGTTTCTTTGTTTCATAGCAACTCAGCCTTTGTGGGTTATTTAATGCCAAAGCTATCCTTATAAAATAAATTTATTTAAGGCTGGGAGGATAAGGAGGTTATATATATTTCCTTCGACTGAAAGTGGATGTAATTATGCGTCTGGAGATCATACTTGCTTACTAGTCATAGTCTAGCACATTAACTATTAGGCCGAAGATTCAAGAAAAATGTGTATCACACACAAATAACAACGGTTATACAGTCACAAAAGTAGGGAAAAGAGAGGAGAGAGTGTGGAAGAGGATCTTACCAGGATATTATACTGATTGCTTGAATAGCAGGATCTGAAGAAATGGTAAGAAAATAACAATTGAATCAACGAGGAGGAATTTATATATGAAAATGAATAAACAGATTCCCTTTCCTTGTATTAAGTCAGGGGACTTACAGAGAAGTAAGTCAAATGTCTGTTGTGTGATGAAGAGTTGTTTGGGCTATCCTTTGGTGTGTATGTGAGATAGTTTGGTTCTAAAAGGATATGATTGTTACCTGTGCCAAGTGGTTGAAGTGAGTGGGGGAGCTATCATCCATCATAGTCGTATAGCGGCTGCACTAATGAGAACTGGTTGTTTGTAAAATGTCAAGTGTTACCTATATACTTTTGATAGGATCAAGAAAACGTCCATAGCTTCAATCTGTAGAGTCTTTTGATTGGCCAAAATGGATTAATTCCAAGTCACATGATTGCTCACTGCTATATCTTTCAGTTAGTTAACTTAAATGACCTACAGGTCATTCTGTTTTTTGGTTTCAATGAAGAGTTTATGAATTGTCATGAGATTTGATTTGTGGCATAACTTTATGGTACTCATTTAACTAAATTCATTTGTATTGTAATTAATGACTTGTACTGTAAAATTTCAAAGTAGGATTACTCAGAAAGACTCTTACGCTATCTGTAACTTGTAAGAAATAACTTTATTATTTGTATCCTATTCTCGTAATAGTTGCAGCAGCAGTGAGAAAAGCAAGTATTTCCAGAAAAGATTAGAGTGGTGTTGAATACAAAGTTGTTTACTTTTTGACAGTTTTTACCCTTTTGCAGGCAGAGCCTCGTTGTTTTTTTAGTCATAGCTCAATGTAAAGCACTTTTTTAGTCTTAGCTCAATGTAAGGTACTTTTTTTAGTCATAGCTCAATGTAAGGCACTTTTCTATTGGCTGCTCATTGACCAATTCAATGTAAATGAATAGAAATATTGGTAGGAGGCCCTACTGTGATGCAGAATTGTATAGTTTTGAAAACTATAATTAAAAGCAAATGTTTTGTTTTTTATGCTATTGTGCCACAACATGCAATTGCTAATTGAATTATTTGTTTGTTTTGTTTGTTTTGTATACATAATTAATTGACTTGTTTGAGTCAACCTTTTATTTTGCAAATTTTCTGAAATTTATTTGCTCACTATTGAAAATATTATCCGCTTAAAATAACAATTATCAAAATTAAAAGCAATATTGTTCAACCAGGATATAAGTTAGACATATCTGATATTTCATATTCATATATTATTTATATATTCTAGTTTCTGAATAGGCAATCTTGTTTCTGATTCTATCAAGTTTTTCAGAAAAAAAGTTTGCCTGACAGAAACCAAAAAGTGAAACAGACTCTTAAGATATAATTTGAATTTTATTATTCAGTCTGGATCTATGCCCATATTTGGTGAATGCAACAGTATTTGTTCATTTACCAAAACTTTTATTGTTCCCCAATGATACTTGCATTAGAAAAAATAATATCTAAAAATGTTCAACTCTGGGTTATCTTTGCTACACTTTAAACCTGAACTAACAAGAATTTAAAAAAACTATCTGCTTGTGAAAATGTTAAGTACTTTGGGGTCCTTCCCGTGAAATCGGAAATTCTTAACTTTTGGATAGGTCTTAAGTTAATAAATAAAAATGGAAATAAGCATAATATGTTTGTTGATGTTTTATGGCATATAAATCCTTCTGGGTTATTCATTACCAAATCCTGTTTATATATATATATATATATATATATAATTCCATTAGGACAAAAAAAAAACATTCAACAGTGAACATTTAAATTTTCCTGGTAAAGACCTCAATATAACTGACATTACAGAGCAATAAGTTCTTAAAGAAATAAACAAAACCGGTCACAATAATAATAATTATTTTATGGATCTTATGGATAAAATAATAATTATTTTATAATAAAATAATAATTATTTTATCCATAAGATCTGAAGAAGTCCTGTTAATTTTTTTTTTGTGTTTTTGATTTATGTCAAAAACACATAACAGGATGAAAATAAATTTATAATCCTAATGTGACCGATTTTGTTTTTTTCTTTAAGAAAAAAAAAAAATATATATATATATGATTTGTAAGGGAATAATTTGTTGGTTTTTATATGAGTTGGGCACATTTGTTTGCACACAGTTAAATAGTTTCAAGTATTGCATTAGAAATTCTATTTAACAAGTAAGTTGTAAATTGGTCTACCATTGTTGTGGGCAACCTAGAGGCTATCTTTTCATTAGCTACTATACAAAGTTGTAGGGGTGGATACAACTCTTTTCCCTGGATTGCTCACCTTTACCCTTGATCCCTACCTTATAATGCTGAGTGTTTAGCAAGGAGGCATCAAGAACCATTTTTGAGTCTTTGGTATGACTCGATTTGAGATTGAACCCCAGTCTTCTGGACCACTGGCAAACACTCTACCCACTAATAAACAATTTGCGCACAGCTGTATGGTTTCAACTAACTTATAAGCATAATTCCTGGAGGTGCCTGTGGTGTAATGGTTATCGTCGTAGGAAATGGATATGGTGACACGAGTTCAAATCCTAGACGAGACTGATTACATTTCACATAGCGCTAATACCCTTGGGAAAGGTATGAATCCAATTATTCTCCCTCCAGCTATGGGTAAATAGTAGGGCAGACTGAGTTCTTCAGCAATGGTGAGGCAACTAGTCTAGGAGAAGGAAAACTCTTAATTCAAACCTGTTAAACTTTGCTCAAAAATTGACCTTGTGTCATATCCTGCCCGAGGGAGAGGTTGGGTAAATATGTATAATCATATTCCTTTGGTTTGGTTTGTTTGGTTTTATGGCATATCAACCTTTGTAGGTTATTTAACGCCAAATCCATTTTTATCTAAATAATCTGTTCTATTGAAAACAGTTAAGTTTAGCATAAGTACAGTTTAATTGTCAAAAACATTTCCATTTCAAACTATTCAAGCAGTTATATGTAATAATTCAGTTAAGTGTAAATACAGTTTTAATGTCGAAAAACAGTTCTATTTGAAATAATTCAGTTAAGCATAAGCATGCAGTTTAAGTGTAAGTATGGTTCAATTGTCAAAAACATTTCTATTTCAAGCTATTCAGTCTACTCAATTCATTTTAGCATAAGTATGCTGTTAGTTCTATTTAACCCATAGATAGGGCCCTATCAGGTGCTACCACTCCGGGCCAGAGTGGACCTAGGAGCGATGGCAATGAAGGGGTACTCCGCATTCCCCAAAGCTCCAGCACTGCTGGAACCTCACCATCAGACTGTTTAGTGTCATATCCAGGACCCCTGTTATGGGGGGGGGTTCTTACCCCTCTGCAGAGGTGCAGTCAGTGTATTCTACAGCCCCAGCTGACTGGGCAACATAATCCTTTGTAAATGATTGAACAGTTCTATTTGTCCCATTTAACAAGTACTACCACTCCAGTCAGAGTGGACCTGGGAGTAATAGCAATGAAAGGGTTCTCTACATTTCGCAAAGCTCCAGAACTGAAGCCACACTATCAGATGCAGTTTAGTGTCATACCCAAAACACTCTTACCCATCTGCAGCGGTGTTGGCATATTCTACAGCCACAGTTGACAGAGTAAGTTTGATTTTTCCTGGATTTGTCTACTTGTGTTATATTTATCTTCGAAACGGCTGCACATAAGAGCCTCAACAAGTCATCTTGATTAAAAATAACTTTGTTACACAACACTATTTCAATCCTTTTCCCATCATTTGCAATCAGAATTCAGTTGATCACACTAGAAATAGGTTTTATACTAGCTCTAAATAAATAAATAAAATAGTGAGGGAAAGTTCAACCTTTGTAATTTTCTCAACTTTTTAAAAATGGCTCATTGCATACTTACTGTGTATGGCTTCTGATTTAAAGTCGGTTTTCAGCCTTGTTCATTCTATTTTATCATGGGATAAAATATACAAAAAGATTTAACCAATGTTGTGTCTTTTCATGAATTGCCATATTTATCTCCCCACACCTACTGTTTATTCTATTTACTATACATAATTAATGATCCTGAATTACTCTCAAATGTTTACAAAAACTGATGACTCTTTATCTAATGTTAGAGTATATAGGGACTGTCTTGAAAATAAGAAAATTTATTTTTCAGGATAGTAACCCTGATTCAAAATCAGGTAATCAATGTTGGATTCTTAAAATGTTTAATTCATGCTTTCCTCTCAGAATTCAACTATTAGTAATTTTATTATAGTATTTTTTTTTTAATCACAGCTTATACCAGACTTTAATCATGGTCAAACTAGGGTTAATAGTGCTTTTTGAGTGGTCTTGGCCCAGCGGTTAGAGTGTTCGCTAATGGCCCGGGAGACCTGGATTCAATCCCAGGTCGAGTCATACCAAAGACTTTAAAAATGGAACTTGATACCACCTTGCTTAACACTCAGCATTATAAGGTACGGTTCAAGGGTAAAGTGGAGCAATCCAGGGAATGGAGTAGCGCCCTCCCCTACACCTTGGTGTAGTAGCTATCGAAAACGGAGCCTTCGGGTCACCCTTGACTATGGTCGCTAACTTTACTTTACTTATTAAGGGTTAATAAACAAATAACTCAACACAGAGATATGAGGTGCCATACAAATGTATCCAAGTCTCTGAGGAGGGTTTTCTTGGTTCAACGTACACGAAGACAAGCAAGGTGCTTATTACTGCTGCTGCTCCCTTCTACCAGCTTAGTTCTTGATTAATATACCCTTTGGGTAACTCCATTATTCTGGTCATAGGTGAGTCACCTACAACACTATATAATAGTCACAATTTAACATCAGTTTTTGTTTGCGCACAGTTTGTTCTATTCGACCCATAGATAGGACCCTATCAGGTGCAACTACCCGGGGAGCAATGGCTATGAAGGGGTACTCCACATTCCTCAAAGTTCCAAGGCTGAAGCTTCACTATCAGATGGTTTGATGTCATATCTAGTACACTCGTTAGCGGGGGGTGGGTGTCTTACCCCTCTGCAGAGATGCAGTCAGTGTATTCTACTGTTCCAATTGACTGGGCTTCCTATTTCTGAGATAGATGCTTATACATTTGGTATTCTGTAGAAAAATGGTTGTGGTATCTTCAAAATAAAATTATCTTTTTTTTCAGTAGGTCTTATCTATAGAACTGGAACCGAAATGGTCGGGCAAGGTGACACCTGCCTGCAAGTCCTCTAACTAAATGAACCCGATTCGAATGCCTACACCAATGGAAATGGACACCAACATCAACACAATCTAGTGGCAACCTCGGTTGTTGCTGAGTTAGCAAAGTGCCCACTGAAGATTGGAGAATTGTATAAGTAATGCTTGGCACATACCATTATGAATGTTGGTAGAGTTTATTGGATGCACCATGATTGGCCATAACATATAAAAATATAGCATGTGTGGCACATATCTCAGGGTCTGTATATCTTACGGCCCAGCTTATTTTTGTCTGCCAATTGGACATGAGTTGGATGGTCTTGCCAATCTGGTGGGTACCTTTTCTTATCCTTCTAAAGTGTCGTCTTTGAATGTGTGCCCAGCTGAAGCACACGCACCCGGTTCTCGGGCGCTTCCATACATACATGCCCGTCACACAACCTGCCTGATGATTAGCCTTATCTCATGCAGCCTGATTCATTCGAAAGGTTACCAATGTTTGATCGATGACAAGGAAACTGTGGATTGGAAATAATAAAGAGTAAACTCTTTATTTTTGATTAGGGAAGCCTGATTAAAAACATGAATTGCTTAAACCATCTGAATTACAAAGAGAAACAGTAGTTGACAGCAGTCAAAATTAAATCTATAGATTTTTATCATTAAAGGTTTTCAGACTATTGTCTTCATCTTTCTTATTATTTTTACAAGTTTCAGCTGATATGTCCTCCGGCCTTCTTTAGGTGTTTGTCAAACTCGGTAACCTACACAGAACTTCGAACTATATCCTTTATTGAATCCACAGGGGTGGCCTGGTCTGATTCAGTTAGCCATAACCGGGTACAAGTGTTAAGTATTCCTGTATTGTTACTCACCTCCAGTCAGGATTGAACCAGCAACCTCCTGATGATTTTCTCCTTAGAAGCTTAGGGAACCAACACCTATAACTGTTATGCTATGTATCCGGCTGAAGATGAAGACAATAGTCTGAAAACCCTTAATGATAAAAATCAACAAACTTCGTCTTAGAAATTTAGATAACTAAATTTATAGACTCACTCTTTATTCTATTCCCAATTTTTCTTGTCACCATATTTGTTTTTATCAACAGTAGTAAAAGTAACATTGTTTATATATCTGTTGAGTGTGAGGTGCTTCCTTTTTTATTAATAGACAGTTTAGATTTGGTCAATGAAAGGAGGCACGAGAAACTAATTTTAGTTAATATAGCTTTTGTGTTATTTATGGCTGGCTAATTTGAATGAATGACCAATCAGAGCTGACTTCATTGCTATGAAAGCTAGATATTCTTTAAGGAGAACAGTCTGGGTTTTCACCCTCAAGGTGTGGAGACGTCTATGCTGAACACGGGTCTCTGGATTCTCCATCGATCTATATTCTAAATTAACAAATATGTTTTCTGATTAAGTATTGTCGGTTGTTTTTAGAAATCTCGACTCACACGGGGTTTGGCAGATTGATCTCTCAGATTCAAAATTCAAAAAAGGCAATAATTCTTTTCAAAATTACATTTTACTATAAAAATTGGTTTGGTTTCTTTGTTTAATGGCATATCAACCTTTGTGGGTTATTTAATACCAAAGCCATCTTTGTAGAAGAACATTTTTGGTACTATTTAACCAATAATTTGGGGGATGAAGAGATTCATGTCTTTTCCAAGGGTATTAGTCCAAAAGTGAACATAATCACTTTCAATGATGTCATAGTCTAACGTTTTAGCCATTAAACCATGGAGACTCCTCCCTAACTCTAAGAAACACTTGCCATTTTGTTTTATTATCATATTTACCCAACCCCTCCGCTCAGGCAGGATATGACACAAGGTCAATTTTTAAGCGGAGTTTGACAGGTTTGAATTCAGAGTATTCCTTCTCTTAGACTAGTTGCCTCACCAAGGTTGAAAAACTCAGTCTGTCCTACTATTTATTTACCCATAGCTGGAGGGAGAATAATTGGATTCATACCTTTCCCAAGGGTATAAGTGCAATGGGAAATGCAATCAATCTCGTCCAGGATTTGAACTCATGTCACCGTGTCCATTTCCAACGATGATAACCATGACACCCTTTTGTTTTATTATAGTAGAATATTGGTAATTGCAAGATGTGATTGATCTGAAATACCGAAGATTTAAAAAATGGTACTTGATACCTCCTTGCTTAACACTCAGCATTATAAGGTACGTATCAAGGGTAAAGTGGAGCAATCCAGGGAAAGGAGTAGCGCCCTCTTTCACACCTCGGTGTAGTAGCTACTGAAAAGGGAGCCTTCAGGTCACCCTCAACTACAGTCGCTTATTTTACTTACTTAAATATATAGGATTTGGTTTGGTTTGTTTTTTGTCATATCAATCTTTGTAGGTTATTTCATGCCAAATCCCCTTTATACATATATTAAATATATAGGATTTGGTTTGGTTGGGTTTGTTTTTATGGCATATCAATCTTTGTAGGTTATTGAATGCCAAATCCCTTTTAGACGTTTAGGCAATAACACTTTTAAATGAGCCTAAGCTAATTTTTTTTTTACAGAGTTAAATGGTTTCACTTATTTAACCAACTTGTTGGCCTAGTGGGTAGAGTGTTGGTTCAATCCCAGGTAGAGTCATACCAAAGACTTAAAAAATGGTACTTGATACCTCCTTGCTTAACACTCAGCACACAGGTATGTATCAAGGGTAAAGTTGAGCAATCCAGGGGAAGGAGTAGTGCCCTCTCCCATACCTTGGTGTAGTAGCTATTGAAAAGGGAGCCTTCAGGTCGCCCTCGACTACAGTCGTGAACTTTACTTTACTTATTTACTATAAATCATTTATTTGCACACAGTTAAGTTTTCTAGTATTTTTATGTATCACTAACAATTCAATTAACATCAGTCATTTGTTTACACAGAGTTAAATGATCAAACAGTTCTATTTTAAACAATTCAGTTTAGTATTAGTACAGTTTTTTGTTTACACACAACTAAATATAAAAACAGTTCTATTTCAAATGATTCAGTTTAGCAATGATAGAGGCATGATCTTTTAAATAGTTTTCAATCACAAACACATGATGTTTCCCATTCCATGACACAATTGCAAATGAAATAGTTTGGCTGCTCAAAGACATACCTTTTATGTATTCTTTTGCATGAGCAATTTTAAATCTGGTAGATCATTCTACTAGACACTGTTATTTACTGTTATGTACTTGTAAATTCCAAGATATTCACATGATATAAACACTGTTATAATTGTATGCATTTAGCTGCTTCATGTACAATACATCTCTGTCGTGTAAAGTATACAATTCAGTCCAAGAAAATCTCTTTACTGGTATATTGGATTTCTTTGGTGCCATGAAATCTTTAAATGATGTGAAGAAAGACAGTAGGGGGGAAAAAGACCCCCACCTCATGAAATCAATATTCATTGTAATGGGTAGGGGATATTATAATGAGAAGGTAATTAATAAACCTATAAGGCTTCAAGTAAGTTTAGACTTAACTCTAAATTAGTAGATAACTGATTTCCTTGTAACTTATATTATTATCCTGGAAAGTTTTAAAAAGTCGTCATTATTTCTTTTTTTTTTTTCAAACCATTAACTCGTTTCATACTTCATGGTAATTGTATCTCACACACAATGATGCTAATGGTTCTGCATATAATACAATTCATTGGTGAGGTTCCATTTTAGATGTTCTAGACAAGGTGGAGTCACATTTTTGTTGCCATTACTCCAAGGTCCACTGTGACTCCTCCGCTCTAGGCAGGATGTGACACATGGTCAATTTTTAAGCAGAGTACAGTTGGTTTGAATTCAGAGTTTTCCTTCTTCAAAACAAGGTTAATGAACCCAATTTTTCCTACTATTTACCCATAGCTGGAAAGAGAAGAGATGGATTCATGCCTTTCACAAATGCAAAGTGAAACACAAACATCTTTATCTATCATTTGAACTCTGGTCACAGATTCTATTTCCTACAATGAATCTTTTGGTCAGTGTTGTAGAAATAGTTCAAACAAGAGCAGTAGCCCAGTCCTCAGACAATTGGATTGCCTCAGTTGACTAAAAATAACAATACACGCGACTAGCAACCCTTCCTCAGTACACCTCTGGTCAACTCGTTCGTTCTGTCTGTCAAAAAAACAGTCCGCAATACCCTTGGGAAAGGTATGAACCCCCTTATCCTCCCAGCTATGGGATAAATAGTACCACTACTGTTCTTCTTGGAGAATGTAGGTTATTTAATGCCAAAGTCAAAGGTTGATATGCCATTAAACAAAGAACCCAAAACAAACAATTGATGAACTGAAAAATTTTATAAGTCATGAAATCAGAGGAATTTTAGAAGTGTTGATTTGGTGAGCACTGTAGAATTACAGGTTTGGTTTGGTTTCTTTGTTTAATGGCATATCAACCTTTTTAAGTTATATGATGCCAAAGCTATTCTCCTAGAACAATAGTGATACTATTTAACCCATGGCTGGGAGGATAAAGGGGTTCATACCTTTCCCAAGGGTATTTGCCCGAAAGTGAACGTAATATCGCGACTGGAGTACGAACTTGCTTACTATGATTCTGCAGTCTATCACTTTAACCATTACACCATGAAGATACTCCCTCAGAATTACTGAGTGAGACTTTAGGAGTGTACAACTTGTGAGGGTAAGTATTTAGACAATAACTAAACAAAATGGAAAATATTGTTCTTTCTTAGAATAAAATAAAAATTTTTAATAGAATTTATATTGCGTTTTTTTTTATTCATGCTCCAAAACTGAGAGATCATTCTGCCAGACGCTTATAAACAATGACAGAATTCAGTTAGGTAGTTTACTTTTGGGTTTGGTTTTTGGGTTTTATGGCATATCAACTTTTGTAGGTTATTTAACGCCAAATCCATTTTTATGTAAATCATCAGTTCTACTTCAAACAATTCCATTTAGCATGAGTACACAGTTTGTCAAAAACATTTCTATTTCAAACTATTCAAGCAGTTATATATAACAATTCAGTTCAGTGTAAGTACAGTTTCAATGACAAAAACGGTTCAATTTAAAACAATTCAGTTTAGCATAAGTACGCAGTTTAAATGTAAGTACAATTTAACTGTGAAAACATTTCTATTTCTAGCTATTCAGTTTAGTCAAGCAGTTCTAATTCAGCTAATTCAGTTTAGTATAAGTACTGATTTTCTTTACACACAGTTAATTGTCAAAACAGTTCTATGTTAAACAATTCAGTTTAGTGTAAATACAGTTTCAATGTCAAAAAACAGTTCAATTTCAAATAATTCAGTTCAGCATAAGCACACAGTTTAAATGTAAGTATGGTTTAGTTGTCAAAAACATTTCTATTTCAAACAATTCAGTTTAGCATAAGTATGCTGTTAGTTCTATTTAACCCATAGATAGGGCCCTATCAGGTGCTAGCACTCCGGGCCAGAGTGGACCTGGGAGCAATGGCAATGAAGGGATGCTCTGCATTCCCCAAAGCTCCATCATTGCAGGAACCTCACCATCAGATTGTTTAGTGTCATATCATGGACACTCATTGGGGAGGTCTTACCCCTCTGCAGAGAAGCAGTCGGTGTATTCTACAGCCCCAGCTGACTGGGCAAGTTTCCTTTTTAATGGCATATTAACTGTCATGGTTTATTTAAAGACAAAGCCATACTTGTAGAAGAATGGTAGTGGTACTATTTAACCCAGAGCTGGGAGGCAAATAATTAAACTGTACTTAAGGTTAATATTAAAGATTATAGAAAGAGCCCATCAGGGATGTGAACCTGAAAAGTTGGGGGTTCTAAATACAGTAAGGCCCATGGAGCAGTTTTAAGGCAATGTCTTAAAGATCATTTTACCTACACTAGGTAAGATGAGTACACACAGACACACACACACATATCAAGGATTCAGTATTTATTCTCTTTAAATAAATATAGGTTTAACCTTCAGCTAATTATAATGAACTAATAATAAATGTCTCCTACTTTAGATACTGAACACACACCATACGCTTGTAAACTCACCTTGAATATAAACAGTGATAGGGTCATTGATATTATTAATAATGTCTTATGTTTAATGTATATCATACTTAAGACATTTTATACAAAATTATCTACCATAGACAATCAGAAATAATAAAGAAATTGTTCTTTCTTGTTGTAAAATTAAATTTCAACAAGGCTTTGTGTTGCTTTTTTTTTTATTTACGTTCCAAACTCAAGACTCCATACACCAGACCCCTGTATATCCATCTTCAATATAAATAGTGCTATTGACTGTGATTTTCTAGTAATTAGAAGTTGAAAACACAAACACATTTCACTATTTGGTGAAAGAGGTTCGTTGGTTGGTTGGTTGGTTGGTTGTTTTATGTTGTATCGACTCTTTTTGGGTCATTTAATACAAAATTAAATTTCAAAAAATTCAGTTTTGTATCAGTATAGTTTTTTTTTAACAAACAGTTAAATGTCAAAACAGTTCTATTTCAAACAGCTCAGTTCAGCCTAAGTACACAGTTTAGTTCTATTTGACTCATAGATAGGACCCTGTCAGGTGCTACACCTCCAAGCCAGAGTGGACATGGGAGTGATGGCAATAAAGGAGTGCTCTGTATTCCCTAAAGCTCCAGCATGACTGGAACCTCACCATCAGATTGTTTAATGTCCAATCCAGGACACGTTGTGAACAAAGCTGAAAAAGAGATTAAAATGATAATAATCTTATTTCTTGCCAAGTGACCCCCGGATTTCAGTGGGTAAAAAAATTCAAATAATATTAGCGGGGTAAAGATAAGTGGAAAGGATGTTTGTAGCAAATTGAATCTTTTTTTTCAGCAAGCCACGACTTTTGCTCAAATTTGATGTATCGTCAAACACACATGCATGGTAAATATATGTTTGTGTTATCAAAAAGCACATTTTCATCCCACTGCTAGAAGTAAATCAGATAACCCGAGTTAACCGACTGTGACAATCACGGTGGCCAGCTGTAATCAATTAAAATAAAATAAAAAGAAAACATAGTGATCACTTTTTAATTTAAGGCCAAGATTTAGCATTTGTTTATATACCAATGTGAATACCAGCCCATTGGCCTAGTGGGTAGAGTGTTTGCCAATGGCCCGGGAGACCAAGGTTCAATCCCAGGTCGAGTTATACCAAAAAATAGTACATGGTATCTACTTGCTTAACACTCAACCTTATAAGGTACGTATCAAGGGTAAAATGAAGCAATCCAAAGAAAAGAGTAGCACCCTTCTCTACACCTCAGTGTAGTAGCTATTGAAAAGGGAACCTTTGGGTCGCCCTCAACTACAGTCGCCAACTTTAATTACTTTTTTATAAACCACTGTAAAAAAAATTCTTAATTTCTTAAAGTTATATTTTAACTAATAGTAAGTAAAGTTGGTGACCGTAGTCGAGGACGACCAGAAGGCTCCCTTTTCAATAGCTATGACACCGAGGTTTAGGGGAGGGTTCTACTCCTTTCCCTGGATTACTTCTCTTTACCCTCAATACGTACCTTATATTGCTGAGTGTTAAGCAAGGAGGTATTAAGTACCATTTTTTAAGTCTTTGTTATAATGTGATCTGGGATTGAACCCCGGTCTCCTGGACCATTGGCAAACACTCTACCCACTGGGCCAATGAGCCGGCTTTTTAACGATTACTCAACATAAAGACATACCAACTGTCCTTTGACCATCTCTTGCCATCCATCCCTATTGTCCAGTTGGTCTTGGCAAATTTTCTAGGCAAAATCCAGAGTCGATACAGAGCTGATAAATGTAAGTTTTTAGCTGGTTGACTAAGATGAAGGAGTGTGTGAGAGAACATCACTTCTGAGATCATCCTTACTTCTGCAGCGGTGCCCAGTACAACTTGTTCATCTTATTTGGATAGTTTGTGAGATGGGAGGTAAGAAGAAATTAAGCTGCTGTTTTGTAGAGTGCTGCTTCCAGGGTATTTTCAAAACAGCATACAGTATCTTTGTGTAGTTCCAATCTAGCCTTTTCTCCAGGCATTTTGTTAAAGTCCATGTAGTACAACCATATATTAGTACTAACATGGCTACAGCTTGGAAGAATTTCCATTTTATTTTATTAGAGATATCAGATTTCCATATATTCAATAACTGTCAATTGCAGTCCAGGCTTTTGGTATGAATAAGTTGACATTGCTTTCAGTTAATGAGATATTGCTATCGGGGTATATGAACTGGTCAATGAATTTCAGAGGTTTGCCATTTAATAAGGAGGTGGTATCATCTTGATTAAAACACTTGAACTTTGTTTTAACTGAGTTTGCACAAAAACTAATTCCTATTGCTGCCTGTTCCAGACTATGCAGCTGATTCAGCTTGAGCTGGTGTAATTGCAATAAGTGCATAATTGAATAAAAACAAAGAAAAGTGAGTGACTGAAAGTTAAGAATCCAGTCTGATACATTTGGGATCATAAGGAAGAATTGACAGTTATAGATTTTAGAACTTATATATATATATATATATATATATATATATATATATATATATATATATTCATTGGTGAGGCTCCAGTTTTGCACTTCTTTGTTAACAATATTCTCTGATCCACTCTGACTTGGAACGTAAGTAACTGTAAGGGTCTCATCTGTGGGTTAAGTAGACCTGTTTGAGATAATGTTTAAAAGGTTGTTGAACTACATTCGCTCTTAAAACATACATGTTGCAAGTAAGTATGAAGTGTTTACCTATTTAAAATGATTATGAAGATACATTTTTTTTTACTGTATATTATATGAGACTATAATTGTTAAACTGACTTAGGCATAACCCGTGGCATAAAATCTTAATGCCACTCGCATTTTCAAATAAGTTGTAAGAAATTCAAAATAAAGAAAGTGGCACCTGATATTTACCAATTTTTGGTTGATTTATAGGTTGGTTGTATTTTATGGCATTTCAATCCTTGTGGGTTATCTCATGCCAGGTCATATATATATATATATATATATATATGGGGAAAAAAGAAGTAAATCCAATGGTATGTAAGTGTACAAATGACAGGGTTTCACATACACACAATAAAGATATTCATATTTTTTATTGTTTTAACTACCTACCTATATTCACAACAAATTTTATATATATATATATATGATTTGTAAATGAATGTTTTGTGGGTAACATTATTGTTAAATGAACCGGAGTTTATTTGTTAACACACAGTTAAATGGTTTCAATTATTGTTATCAAGTACTAATAATTCTATTTAATAAGGAAGAATTGACAGGTGTAGATTTAAGAACTTACACTTCAAGAGACCTGACATGACAGATAAAGGAAAGACAACAACCCATCTCCATGAATAAAAGAATAAAAATAAATATCCTCATTTTATAGAATGTGGGCACTGACCCAGATAAACATATACAGTAGCTTTATGAATTTTGTTTATATGATCCAAGGAGGAAATCCAAGGGGTAGGAGTATCTAATATGAGTGCTCAATACTGCTCAATAGTGCTCAGCAATTGATGTATAATTAATTTGGGATTGATAATTCATCAACACTCAATGTGTAGAGCTAAAAAATCTTTTACATAAAGACAAAAGAAAAAAAAAATTCACTTTCTTGGTATCATTATAAATTTCAGGCTCTTATAAGTTCCAAGTCCAACTTATAAGCTTTATAAAAACCATGTTCAGATGAAATATTTAAAATTATAATTAGATGTTAACATCAAATTTATAATGATACCAAGAAAGTCAATTTTTTCTTTTGTCTTTATGTAAAAGATTTTTTAGCTCTACATATATATATATAAATATATTATACATATTATATATAAATATAATAAATATCATATATAAATATTATACATATTATATATAAATATAATATCATACATATTATATATAAAAATAAATCTACATATTATATATAAATATATATTACCGGTGTGATGTTGATGGAATAGTTGGGCTTTGTGAAAATGATGCCTCAACTCTGAAACAATACCAGACCCCAAAAGATCATTATCTGATGAAGGATTTGTAGAAAGCACTTGTGAGAATACCCACCTCTGCAGCTCATTGCATAAGTTACTAACTCCACATCGAGAACTTATGTGTGGCTGGATCGAGCGAGAGGCAGGTTCACTGGGAAAAGAACAAAAACACAACAACTTTATGGTTAAAACGCCAAGGGAGGATGGAGAGTGTGTAACACTTTGTGGATAAAAAATTATCTTAACTAACTGGGTCCAGCTGGTAATGTCACTGTTCGTTGTTTCTTTGTTCCAGCCTAATCAACTTTCCTCCAACCCAAACTAAGTCTAACTGCTAGGACCCAAAACGCACCTGTATATATACAAAGTGTTTCATTATTATTTCCAGCCAAGGGACACCCACGAATAAACCCATAACTTTTTGGGGGCCATTTCTCTCTTAAAAAAACTGGACATAAAAATATTTCCTAGCCTGGCTGTCTCTGATACAGGAATATTAAATTCAGACCCTTTTAAGTTTTTGACCAGTACCCGACAAGTACTTAACACTTACCCATGTCTGTGGCCATATGTATAAACATTTTCTTATCTAGATTTCCTTAATGTAGTTAATGGGTTTTCCTAACATTTGAAATTTGATACCCAGGTCGAATCTAACTCATCTTGTCACATATATATGTGTATATATGTATATATGTGTGTGTGTGTGCGAGTGTGTGCGCAAACATGTGCGTGGGCGTATATATACATATATATACACACTCATGCACACACGTATGGGTGCACACACACATGTGTGTATACATGTATGTGCATATATCCAACTTATAGTGTCACACACTGCTGCTGCTGTTATTTTAGCAATATATAGTAGCTATTATCAAAAGGAATAGAATTATCAACCATAGTTCAAATCTTGGACAAAGATGTTTTTGTTTCATTTCACCCTAATGCTCTTGGGAAAGGTATGGCACTATCAGTTCTCCCTCTAGCTATGAATAAATTGTAGTGTTGTATACTGTGTCATTATTAACAACAAGGAACACGTATGTATATAAAAATATAAGATTATATTCTATTTTTGGCGATGATACTTGATGAAAAGCAATCGCAGAGAGTTCGTGCACACGGAGGAGCTGTCAGGAGACGGAAGAGCCAGTGAATAACTGACATTAGTCGAAATTCGGGAACTTACATAATCTACAACTCTCACGTGACCAACTGCAATTCCTCTTTTTCATTGACTATGGTTATGCCCACGTCTCACTTCTTTGCTTTCCATTGGTTATGTTGTCTGCTTCCCATTGGCTACTTGCCCAAGCCTGGTTCTGTGGGCGTACGCATCTGCCACTATCACTGAATTCAACCATGCCCACAGTTCAGGTGATATTCCGATATCTTCGACCGGATGCACCTGTTTTCAATATCCACCGTATACACAGCACCTGTTGGCATGGTGACATTTCGGCAATCACCTTGTTGATATTATCCTTGAGTGGATGCAGCTGTCTCAACATCCTCTGATACACAGCACCAGTGGACATGATGACATTTCGGTGATCACACCGGTCTTATCAATCTATCTGTCAACAACATCTGCTGTATTCACAACTGCAGGTCACGTTAATATATTACAGTAGGTCAGATTGGGTTCTTCAGCTTTGGTAAGGAAACCAGCCAAGAAGGAAAAACACAGATTACAAACCAACTGTATTCTTCTTAAAAACCGACCTTGAGTCACCCTGTCCATGGTATAGGGGTCAGTTAAATACATACATGTACATATTCTCACATGTGTATACATACTTACATGCACACACAAATATGTATACATCTCAGTGGTGAGTTCTGAAAATAACATTATGATGACCTTGGACAAAAATTAATTCTTATGAATTGAAAACTTTTAACTATTTGCTATCGGTCCTGTCTCTCTGTTTCTTTCTCTCTCTCTCTCTCTCTTACTTGCCACGTCAATACACTGGTTTGCACAATTCTGTTGTGAAGCAATGAATGTCCCTCCCCACAATGCTTCTTTTATACCAGTTCTGGCCGACCAAAATTTGCATATGTCACAAACCCCATCCTACCAGAGACGAGACATATGACCTACAAATTGCACTCCCAATGACGCTCGCACTTCTGTTTTTCTATACTTCCGGTACTCTACACACAAGACACATTCACACCATTTTTGAACTTTGAGGTACTATTTACCAACCCCTCCGCTCGGGCAGGATATGACACAAGGTCAATTTTTAAGCGGAGTTTAACAGGTTTGAATTCAGAGTTTTCCTTCTCCTAGACTAGTTGCCTCACCAAGGCTGAAGAACCTAGTCCGTCCTACTATTTACCCATAGCTGGAGGGAGAATAAGGGGGTTCATACCTTTCCCAAGGGTATTTGCCCAAAAGTGAATGTAATAGCGCGACTGGAGTACGAACTCGCGTACTACGATTCCGCAGTGCATCGCTTTAACCATTACACCACGAGGACACCCCCAACTTTTGAACTTTGAGGTCGGCCATTTTGCTTGTCACTTCTTGTTTCTTTCTTTTGGTGTTGCTATGAAAGAAATTCAATTCACACAGCTCCGTTGTCACATTTCATTTCTCTCATTCACTCAGCTTACCACCTGTTTTTTTTTTTTTATCCAGCCATGAACGGTTGCTGAATTCACGTAAATATCAGCTGTTCCGTCTGCATATACAGCACGGCACTCGTTGTCTATTTGAACGACGAACCCCAGTTGGCTCATTGGAGGCAGCAGTCTGTGGGTTCTGCCTTTCAATTTCACTGCATAAATTTAATCTGTTACCCAGAAATGAATGTTTCCCGTTATTAACCTTTGAGTGTAACTTTCGAAACAAAATTTAACAGATTCAAAAAAGTCAATATCATGGAACTATAAAAAATTCTGATTTCTTTTTTGAATTATTTATGTTGGTATCATCAAGAGTTATGATAAAAGATAACGAATTAAACTGAAACAAAATAAAAATAAAAGATAAAATACTTACTGCAGGCAAAAAATAATATGTATCGGCTCACTTCCTCTTTTCCTAAATGAGCTGCAGTTAAACACTCTGTATATTTCCTGACTAAAATCTTTACCAAAATTTGTCCCATATTTTGTCTGGAAGTGTAAAAGTAAGTAAAGTTGTCTCCCTTTAGTCAAGGGTGACTTAAAGGCTCCCTTTTCAATAGCTACTACACCGAGGTGTAGAGGAGGGCACTGCTCCTTTCCCTGAATTGCTCCACTTTACTCTTGATACCTACCTTATCAGGAGTGTAAAGCAAGGAGGCATCAAGTACCATTTTTTGAGTCTTTGGTATGACTCGACTTGGGATTGAACCCAGGTCTCCCGGGCCATTGGCAAACACTCTAGCCATTATGCAGATGCAGGAAGTGTGACACTAATTAATTGTGGAAAAAGATTACTGTAAATTGAATATTGCATATCAGGGGTCCTGATTTTCTAAGGTAGATATCTGCTTACAGGTTTTAAGTATTCATTACAATATAAATTCATTGAATCTCCCTAAAGTGCTTTATGATAAAACTGAAATAAATAATATGTGAAACTTATATATATATATATATGAAGGTGGAGGAATAAATCCATAGTTTGACATGTTGTGATTAGCTTCATTTTCATTCTAAAAGTTTGATCGGTAAGATTAACATTTACCATACAATTAAGTGCATTGACAAAGAAAGTGATAATACTGAAGATTAGATATTTTGGGAGCATAATAAGTACTTGTTTCATTATTGTGAATATATATATATATATATACACACACAAAAATACATTCTCTCTCTCTCTCTACATACATGTATGTATATATATATATATATATATATATCTTGAAAAATGATATCTTTCTTTACAGTCTAAATTCTAACTCAGACATCCTGATAAATAACTATTTCATGTGTAAAAAATATACAAGATCCATAAGGTATTAAGACATCTGTATGTCATTGGATTATAATGACATACACTAGAATAATACTAATATCACCCTCTGGGTCTACATAAGCAAAGCAAGATAACTGGTGACTATACAAACAGTGTCTTATTTATTTTTCCTATAAAAGGCTTTCTAAAAGTCAGCAGAGGTTATATATATATATATATATATGAAAGTAAATAATGGAGAAAAATTAGACAAAATAGAGAAAAAATTGATAACAATGGATGTTTGTGTAAATTTTTTTTAAGTATCCATTGTTGATTTAACATCACTAATATCATCCCTCCTTGTCCTGGTGATGGTTCATTAGAATCAAAATGCTATAGTGTTGATTTTGTTTCTTAATAAGTCTCTCTTCCCTCATTATCAATTTTCTCTCTCTCTCTCTCTCTCTATATATATATATATGTACAAAAATCAATATTTTCTCTCTCTCTCTATATATATATGTATGTATGTATGTATACATAAAAATCAATATTTTCTCTCTCTCTCTATATATATATATGTATATATAAAAATGAATATTTTCTTTCTCTCTCTCTCTCTCTCTATATATATATATATATAAAAATGAATATTTTCTCTCTCTATATATATATATATATGTATATATAAAAATGATTTTCTCTCTCTCTCTATATATATATACAAAAATCAATATTTTTTCTCTCTCTCTCTGTATGTATATAGATATATAAATATATTCATATGTATAAATGAATATTCTCTCTCTTTCTATATATATATATATATACGGCTGGAGAAGAAACTTGACGGCAACTATACAAGAATGTTGAGAGCAATATTGAACAAGTCCTGGCGACAACACCCCACGAGACACCAACTGTACGGCCACCTGCCTCCCATCACGAAAACTATACAGGTCAGACGAGCCAGACACTGCTGGAGAAGCAAAGACGAGCTCGTAAGTGACGTACTACTATGGACCCCCACATATGGCCAAGCAAAAGCAGGACGACCAGCCCGAACTTACATACAGCAGCTATGTGAGGACACAGGATGTAACCCAGAAGACCTGCCGGAGGCGATGAACGATAGGGAAAAGTGGCGAGAGATGGTCAAGGATATCCGTGCTGGCGGCACGACATGATGATGATGATATATATATGAATATTTTTTCAATCTCTCTATCTGTGTGTATATATATATATATATATAAATGAATATTTTATCTCTCTCTGTGTATATATATATATATATATGTATATATAAAAATGAATATTCTCTCTCTCTCAGTGTATATATATATATATATATATATAAAAATGAATATTTTCTTTGTGTGTTTGTGTGTGTGTGCATATATATATATATATATAAATAAATGAATATTCTCTCTGTCTCTCTGAAGGGTGTATATGTGGTGTAATAGGTAAAGTGTTAGATTGCAGCTTTGAAGTGAACTCCAGTCACACTATTGTTTACTTTCAGACTAGTACTATTTGGAAAGATATGAACATCTTTATCCTCTCAGCTATAGGCTAAATGGCATTAGATAACTCATGAAAGTTGATATGCCATTAAACAAAGAAAACCCCTCTCCTCAATTGTCTCATAATGACAGCTTAGGGAATAAGCAAAAGTCACAGGGAGCAAGGTCTTGACTATAGGCAGGCTGAGGAACTGTCTTGATGCCCATCTTGGTCAAATAGTCAGTGACAGGGATGGAGTTGTGGACTGGTGTACTGTCCTGGTGGAAATGCCACTGGCCCGATTTGAAGAGTGCTGGCCTCTTCTGACGGAATCTCTGGCTGAACTCCCTTAAAACCTCAACGTAATAACCCTAACCGTTTGGCCAATCAACTCTGGTGTATTGATTTCCTAACTCCTCCCACACCACTCATCATCCCTCACAGACTCCCTGCCTTCCTTGAATCTCTTATGCCACTCAAAAACTCATGCTCGATTTATGCAAGATGGTCGAAAAGCAGTCTGAAGCATTCCATGCATTTCTGTGGCATTTTTTCCAAGTTTAAAACAGATTTTTATTGCATATCTTTCTTTTAAAGTGTCAGATTGCATTTTTGAAATTCACCATCTGTGACAATCAGGCTTTAGCAGGGTGAATTCCAATTGCTGCTGTAGCTGTTCATTTGAATCTGAAATCAAAGAAATGGGTCAGTCATCTCAAAAGATGTATAGCAATAACATAGTGAATTTTCAAGAGTTCACGACAACTTTAAATGCCTGTACAAAAAAGTCTGGAAACTTATTGAAGGTACCTCGTATAAAGAGTGAAATACATAGGTACAGAGATAGATAGATTGATAGAAACTAAGATAGATGAAGATTTAGATAGATAGATACTGAGATAAATAAGTAGACACAGACTGTGATAGATATTCAAATAAATAGATGGACACTGAGTGAGATAGGTAGATAGATACAAACTGAGATAGATATATGCTAAGATAGAGAGATAAATAGATACAGATAGAAAGATAGATAGATACAGAGGTAACTGAGATAGAGAGATATATAGGTCCCGAAAAAAATAGATAGAGACTGAGATAGAGAGATAGATAGGTCCTGAAAAAAATAGATAGAGACTGAGATAGAGAGATATATAGGTCCCGAAAAAAATAGATAGAGACTGAGATAGAGAGATAGATAGGTCCTGAAAAAAATAGATAGAGACTGAGATAGAGAGATATATAGGTCCCGAAAAAAATAGATAGAGACTGAGATAGAGAGATAGATAGGTCCTGAAAAAAATAGATAGAGTCTGAGATAGGTATGCTAAAGACTTTTTGACAAATGTTATAAGGTCATGGTGTTCAAAAGAGAATTAAAAATATTCTGAGTCAGAAACATTAGGTCAGATGTCTAGTTATGCGATTACTCATAGAATAAGGATCTGATACCTGGATGACGTTAAGGCAGGGCAAAGAATATGTCAGAACTGAGAGCTATGGGCTGTGTCTAATTGATTTAATGTTATCAAAACAAATGTTTTCTTTTTACATATTTAAATCCTCAACTGTGCAATAACAGAAAAAAACTGATTGCTTTTGCTAAGTCTGGCACAAGGACAAACATAACAAAACTAGACCACTAACCACTGGACCATTTCTAGAAAATATGTAAAAAGTAGATGTGTCCTGTAATTAATTAAATATTTGGAATGTCATAGCAAGTAATTACTCTTCATGGAATCTCTTGGGACAAACTCCTGTCTAAGTAGCAAGTTGTACTGGGTTACATGGTACCAGTAATTAGGCACAATCTCTGACTTAGAACCAAATACCCAAGGTGGATTGACTTCACAAAGCTGAAGGGCTCCAACCAACTGGGTAGTTGTAATTCACGCTATTTCCAAGGGTATTATATCAAAGTGAATGCAAACTGTCCAGCTTGGTTTCCTATTTCTTTCTCCATGTGTCCTAAGTATAAAACTAAACTAGATCTAGTGGTGAGGCTCCAGTTTTGTACTTCTTTATAAACAATATATTCTCTGATCCACTTTGACTCGGAACATTAGTAACTGCAAGGGTCTCATCTGTGGGTTAAGTAGACCTGTTTGAGATAATGTTTAAAAGGTTGTTGAACTACATTTGCTCCTAAAATATACATGTTGCAAGTAAAACACTTGAACTTTGTTTTAACTGAGTTTACACAGAAACCAATTCCTATTGCTGCCTGTTCCAGACTATGCAGCTGATTCACCTTGAGCTGGTGTAATTGCAATAAGTGCATAATTGAATAAAAAAAAGAAAAGTGAGTGACTGAAAGTTAAGAATCCAGTCTGATATATTTGGGATCATAAGGAAGAATTGACAGTTATAGATTTTAGAACTTATATATATATATATATATATATATATATATATATATATATATATATATATTCATTGGTGAGGCTCCAGTTTTGCACTTCTTTGTTAACAATATTCTCTGATCCACTCTGACTTGGAACGTAAGTAACTGCAAGGGTCTCATCTGTGGGTTAAGTAGACCTGTTTGAGATAATGTTTAAAAGGTTGTTGAACTACATTCGCTCTTAAAACATACATGTTGCAAGTAAGTATGAAGTAATTACCTATTTAAAATGATTATGAAGATACATTTTTTTACTGAATATTATATGGTTTGGTTTCTTTGTTTAATGGCATATCAACCTTCGTGGGTTATTTAATGCCAAAGCCATTCTTCTAGAAGAACAGTGGTGGTGCTAGTTAACCCATAGCTGGGAGGATAAGGGGGTTCATACCTTTCCCAAGAGTATTTGTCCAAAAGTAAACGTAATAGCGCGACTGGAGTTTGAACTCGTGTGCTACGATTTCGCAGACCATCGCTTTAACCATTACACCATGGGGACACCCCTGTATATTATAGTTGAAAGAAATTCAAAATAAAAAAGTGGCACCTGATATTTACCAATTTTTGGTTGATTTATAGGTTGGTTGTATTTTATGTCATTTCAACCCTTGTGGGTTATCTAATGCCAGGTCATATACATATATATGATTTGTAAATAAATGGTTTGTAAATAAATTATCATTAAATGAGCCAGAGTTCATTTGTTCACACACAGTTCATCATCTTGTTGTGCCATCAGCATTGATATCCCTGACCCTCTCTCGCCACCCCTCCCTATCGTTCATCACTTCCCGCAGGTTCCTAGAGCTACACCCCGTATCCTCACAGAGCTGCTGTATGTAGGTTTGAGCTGGCCACCCTGCTTTTGCTTGGCCATGTGAAGGGGTCCATAGGAGTACATCACTTATGAGCTTGTTCTTACTTCTCCAGCAGTTTTTGGCATGTTTGGTTCGTCTAACTTGGATAGTTTTTGTGATGGGTAGTAAGTGACTATACAGCTTGTGGGGTGTTGCCTCCAGCATTCTTGTGTAGTTGCCGTCTAGCTTTTTCTCTAGCTGTTTAGTGTCCATGTAGTGCATCCATACTGCAGTATCGACACGATCACTGCTTGGAAGAAACTGCATTTCATTTCATCAGTCAGTCAGGTCTGATTTCCATATGACCGATAGCCTATTGATAGCTGTCCATGGATAGCTGTCCATGCCTTTGTTAGTCTTGGTTGATGAGACACTGCTTCCTAGGTAGGTGAACTTGTCTACTAGTTTCAGAGAGCTACCGTTTAGTGTGGATGGAGACACAGACTACTTTGACATTTTAGCTGGAATACTGCAAGGAGACACACTTGCCCCATACCTCTTTATCATTTGTCTAGACTTCAATTTGTTTCAAGCTGACTAAGAAAAAAAGCAGAAGGTACCCCACAAAAACAATTACCGATGCTGACTATGCTGATGACATAGCAATTCTGGCAAATGCACCTGACCAAGCCAAAATACTACTGCATAGTCTGGAACGAGCTGCTGCAGGCATCCATGTCAATGCACACAAAATGGAATCATACTCAGTTAAATGGTTTCAATTATTGTTATCAAGTACTAATAATTCTATTTAATATTAATCATTTGTTTGTACACAAATGGTTTCAAGTATTGCTATTCAACACTAATAATTTTATTTGATATTAATGATCCGTTCTATTCGACCCATAGATGGAACCATAACAGGTACTACTGCTCCGGGTCAGAGAGGACCTGGAAGTAATGGCAATGAAGGGATACTCCCCATTCCCTAAACTCCTCACCATCAGATTGTTTTGGGTCATATCAGGACACTTGTTGTGGGCCTGGGGGCTTACCCCTTTGCAAAGATGCAGTCAGTGTATTTTACAGCACAGCCGCCCAAGCTCCCAATTTTTGGTTATCGTGCTACCAAATTAAACATTTTAGTAGTGTATTCTGTGGTATCAAATGATATATTCTCTGATATCAGTGATT
>OY757915.1:110232557-110240057 GCA_963585895.1 Sepioteuthis lessoniana
GATACTGTCTAGCCACACTGATGAGTTCTGATAGAACGAAACAGATCTGTCTGTGGATGACTATAGCTATATATATATATATATATATGTGTGTGTGTGTGTATGTATGTATATATATATATGTGTGTGTGTGTGTGTATATATGTGTATGTGTGTGTGTGTGTGTGTGTATGTTTCTATATATATATATATATATATATATGTGTGTGTGCATATATAAGTGCGTGTGTATGGGTATATATATATGTATGTGTATGTGCATGTATATGGGCATATATATATATATATCTGTGTCTGTATGCATGTATATACATCTATACCTGTGTGTGTGTGGATATGTAAATATCTGTGTGTGTGTGTGTGTGTATATATATATATATGTGTGTGTGTATGTATATATGCATGCATATATATCTGTATGTGTATGTATATGTGTATATATGTATTTGTATGTGTGTGTGTATGTGTTCAATTAATCTCATAGATGGGATTCAAACAGGTGCTACCACTCCAGGTCAGAGTGGAGGTGGGATTAATGACAATGAAGGAGTACTCCAAATTCCCCCAAACTCCAGGACTGGAGCCTCACCATCAGGGACACTTTAGTTTTATACCCAAGACACTCATTGATGGGGGAGGTCTTTCTCAGCTGCAGTGGTGCAGTCAGCAAATTCTACAGCCCCATCTGGAAAGCCAAAAGCATCTATAAATAGCTCATTCAGCCGGGGCTGTAGAATACTCTGACTGCATATCTGCAGATATGACATTAAACCATCTCATACCGAGGCTCCTGTAATACTGGAGCTTTAGGGAATACCCCTTCATTACCATCACTCTCAGGTCCACTCTTGCCAAAAATCGTAGCACCTGAAAAGGTCCTATGTATAGGTCAACTTGAACCGTTTGGCATTTAAACTGAGTGCAAACAAATGACTAATGCTAAATTAAATTGCTTGAAGTAGAACTGTTTAATAATTTAACTGTGTGTAAACAAATGACAGATGTTTGATTGAATTGTTAGTAATACATAGCAATACTTGGAACCATTTAACTTAGTTGACTTATGTTTACAAATCATATATATCTAATACATACGAATAAACCAGATTTGGCATTAAATAACCTAAAATGGTCGATATGCCATAAAACCAAACATCTATAAATCCATTTTCAATAGTGGCAAAGGAAGATGGATGCAACAATCTTATATGCGTATAAATACTCCTACAGACACAGAGAAAGAAAGTTATATTAATAATTTTGTTGCTTAGTGATGAAAAAGCATTTATTTTGAATAAAATCATTTTCTTTGTCAGTGCATTTATTTCAATTGTATCCGAAATGATAAATGGAGTGAATACAATTGAAAAGTTTATTCAATACTGTTCGATTTTAAAATAAGATTTTATCAATGAACTTCAACAATGTTTTAATCAGTCAAAATATGATCCCTAAACATCTATATATTTCTGCCATCGATTAACAAGGTTATTTATGCCTGTATGATAAAATGAAAGATTTTGATGCAAATAAATCTTTAAATACAGTTTCTACTTCTTTGGAATGAAATGTTCTTTTGGCATGAAAAAGTGTGCAGATGCTTGAAAAAAGATGGTTGGTGAATGAGAAATCACGAGAATACAGTTGATGTGGAAAAGTCTCATATCCAAAGGAAACGAACATCTATTGTATCATCTGGGCAACATGGTTGGATGGTTGGTTTCTTGTTTTATGGCGTATCAACCCTTTTCAGGTCATTTAACACTGAATTAAATTTCAAACAATTTTGTTTACTTACAGCTAACTGTCAAAACAGTTCAGTTAAATGTTAAGATAGTTCTATTTCAAACAATTCAGTTTAGCATAAGTACAGAGTTTAGTCCTATTTGACCTATAGATAGGACCCTATCAGGTGCTATCAGTCTGGGCCAGAGTGGACCTGGTAGCGATGGCAATGAAGGGGTACTCCACATTCCCCAAAGCTCTAGCATTACACAAAACTCACCATCAGATTGTTTAGTGTCATATGGGGGAGTATTACCCTTCTGCAGAGGTGCAGTTGGTGTATTCTATAGCCCCAGCCGACTTGGCAACTGGGTAACGTGTAAAGAAGCAGTGTCATAAAGCAAAATTGTGACCAAGGTCGAAAAGAAAAACAAAGCACTTCTTTTTTATGTTCGTATTAGGGGATTGTATGCTTGAAAATGAAATTTTAAAAGAAGTAATAGAAAGTCATCAAAGAGGGCAATTAAATCGTAAGGGATGTAAATCTTTTAATACGACTTCTGTTAAAATGATATGCAAGAACAGTGACAGTGTGAACAGTATTTTTTTGAACAACCTAATAAATGAATTTGGTAGTTTGTTGGTTAAAATTAAAAGATGATAAATAAAATAGTTGATTGATAAAGTGGCAGGACAACCCATAAGGGTTTACTTTATGCCTAGAGGTTAGATCATGTACATTGTGCATTTGTTGGTTGGGTTTTATGGCATACCAATCTTTGTAGGTTATTTAATGCCAAATCCATTTCTATGCAAATAATCAGTTCTATTTCAAACAATTCAGTTTAGCATGAATACACAATTTAATTGTCAAAACATTTCTATTTCAAGCTATTCGATTTAAGTAAACAGTTCTAATTCAAACAAATCAGTTTAGCATAAGTACATAGTTTTGATGTCAAAACAGTTCTATTTCAACCAGTCAAGTTTATCATAAGTACATAGTTTAATTGTCAAAAATATTTCTATTTCAAGCTAGTCAATTTATTCAAACACTTCTAATTCAGCCAATTAAATTTAGTATAAGTATAGATTTTATTTACACGCAGTTAAATGTCAAAACAGTTCTATATTAAACAATTCAGTGTAGCATCAGTATACAGTTTGTCAAAAAACTATTCAAACAATTCAGTTTTAGCATGAATACACAATTTAGTTCTATTTAACCCATAGATAGGGCCCTATCAGATGCTACCATTCCGGGCCAGAGTGGACCTGGGAGAAATGGCAATGAAGGAGTGCTCCACATTTCGCAAAGCCCCAGCATCACTGGAACCTCACCATCAGATTGTTTAGTGTCATATCATGGACACTCGTTGGCGGGTCAGGGGGTCTTACCCCTCTGCAGAGGTGCAGTCATTGTATTCTACAGCCCCCTCCCCACAGCTGACTGGGCAATTGTGTATTTGTATTTACATTTTTTGTGTAATTGTTTCTTTAGGGTCTTTATTTCATTTTAACGACATGTCATAATCTTCAAGGATTATTTTCTAATAATTAGTTTGTATGATTTTGATATTTTTAAATTTATAAGTTTTGGTATATTGCTTGCTGCTATGTCCACTGTTTTGATTTGATTTTTTTTTTTTTTTTGGTTTTAAAATAAAAATATTCTCTTTCTTTCTTTCTAACTCCATGTTCATCCTGTCTCTCTATGCTTGTAATTAGCTAGCATTTGCTGAGTCCTTTATACATGTTGTCACTTTGACCATACTCCCACAATCCTCCCTGTTTCTAGTCTTATACATATAAAATATCTTTCGACTTGACTTTTCTTCCTTTTTTTTCTTTTCTTTCTGTTAATGTAAGTGACTTTTCAACATTTACTTTCTATATTTAAACTATATTTTTATTCCAATGTAGCTTGGGATCCAGCCTTCGAGTTGGACAAGGAGTCTGACGGAATAGCTTCATGATTAAAAGGTCTTCTAGCTTTCTGTAAAAGATTTTTTAGTGATTATAAGACACAAATTAGAAGCAGCATCCAACAAAATAGCTGCTGTAAGGCCACTTACCACTCATCTCAAAAACCACCCAAGTAAAACAAACTCATAAGTGACATTCTTCTGTGGACCCCTACACATGGAGGTGCCCATGTTGGCCAACCAGCAAGAACTTATTTACATCAACTCTGTGCAAATACTGGATGTAGTTTGGAAGACTGACTTGAAGTGATGAATGATAGGAACAGAGAGAGAGAGAGAAAAAGAGACAGAGAAATCTGTGCTGTCAATGTGACATGATAATGATGAAAAAAGAGAGTGAGTTTTAGTATATGATACAGGTTTTATTGTTACTATTAAGTGCCGGATCTATCGCACTGGCCTCAGCGGTAAAAATTGGAGTGGTTGTTAGGGAGGATATTTAGTCACATACCCATTCACCAAGGTCCAATATTAGCATTAATATATCCAATAATACAATAATGCTGAATAAACAAAAAAGACAAGTTCATTTACATGGAAACGAATATTTAATACGTACATAATAAACATACAAGATGTCAGAGTTTTTCTACCGGTTGGTTGAGAAAGGGTGGCATCTGGACAATTGGCAATGTAGTTACAATGGAACTATAAACTAGATATGAAAAGGAGAAAATAATTGGTTGATCCCTCATTTGATTCTTATTGGAGTCCTGGGTAACAAAGTAGTTGGTTGCAATGAGTTGACTTTTGAGTCATTGCTTACAAACAGCGTACGTCTGTTCTTGTAAAATTAACGGTTCCACTTGAGTAACCAAAGAGTTAACAGCTAGCAAGATAAACACCCTCCCTTCGAAAGGGGTGAAAGGTTTTCCTTTTATTCTTTTTCACACATTATCTCATGCAAACGAAGTCTCGCACAATCAAACGTAATCTCCAACAATGAAAAGTGGTGTTGAGGAGAAATTAAATTCCTTATTTGTGGGTTCAACAACTGCCACAAAAGAGCATGGATTCGATTATCCTCTTCCCTCATATCAAGCATCCATTCGGGTACAAACAAGCAGTATATGAAAAGGGGTACAACGTTAAAGGTCTTACTTGAGTTCTTTGGATATTCGTAGCCTTTGATTTTAATGATGAGCTGAGTGATGTCATTCACTGGATAGTGTGACTAAATTTGTTAAATGAACAGCAATAAAAAGGCACCTCTTAAACATTCAAAGAACATGGGCGATTGATTTTGGTTTGGTTTCTTTGTTTAATGGTATATCAAGTTTTATAGGTCATTTAATACCAAAATTATCCTTGTCAAAGAACAAAAGTGGTACTATTTAACTCATAGCTATGGAAAATAGGGGCTCATGCCTACACAAAAGGTCACCACAGAGACTCCTTTTTAGCTTGTAGAAGGAGATATTGTGTTTTGATATTTAATTTCTATTTTTGTAGTGGTATATCTAATTTATTTTTATATGTGGATGCGTGTTCTCTGAAGTCGGAAGGTCGCCATTTATAGCGATGGGGATAACATTATCATTATTATTGTTGTTAGGGTTTTTAGGTTTAAGTTGGTGTTGCATTGGTATTTCGTTTGTAGTTATTCCCTCGCTAATTGTTGATGGAAAATGAAGGTGGTGGAGAAGAACGAAGATGTCGTTAGGTTTCGTATCAAGGCTTTAATGGCAGCATGAAGTAAAGGGGTTTACACTGGTATGCTGTGAGCCTCGTTGTAAGGAAAGAAGGTAGGAAGTTGTTAAAGTGTATCATCTAATTTGTTTTTAACTAGAATCCCTTGGTCTAGAAGAATAGACCGAAGAGATCCATAAACTAGATGGCTCTCCTCATAGTGTATGATGGTGCTGCTGCTACTTAGGAATAGACATTAATACATCCTTTCCTGTTGAGGATTTCTGAGCAAGAGAGAGATTTGCGGGCTTTCTTCAATTTTTGGTGCTGCTAGGAAATATGGTTCGGGCTGAATCGGACAAGTCATCCTGATTGGGTGAAAATGTTTGGCAACTCTAACGGTCGAATTAAATTACGCACCAAACAAAAATTCAATTTTCTTTCTGCTACAAGCTTGATTTCTTTGTTTAATAACATATCAACCTTCATGGGTTATTTAATGGCAAAGGTATCCTTGAGAAGGACAGAAGTGATACTATCTGACCCATAACTGAAGAGATAAGGAGGTTCATGCCTTTCCCAAAAGTGAACGTATTATCATGGTTCAAATTTGAACTCATTCACTATGATGTTAGAGTCCAGTGCTTTAGACACTATGCCAGAACGTGGACAAGAAAGGATTTTGGGATTCTCTTGTGACCATGAGGTGTGCAAGAAACATATCAACAAAATCAAATTGTTTCCTTGCATCCCCACGAGGTGCCTCATTGTGCAATCGTTATTGTTGTTCAAATCCTGGATGATGCTGACAGCATTTTCCTTTGTGCTAATACCCTCGAGAAACATTATGAATCCAACTATTCTACCTCCAGCTAATTGTAAATAGTTGTTGGTTGGGTTTTTATGGCATATCAAACTTTGTAGGTTATTTAATGGCAAGTTCATTTTTAAACAAATAATCAGTTCAATTTCAAACAATTCAGTTTAGCATGTGTACATAGTTTAATGGTCAAAAACATTTCTATTTCAAGCTATTCAGTTTATTCAAACAGTTCTAATTCAGTTTAATATGAGTACAGATTTTCTTTATACACAGTTAAATGTCAAAACGGTTCTATATTAAATAATTCAGTTTAGTGTAAGTACAGTTTCAATATCAAAAACAGTTCCATTATAAACAATCGAGTTTAGCAAAAGTGCACTGTTTAAATGTAAGTACAGTTTAGTTGTCAAAAACATTTCTATTTCAAGCTATTCAGTTTAGCATAAGTATGCTGTTAATTCTATTTAACCCATACATAGGACCCTATCAGGTGCTACCATTCTGGGCCAGAGTGGACCTGGGAGAAATAGCAATGAAGGGGTGCTCCACATTCTTCAAAGCCCCAGCATTACTGGAACCTCATCATCAGACTGTTTAGTGTCATACCAGGACACTCGTTGAGGGGGGTGGGGTGTTACCTCTCTGCAGAGGTGCAGTTGGTGTATTCTATAGACCCAGTCGACCAGGCAAGGTAAATAGTAAGACAGACTGGGTTCTTTAATCTTGTTATAGCAACTGGTCCAGGAAAAGGAAAAATCTGAATTCAAACCTGTTAAACTCTGCTTAAAAACCAACTTTGTGCCACTTCCTATTCATGGTGGAGGGGTTGGGTAAATACATATGTCTTTTTATTACCTAAGTTATTCAAAGCTGTTCACAACTTTGAATTTCAAAATTTTAAAGAATTAAAGATTTCATGTTAATACTTTCTTGTTATATCAGAAGGTATTTGGCTGCATAAATAAGAAATATGCTATATAAATCTAACAGTAACTGTAAAGCAATGCAGACAATGAAGAATGTTTATTTTGTGTCCCTGGGTTCAGCGACAGTGTGTAAAGGTTAATGATGATTTAGCTTGTTTATAAAGGTGACTGGTTTTCACTAATCAGCCTCATTCTGACAACTACAAAAGATAATGATGCTTTAAAAGAATCTGTTGAAGCAAGTCTGTAACAAAACAAAAAGAAAAAAAATGTACTTTTATAATAGTGAGCATGCTATTGCTTAGCAAAACCTGGAGGTTGGCATAGCAATATTACTGTGTAGGTTTGGAGCTGTATACTGAACACGTGGATGATGTTATGGCTATTACAATGACCAAAGTTGATATGTTAT
>OY757915.1:110245057-110330057 GCA_963585895.1 Sepioteuthis lessoniana
CTAGGCACTGGCAAGTAATGAAAAGAGCAATATTCTGTAATGAGAGCAAGTGAGTATGAGAGAGAGAGAGAGAGAGAAAAAGAGAGAGATAATATCATTATTAATAAACGAAGACACAATAAAGCAATGCACATTCTTCACACAATAAATGTTTTCACATATTTGGGTCAAAATGAGTGGTTTTAATGTACAATCATCATCGCCAACAACATGGATTTCCTAGATTCTTTCACTCTTTCTCACCAGCTGTTTCTATTGGCTATCACTTTTATTAAGTCCTCTAGACGACATCCAGTATCCGCACAGACCTGATAAATGTAAGTTTTTCCTGGGTAGCCAAAACTTGTGTGTCCATAGGTAGGAGTTTGGAAGAGAATGTCACTTACAAGTTTGTCCTTACTTTGCCAATTATGTCCACCATGTTTTGCTCGACTTACTTGGATGATTTGTGAGATGAAAGATAAGTAGCTGTACAACTGCTGTTTTGTAGGGTGCTGCTTCTGGGATCTTTTTAAAACAACATGTAGCATCCTAGTTTTTTTTAGGCATTTTATTAAAGTTCAAGTGGTGCAACCATATAATAGTACTGACACGGCCACAGCTTGGAAGAATTCCTATTTAATTTCAACGGAGAGATCAGATTTCCATATGGTCATTTATCTGTCAATAGCAGTCTATGCTTTATATATGCTTATGTTGACATAGCTTTGAGATGACTAGCCTCTGAAATTACATCAGTTTATGTACCTTGGTAGCAATACCTCATCTACGAATGTGAGCCAAACAAACTTTATGTACTAAAAAATGAGGATAGTTTTGTGTAAAATTTTCAGTTTGTTGAAAAAACAGAAGAGGACTGCCGTACTGGTTATGAAAAAAAAATTTCATTGCCTTATTCATAATTTGATGTGTTTCTGATTTTATAGAATTTTAAAGGTTCTGGTTTAGGGAGATAATGAATAATTGTCCCCTTTGAATAATGAGGCATGTCCGTCATCACAAGACAGTCCTAGAATCCATCTTTGTCTCTTTTGTCACTGTTCTTTGAACAGTAGAGATATGTAACCTGCTTAGCGATGAACAGTGAAGCACACATGGCTATAACTATTGTACTTGCTATCACTAAGTAAGACTTCTACAGTTTCTGTACTCCTTTCATATACTGCTTGTCCATGGAACAATATGTGCACATCTTATCTGTTTGCATATTCTTGTCAATACTTCTTGTATGAGTATTATGTTTGTATAAAATGTTTCTACATGTGTAAATGAGTTTATCCTGTCTTTTCCTTTGGTTTAATTCATTGTTAGCATATCACGGATATACTATGGCTAATATTGGTCCTTGGTAAGTGGTGACTCGACTAAGTACCCTCCCTTGCACCAATAGAATATAAGTAATGTATATCTGCCTGTCCTGTATATCTCAAAAAATTCTCATCACGTTTGGATATATATGTAGGTGTATGTGTGTATAACTGGAACAAAACAAAAAAAGGCACCTCACAGTGAGGTTTTAATTAGAGCAATATACTTAACTGAGGATCAAAGAAAACATTAGTTAAATTGGTAATGCTTGTGGGATCTACATTGACGGTCATATTTTAGTCAACCCAATAAATCACAGTGCCAATGTTAAGTACAACCCTTACTTCCATTTCTTGCAATGAGACCTCAATGGATTCATGTATCTAGCATGTGTGTGTGTGTATATATATATATATATACACACACACACCCACACACTAGATGACCAAAAGAAAAAGAAATGCCAGTTTTCACACAATAAAAGTTATAACACATTTGTGCCAAAATGGTTAGTTTCTACGTACAGTAAAGTTTAATATCCGAGGTAGATAAGTTCTAAGACTTGGCTCTGTAAATGTGTAACATATTGACCTCCAACCTAGCCGATCTGTCAAATAAGAAATGCACCTGTGTAAATAACAGGTGCATCTGGTTGAAGATATCAGGGGATGACCTTGACTATGGACGAGTTGAATTGAATGCAGATGCGACACTCACTGAAGTAGGTGGACATCAAACAATTATATAACCTGGTGCTACAGGAAGTTCAAGTTAGTTGGAGATCAGAGTTTGGAGTCAGTTGTTGCAGTTCGAAGTAGTGAGAACCAGACCCAGCAGAGTGATGGGCCCTCAGGGTCTCCAGGTGAGCAGCCCCGCAGGATGAGAAAGAAGTGCTGCTATAGCCAGAAGAGCTGGGGGTCAATATGTTGCAGTCTTTGTTCAGTCTCCAACTCACCTCTCACACAATAACCCTATTGTAACCCTTTCGTACCATTTCGAATAAAGTGTGAGAGGTATATTTTTCTAAAGAACTTTGTTTCGTTCATCATTATTGTGTTGACTATGTTTCTGCATGCATATGAGTAAGTTCTAAATGTTGAAACTTGTAGATTATAGCTAAACATATGTACTTGATAGACTAGTCCCAAACTTTTCACCAGGAAATTGACTGTTAATTTTAAAAACCCAATAGTTTGTAATGGGCCCCAAGTCAGATTGTTTCATCAAATCTAAAAATACTCTGTCCCAGAAAAAGGTCCAAATGAGTCATCATTTCCAAAAATAATGTTTCCCTACTTTTCCACCAAAATCTAGTGGGTCTGAATAACAGCTATATCCTGCCAGAGAATGGTTGAAGGCTACTATTCAAAGATCTGAGATATTTACTCCAACCACTGAACCAAATTTCATGATGGCAACCAAGTTTTATCCTCAAAGCCAATCAAGAGTGACAGACAAGTAAGTAATTAAAATTGTAGTAATCAGGGGTCGCTTAATAGTCTGAAAGCTTGATCCAGGACACTTTCTGCATATCACCATCCAGCACAAATGTCTCTAGCTTAGAAATGTCTCCTGAATTGTCTCTTCAAATCAGCTGGATATATCGTCTCTCGCCAACCGCAATGCTTGAGTTCGCTGCTAACACTGCGGCTGTCTGTCTCTTTTAAAGGCTTAGACCTTTGCACACATCTCATCAGTCTTGTGAGAATCCAAGATCATGAGTTCTTAAAACACGTTAGCGTGGCCATTTTCGCTTTGCATGCCAGGCACACACGAGCACGTTTTTCTGGGGGTAAGTCCATTTCTCTTTTACAAAAATAAAGAATACTAAAAACATTCACATTCACTGTATACACACAAAATTTATACACACAAAAAAAAACATTTGTAAATAATTGCTTATCAAAAATACATAAAGAAGATAAAGTCTGTTCAACTCAACCTCCTGTTATTTATTTTCTGCGAGAATATTTTATTTATACTTCATAATAGACAACAGATTTTTTTCTTTTTTAATTATTAAGTATAAAAATGAGCAAAGAAATACCTTTGATTTGGTTTAGTTTCTTTGTTTAATGACATATCAACCATCATGGGTTATTTAATGCCAAAGCCATCCTTGGAGAAGACAACTGGAGTTGGAATATGTTTACAACAATTTCACTCTCCAACACTTTAGCTATTACATTATCGGGTCTTCTCCCCAGAATATCTTGAAAAATTTCTTTTTTTACGATTGTTTTTGCAAATAGACTCACTCAGTAAAATAATTCTGCAATTAAATATTGGAACTAAACATTTAACAGCAAAGCAATTAAGTAAGAAAGAAAAATAAAAGGATTTTAAAAAGTTGGCAATTGTGGTGGGTGTAGAGAAAGTATTAAAAAAATATATATATTTTTTGTTTTTTTTTTCAAAATTGATCTGTCAATCAATGAGACTAAACCTTCTTAATCCTCAAATCTCGGCTCATAATCTCTTTAAAAAGAGAAAAAGAAATTTCTCACAGAATCAAATTTTTTTTTTTTAAAGATATTTCCTGTTTACTAAATGGAACAAACATCCAAAAAAAATTTCAGTAATAAACAAAGAGAATATTACACTGAAACCTATGATGTACTATGATGGTTAGAGTAGTGCCCATAATAATAGACACACTGGGAATTGTCCGCAGCATCCAAGATGCAAATTGGAGAAATTGAATTTAGAAGGCTGAAAGGATTTAGATATCTGGTCTGAAAGAGTGACAAGAAAAATGAAGGAGGTTTGATGAAACTTATTGTCACTTTATTTTTCTTGTGGTGACTCCCAGATTCTTTGGTGAATGTGAACTTTTTCCAGGATTTATTAAATCATCAGAGTGCCATGCTTTACAGCATGTTTCAAATAAATGCTGGTTATTTATTGGCACTCATCTCCTCTCAAATATGAAATTGATAAGTTGGTTGGTTTTGTCGACCATGTTAAGTTATTTAACATTTTTTTTCAAACAATTATATGCTTACAAACAACTAATGATAATAATTAACAATTATAATTTAAAGTAATTCATTGTAGTAAAAAACGGTCTCTTCTAGTGTAAAGCAATCAAACATATTCAATGGGAGGTCTGTTCAGTGTGAGGATTTGAACCAGGTCTGTTCAGTGTGAGGATTTGAACCAGGTCTGTTCATTGTGAGGATTTGAACCAGGTCTGTTCAGTGTGAGGATTTGAACCAGGTCTGTTCAGTGTGAGGATTTGAACCAGGTCTGTTCAGTGTAAGGATTTTAACCAGGTCTGTTCAGTGTGAGGATTTTAACCAGGTCTGTTCAGTGTAAGGATTTTAACCAGGTCTGTTCAGTGTGAGGATTTTAACCAGGTCTGTTCAGTATGAGGATTTGAACCAGGTCTGTTCAATTCAAGGATTTTAACTAAACATTGGAACAACACTCACTAGAGACTCTGATTTAGTGCCCAAAACAACACATTAATCTGAATTATGCTAAATGCAAAAGCCAACTGTTGACCCAATGCAAACTCAGCTATTTATTCGTTTCACCAAACCGAATGCTCACAAAAAAAATTAGCATTTTGCATGTGCTGCCAGCCTCAGTCTTGCTCAGTTATGCATATGCCAGGTCATTCCAGCACTGACACTTTTATGGTCAACCTTGCTCACAATTTGTTTATTTTATATGTAAATTTAGACTATACCACATTGGCCCTCAAAGGAAATTCTCTAGCATACTCTATTCCTATTTAATGATAATAATTATTTGTTTGCATTGGTTGGTTGTTTTGTTTTACAGTGTATCTACCCTTTTTGGATCATTAATGCCAAATTAGATGTCAAAACAGTTCTATTTCAAACAATTTAGTTTAGCCTAAGTACACAGTTTAGTTCTTTTAGTCCCATAGATAAGACAATATCAGGTGTTACCACTCTGAACCAGGAAGCAATGATAATGAAGGAGTACTCCCAAAGCTCCAGCATTACTGAAACCTCACCATCAGATTGTTTGAAGTCATATCCAGGACATTTGTTGGGGGTGGGGTCTTACCCCTCAGCAGAGATACAGTCAGTGTATTGTACAGCCCCAGCCAACTGGACAATCTATGTTTTTAAGTATTTTTATCTAATACTATTGATTCTTCCATCAATCTTAATGAATAAAAGCCCAATAATTCAGTTAAAGATATGAACAGTTGGACTCTCTACCCAGATGATTTGTTTATAGTGGTTAAGGTTCATGTTGAACCAGCCACACCTTTGGGATAAGCTGATAAAAATGTGATACCAATGCAATACAAATTCTCCTCAACAATATTTCTCAAGTTTTAAATTTAAAGATTTTCTTTCTCCTAAGCTGGTCACTGTAGAACGCAACAATATACAACAGCCATAATAGTGACAATAATAACAGCAACACTTACCTGAGGTCCAGCATAGTCAAGACTAATGCTTACTGGACAGGGTTGGTATTTATGAACAGGCATATCCAATTGGATGTTCTAGCCAATCACAATCCAGGGAATGGACCGGCCAGTGTGTGCACATTGGAATCTCCCAATGTGCCATAAATAGCTCTTTCATTGAGGACTGATTCACTTTGGTCTTGGCCCTTAAAAATCATATTACCGGCTTGTACCGACCCATACCGCGCCCGACCCTTTATTTCTTTTTTCCCCTATAGATTAGGATCCCAGTCCCACCTAGGGCAGGTCCGACTTGTTTCCGGTTCTTTCGCCCCGGAAAACAGTCGGCCTCCAATTTTATAGACGGGGGGATGGGAGGGCAACCAAACGGGGGATTTTTCCTTTGTTTCTTTGTTTTTGTATATATTTCGGGGTTTTTCTCCCATCCCCATCATATGAATTCATCTGTAAATAAAATCATGCATCACTTCCGGGGTTTTAAGTAGGTCTTTCTTCATAGAGCAAATGTGGTATTTTGGTGGTAGCAGCGCGCATGGCGACGGATGAATGACTATATATTGTATTGTTGAATGGGTCGGCGAATGTGGCTAGCTAGGTCCCCTTAGTAAAAACATAGTTAATGAAAGACCACACCCTTCCCCTTCCCCCCAAAACTCAAGGCCTTGTGCCTTCCTGTAAATTAACAGGAAATAAACACTTTGGTCTTGGCCTTGCTAAAGACGTTGCTCTTAGCCTAGCTACTGACTACAAGTGTGTTTCGTGATTCAACAGTCACTTTTCTAAAAGCTAGAAAGCTCAATCTGGCTGACCTTTTTACCTGGGTTGGTTGGTTGTTTTGTTTTACAACATATCAACCCTTTTGGGTCATTTAAAGCTGAATTAATTTATTTTGATAAAAGTTCAAACAATTCAGTTTATTATAAGTACAGATTTTTGTTTATACAGTTAAATATCATAACAGTTCTATTTCAAGCAATTCAGTTTAGCATAAGTAAACAGTTTAATTCTATTTGACCCATAGTTAGGACCCTATCAGGAGCGACCAGAGTGGACCTGGGAGCGATGGCAATGAAGGAGTATTCTGCATTCCTCAAAGCTCCTGCATTACAAGAGCCTCACCATCAGATTGTTGAGTGTCATAATCAGGACACTCATTGGGAGAGTCTTACTCCTCTACAGAGAAGCTGTTTGGTGTATTTTACAGCCCCAGCTAACTGGGCTGTCATACCAGGGGATTGGATGGCTGAACAATCTACACTTATTTGTTTTACGAGGTGCCTTCAATAAGTTTCGAGACGGTTTTTGTATGGGCACTTTTATTGATAGTGCACACATGGAACTCTAGTTCCCTTCAAAGTAATCTCCTCCGGCTGCAATGCACTTATTGTACCATTCCAACAACTTTTAGAAGGCCCCATGGAAGTCCTCTTGTGTGAACGTTTCAATGACCTTCATCACAGCCTCTTTCATCTCCTTAATTGTCTCATAACGACAGCCTCTAAGGTTTTCCTTGAGCTTAGGGAATAAGCAAAAGTCACAGGGAGCAAGGTCTGGACTGTAGGGAGGCTGAGGAATTGTCTTGATGCCCATCATGATCAAATAGTCAGTGACAAAGATGGAGTTGTGGACTGGTGCATTATCCTGGTGGAAATGCCATTGACCCGATTTGAAGAGTGCTGGCCTCTTCTAACGGAATCTCTTCCTGAACTCCCTTAAAACCTCAACATATTATTCCTTCAACATTGTTCTTTATTTGGCCAATCAACTCTGGTGTTCTGACTTTGTTACTCCTCCCACACCTCTCATCATCCCTCACAGACTCCGTGCCTTCCTTGAATCTCTTATGCCACTCAAAAACTGGTGTTCGATTCATGCAAGATGCTCCAAAAGCAGTCTGAAGCATTCCATACGTTTCCAAGTTTAATACAGAATTTTATTGCCTATCATTCTTCTAAAGTGTCCTCACGTCCAGATTGCATTTTTGAAATTCACCAGCTGTGACAATCAGGCTTTTGTAGGGTGTATTCCAATTGCTGCTGTAGCTGTTGATTTGAAGCTGAAATCATAAAAATTGGTCAGTCATCTCATAAGATGTATAGCAATAACATACTGAATTTTCAAGAGTCAATGACAATTTTAAATGCCTGTACAAAAAAGTCTGAAAACTTATTGAATGCACCTAATAAGTGGTCATTGCTTGTGTTGCACAATGCACACTCATCACTAGTGTAATAATGTCAATATAGGTGCACCATGTGCCATGTCTCAGATGATAGAGTGGTTGCAAACATGAGCTAGATGGCTGTTGATGTTTGTTTTTTGTCCTGCTGGGTAACTAACTACCTTCCATACCAAACAAGCCTCGATGAGGGGATAGGTTTAGATTAATACTGTTAATTTGCTCACTATTATACAGTTTGTGTATTTCATGTAATCATATCATTTTAAGTATGTAATTACCTAATCCTTCTGCAAGGGATAGGATGTGACACAAGGCCAATATTTAAGAGGAGTAAAACTGGTTTGAATTTCTTCACATAGACTAATTAACTTACCAACGGTAAAGAACTTAGTCTGCCTTACTTATAGCTGTGTCAAGGACCAAAAGGATAACATTCACCAATAGTCTGGGAGACCTGGGTTCAATCCCACATCACATCATACCAAAGACTTTTAAAATGGTACTTGATACCTCCTTGCTTAACACTCAGCAGTATAAGGTATGCATCAAGGGTAATGTGGAGCAATGCAGAGAAAGGAGTAGCGCCCTCCCCTACACCTTCGTGTAGTAGCTATTGAAAAAGGGGGGGTCCTTGAGGTGTAATGGTTAAAGCGATGGACTGCGGAATCGTAGTACGTGAGTTCGTACTCCAGTTGCGCTATTACGTTCACTTTCGGGCAAATACCCTTGGGAAAGGTATGAACCCCCTTATCCTCCCAGCTATGGGTTAAATAGTACTACTACTGTTCTTCTAGGAGAATGGCTTTGGCATTAAATAACCTACAAGGGTTGATATGCTATTAAACAAAGAAACCAAACCAAACCAACCAAAACCTATTGAAAAGGGAGCCTTCTGGTCGCCCTCGACTACAGTTGCCAACTTTACTTACTTTACTAGTAATAATAAATAATTTGTAAACAATTATAGTTTCTGTTATCTATTATTAATACAAATAATTTGCACACAATTGTTTCTATTTGACCTATAGATGAGATTCAAACAGATACTACCACTTTGAGTCAAAGTGGACCTGGGATTAATAGCGACAAAAGGGAGACTGTAAACTCCAGAACATGGGCTTCACCAGTAGATGCGGTTTAGTAGAGTCATTCTCAGGACAACATGAACCAGGTTGCACTGGGTTACATTGTACCAGTTGTAAGAAACAATCCAAAACCTGATTTGTTATTCAACTGTCAAAATCAATGGCTGTTACAAAATAAAGATTCAAGATTTTCCAAAAACCCTTGATGCAAATTGAGCACCAACGTTCACAACCTATGTTTGAATTCTTGATACCATTAACTGATCTATTAATTAATTGATTGATTGATTACCTGCTGTGATCATTCCTCCTCTGGGAATATACAACTAAGAATTCATGAACAAGAGAAAATAATTCAATCAGATCACTCATCATCATCAGAAGATTGACAAGCACTCTGTTATTTATATTCAAAATTTAATTTTTCCTGAGTTTGCGGTAAGATGAAGACATAAGTGTAATTCACCAAGCTTTTTGCTTAGATGTGGTAAAGGCTGCATGAACTGAGTATTATATTGTCATCTACAGCATCATAACGACACAATAATAAAGACGCAGGAAGACTTCTTTAACAAAATATTTACCTCTCACTTTATTGCAAGGGTTCGAAAAGGGTTACTCAAGGTTTGCGTGTGAGAGGGAGCTGGTGACAGAACATAAACTGTAATATTTTGACCCCCACTCTTATGGCCGTCAGCGTTGTGTCTTTCTTGTTCTCCTGATGCTCAACCGGAGGCCCTGGGGTCCACTCTGCTGGGTGCTGGCTTTCTTTACTGCATCTTATCAGCAACTTCTCTGGTCCCCAAACTCCATCGGGGTTCCCGAGGGCCCCCTTGGCCAGGTGTGGCTTTCCCTACCACATCTCGTCTATAACTCTGTCTCCAACAGTAACTGCAACTGTCACTTGACTTCTGTCTTGACTGAGTTATATAATAATTCAACGCTCACTCAATCGCCAACTCGATCTTTGGAATGGCATGATTGATCATCATCCTGTGGAAATAACTGTCATGCAGTTCACAGGTCACTCTCTTCCGGTGCATCAGTCTATGAGTGTATCATGGGCTTTACCTTGTCCCATTTCATCAGCCAAATCCACCCACACGATCTCTTTTGATTACTGGCCATTGAAATGTGTCACTTCCTTCCGGTGCATCACTTTGTAATGGCATGTTTGCTCGGGCCGAAGGTCAAAATACAACACTGAGCACTTAACAAGACTTGAACTCACTTGTAAAGGTTTGCTAGTCTGGCTTGCAAATAAATACATTACCCTAGGTGTCCAAATGAAGACATAAGTTTGGTAATTTTAAAATTTGATCTGTCAATTAATGAGACTAAATCTTCTTAATCCTCAAATTTTAAATTCTGCAATATGACAAAGTTAAATTGAAAGAGAATGTATAAATTAAACCAACCCCTCCACTATGTATAGAATGTGACAATTCTTATGCAGAGAGTATAGCTGGTTTGAATTTAGAGTTTTCCTTCTCACAGACTGGTTGCTTAACCAAGGCTTAAAAAAGAAAAAAAAAAAAGTCTGCCCTCCTACTGATCTGTAGCTGGGGGTAGAACAGATGGATTCATGCCTTTCCTAAGAACATAAGAGCAAAGTTAAACATCAACAAACTAAATCAGAATCTGAATTTGTATCATCAAATTCAAATTATGCCGTAATATCCATAATTCTAAGTGTTTCTCCAATTGAAAAAGAACGTAACTTTCAATAAAATTCAATTTGAATGATTTATTTAAGAAATTCTTGAAACTAAATGCATATTTTAACTTGCCATATCTTGCTGAGTAATTTACCTAAGCCATATCTTGCTGTGTAAATCTCGGACCATTCAATAAAGCTGCAAGTAGTATTGTGTTACATAGTACCAGTAGAAGTCTTTAAGAATTCTCTGATCTTACTTTGAACTAATGCCTTTGGGAAAGGCATGAATCCAACTTTCCTTACTCTCTATACTGTTGCCAGATATTTCAACAAAAAATATCTAGATAGCACTGAATAAGAAAACTTTTTTAAAAAGCACAATATGCTAAAATTGTTAATTACTTTAATAATTCATGTACAACATGCACCCTTAACTTTATACATTTTAGAATTTTTAACATAAATTTAGCATTTCTTTCATCTTTTACCAATTTATACTGACTAAAAATAAGAATTTATATAGTTTACATTTTGTCTAAAAACACAAAATTTACACAGTATTTAGAGCAAACGCCCAGACATGTTTACATAAAAAAACTTGTGGTGAAAATGAATTCACATTAGGAGATACAAAATTATAAACAAACACACATGTGTTTGTGTATGTTTCTTTGTAACAGAATAAAACATATTAGTTTGTATTATTGATATAACTTAATTTTAGATACCCCATTCCAAATATGGTGAGGCATGTGACCTAAAAAAACGTTGAGCTGAAAAATCTAGAAAATGTGTTGCATACACGAATAATTATGCTGATTGTCTTTGGTGTTGGATCAATTAAGAAAAATACACCAATTTCTTTTTAAATACATACTGATGAGATTTATAATGAAATGAAATCTTTATGAATCAACTTAATAAAAGCCAAATGCTTCTAAAATCATCTAATGACAAACACAAAAGTTATGAAGAGTAAACACCAGTTCATTGTGAATTGAATTACCACAACCAGAAAATCCAGTGTACACCTATGCACAATATACAGAAACACTGGACAGCTGTTTTGACCTTATTAGGTCTCATCGGCAGTGTATACCGTAATCTCCACCACTGGAGATTGAACCAGTGACCACAGATTGGCTCAGTTGTAGAGTTTCGGCACTGCAATCTGTGGTTGCTGGTTCAATCTCAAGTGGTGGAGATTATGGTATACATTGCTGATGAGACCTAATAAGGTCGAAACAGTTGTCCAGTGTTGCCGTATATGGTGCATAGGTGTTTGCTGGATTTTCTAGTCGTGGTAATTCAATTCACAATATTAATTCCTCTACTTAAAAAATAAAAATATGTACATCTACACCAGTTCATATTAATCATTTTGAAGGTTGAATCACAGACCCCCCAAAAAACCTCTCAATGGAAGAAGACATGATAGATTAGTAGTTCAAAGATCAGTTATTAATTTAGAGGTTTTACTTTATATCCTTTTAACTGGCTGGTTCACGTGGGAATCTTCTGGAAGCATAAGTGTCCAAAAATGACTGGTGAAAAACAAAAAAAAAATTATTGCCAGGACAATAAAAATGAATCAGGGTAAACATGTACCAAAAGACTCCAGAAATCATTTGGTTTGGTTTCTTTTTTTAATGACATATCAACCTTCATAGGTTACTTAATGCCAAAACTGTCCTTGTAAAAGAACAGTTGTGGTACTATTTAACCCATAGCTTTGACAAATCGTTGGGATTAATATCCTAATTTTTGTTGTCTTGGGTCCTGTAAACTCTATCTGGTGGTGAGGTTTCAGTTCTGGAGATTTTGGAATTGTGGAGTTACCTTTTGACATTACCCCCAGGCCCACTCTGGGTCAAATAGATGTATGAGGTGCAGACTTTTTTCATATGGGTACTTTTATTGATAGTACACACATGAAACTCTAGTCCCCGTCAAAGTAATCTCCTCCAGCTGCAATGCACTTGTTGTACCATTACAACAACTTCTGGAAGGTCCCATGGAAGTCTTCTTGGGAAAGCGTGTCAATGACCTTCATCACAGCCTCTTTCATATCCTCAATTGTCTCATAATGACAGCCTCTGAGCTTAGGGAATAAGCAAAAGTCACAGGAAACAAGGTCTGGACTATAAGGAAGATGAGGATCCCCATCTTGGTCAAATAGTCTGTGACAAGGATGGAGTTGTGGACTGGTGCATTGCCCTCGTGGAAATGCCACTGACCTGATTTGAAGAGTGTTGGCCTCTTCCAATGGAATCTCTTCCTGAAAACCTCAACATAGTAACCCTATGGGCAATCAACTCTGGTGTATTGACTTCCTTACCCCTCCCACCCCTCTCATCACCCCCCATAGACTCCGTGCCTTCCTTGAATCTCTTATGCCACTCAAAAACTGATGCGCAATTCATGCAAGATGGTCGAAAAGCAGTCTGAAGCTTTCCATACGTTTCTGTGGCATTTTTTTCCAAGTTTAAAAGAATTTTACTGCATATGGTTCTTCTAAAGTGTCCTCACGTCCAGATTGCATTTTTGACAATCAGGCTTTTGTAGGGTGTATTCAAATTGCTGCTGTAGCCGTTCATTTGAAGCTGAAATCATAAAAATTGATCAGTCATCTCATAAGATGTATAGCAATAACATACTGAATTTTCTAGAGTCTATGACAATTTTAAATGCCAGTACAAAAAAGGCTGGAAACTTATTGAATGCACCACATACCTTGAATTCTTTTAGTCATGAAGGAAATTTGCATCATTAAAATAAAGAACGCAGAAGCTTTTGTCTATCACTTCACAAGTATCAAAATTGGAGCCAAACTGTAAAAATTGACATGTCCACTTTGCAAATAGAAAACAAAACAAAAACAAAAACAAAAAACAGTAAAAGCAAAGGAAAAAGAAAATTGGAAACTGAAGGAAAAAAGGGGTAATAGAGAAAATGTCATATTCCATCAATTTAGACAATTCTTTGATGATTATGGTGTCAGGTGTCATAAATTGCTAAACGATTCAGAACAAGGAGAGAAAGAGAGAAGTAAGAATTTAAAGCAGAGGGTGATAAAGAGAACACGAAGCCAGAGAAAATAAATATGAGTGGAGAGAGGAGAGAAAAGAGTTGGCAGTACAAAAAGATGAAAGGGGAGGAGGAAGATGAAGATAGTGAGAAGAGGAATTCAGCATAAGTACGCATTTTAGTTCAATTTGACCCATAGATAGGGCCCTATCAGGTGCTACCACTCTGGGCCAGAGTGGACCTGGGAACAATGGCAATGAAGGGGTGTTCCGCATTCCCCAAATCTCCAGCATCACTGGAACCTTACCATCAAATTGTTTAATGTTATATCCAGGACACTCATTGGGGAGGGGGTCTTACCCCTCTGTAGAGGTGCAGTCGGTGTATTCTACAGCCTCAGCCAACTGGGTAATACACAGGGTTAAATGAAAAAAGGTTTCATTTTAGAAAATTCAGTTTAGCTTAAGTACGCAGTTTAGATGTCAAAACAGTTCTATTTCAAGCAATTGATGCTATTCAACCCATAGCTGGAAGAGAGGTTACAAGTTTTGCTATGTAATACTCATAATTCAATTTAACATCAGTCATTTGTTTGCACACAATTAAATGGTTACAAGTATAGAAAATGATTAAATATTTCTTTTTCACCTTAACAGGTATGGGGGTGTCCTTGTGGTGTGATGGTTAAAGCGATGGACTGCGGAATCGTTGTATGTGAGTTCGTACTCCAGTCACGCTATTACGTTCACTTTCGGGCAAATACCCTTGGGAAAGGTATGAACCCCCTTATCCTCCCAGCTATGGGTTAAATAGTACCACTACTGTTCTTCTAGGAGAATGGCTTTGGCATTAAATAACCTGCAAAGGTTGATATGCCATTAAATAAAGAAACCAAAAAACAACCAAACCTTAACAAGTATGACCACTCTGGTTTAAAGTGGGCCGAGGAGTAATAGCAATGAAAGGGTACTTGATATTCCTCAAAACTCCAGAACTGAAGTCTAACCATGAGATGGTTTTGTGTCATATCCAAGACACTTGTTGGGTGGGGGTTTTACCCCTCTGCAGAGATGCAGTCGGTGTATTCTTCAGCCCAAGTTTTATTATTTGTATATTAATTCATTGCAATGTCCCTCAAATCAAGTAAAGTTTTATCAAGAATAAATTCTGCTTTTTTACAAGCTGTATTAATCATAGAGCGAAAATGTGTAAATGACCGTGTAAAGGCACATTAATTAAAGAGTATAGAAAAAAAAAAGCTGTAAATGAAAGTCCCGTGTCATTGTCCCACTAAAGACAATGGTACATGAGATAAAAAAAATTACAGTCATCAACTTGCTGAGCCCTGTATTTATCTGCTGAACTCGTATTTAGGTTAAACATTATTGAGCTAAATAATAGCTTCAATGTCCTAGTTGAGTTCCTCCTCTTTTGTTTCAAATCAAAATGGAGCAGGAGGTAGAGAAGTAACAGAATAAGGACAAAGACAAACACAGAAAAAAAAAAAGAAAGAAAAATAATCAAATGATAATCATAATTAAAGATTTCACTTAAAAGAATGAAAAGTTTCTTCTTTAATTCTAACAACAACAATTACAAAAATGACAAGTTAAACAAATGTGTGAATAGCTGCATATGAAAAGTCTTTAATACACTATCGTTTATGCTAAATAACAGTTTCAATGCATCATTGATTATCAAAAATCTAGTTTGTTACCAAAGTCAATGGTACCTGGTTGGTTGGTTGGGTTTTATGGCATATCAACCTTTGCAGGTCATTTAACACCAAATCCATTTTTATGTAAATAATCAGTTCTATTTAAAAACAATTCAGTTTAACATGAGTTCACATTTTAATTGTCAAAAACATTTCTATTTCAAACTATTCCGTTTATTCAATCAGTTATATAAAACAATTCAGTCTAGTGTAAATACAGTTTCAATGTCAAAAACAGTCCAATTTCAAACAATTCAGTTTAGCATAAATATGCAGTTTAAATGCAAGTGCAGTTTAATTGTGAAAAACATATCTATTTATTGCTATTCAGTTTAGTCAAGCAGTTCTAATTCAGCTAATTCAGTTTAGTATAAGTCCAGTTTTTATTTACATACAGTTAAATGTCAAAATATTTCTATGTTAAACAATTCAGTTTAGTGTAAATACAGCTTCAATGTCAAAAAACAGTTCCATTTCAAACAATTCAGTTTAGCATAAGCATGCAATATAAATGTAAGAATGGTTTCATTGTCAAAAACATTTCTATTTCAAGCCAATTAGTTTAATCAAACAATTCAGTTTAGCATAAGTATGCCGTTAGTTCTATTTAACCCATTGAGAGAGCTCTATCAGGTGCTACCATTCTGGGTCAGAGTGGACCTGGGAGCAATAGAAATGAAGGGGTGCTCCGTATTCCCCAAAACCCCAGCATTACTGGAACCTCACCATCAAACTGTTTAATGTCATATCCAGGACAATCATGCAGAGGTGCAGTCAGTGTATTCTGCTGCCCTTGCCAATGGTACCTGGCGACTATTAATTTCTCACTAATGCAATCATCAGATCAAGTCTAGACAAGAAATTGATTGTCATTATGTGCCATTGACTGTGTCGACACAATCCTAATTTAGATCTACACATGCTCTGTCACTGATATTGAGCATTTTCGATCAACAAAACAAATTTCATTATTCATATTATATAAGAGTTATAATTATATTTGGTGTGACAAATAGGAATACTTCTTTGGTGTTGTTTATTTTTTTATTGTTTTCTAGTTTTAACCATTGGTCATCATCCGAAAATTGAAATTGGAGGTGTTCATGGTGTAATGGTTATTGTCATGGGAAATGGACATGGTGATGTGAGTTCAAATCCTGGATGAGGCTGCTTGCTTTTTACATAGAGCTAATACTTTTGGGAAAGATTTGAATTCAACTTCTCTCTCTCTGGAGTTTGTTATCACACTAGAAATAGGCTTCATAATTATTGGTCAAAAATCTTTGTAAAATGTGCATGCTATTTTTTCAAATGTTAACAAAGAATATTTGAGACCATTTAACCGTTTCACTTACCTAGGAAGCAGTGTCTCATCAACCTAAAAGGACATCAACACGAGGTTAAAGAAGGCATGGACAGCTATCAATAGGCTATCGATTATATGGAAATCAGACCTAACTGATAAAATGAAATGCAGTTTCTTCCAGGCAACAGTCGCATCGATACTGCTATATGGATGCACTACATGGACTCTAACAAAACGGCTGGAGAAGAAGCTAGACGGCAATTACACAAGAATGCTGTGAGCAATATCGAACAATTCCTGGCGGCAACACCCCACAAGACACCAACAGTACGGCCACCTGCCTCCTATCACGAAAACTATTCAAGTTAGACGAACCAGACATGCAGGACACTGCTGGAGAAGCAGGTACGAATTCATAAGTGATGTACTCTTATGGACCCCCACATATGGCCGAGCAAAAGCAGGACGACCAGCACGAACATACATTCAGTAACTATGTGAAGATATGGGATGTAGTCCAGAAGACCTGCCAGGGAGGAGTGGCAAGAGAGGGTCAGGGATATCCGTGCTATCAGCACGACATGATGATAATGATGAACCTTATGTAAATTAGTTGAATTAAGAAAAGGTACTTGAAGCAATAAATGTTTACAAAAGATTATCAATATTTACTTGAAACAATATTCTATAAATCATGGAGTACAAGCTGATCTGGCATATAAGTCGATCTCAAGATTTTTACCTTAAAATTTTAGGTTAGACCTATACTTGCTGGATAGGTCAATCCCCTAAATCACAGTAAGCTACAAGTAAAAGTAAAGTTGGCGACCGTAGTCGAGGACGACCCGAAGGCTCCCTTTTCAATAGCTACTACACCAAGGTGTAGGGAAAGGCACTACTCCATTCCTTGGGTTGCTCCACTTTACCCTTGATATGTACCTTATATTGCTGAGTGTTAAGCAAGGAGGCATCAAGTATCATTTTTAATGTCTTTGGTATGACGCAACCTGGGATTGTACTCAGGTCTCCTGGATCATTGGCGAACACTCTCCCCTCTTGGTGAATGAACCAGTTTTCTTAGCCAATGAGGGAGACCATAAATTATACAACAGGCCTAAATGAGGATATAAATTTATTATCTTTTGTGCTATCATGAAATTGCACGGATAAACGGCATACGGAAGTTGGCTGCCTGGATGCTGTAACATTCCAGTTAGTGTTTATAATCAGTGTATCAGCTGTTGGAAATGCTATCAGATATAGCATTGATATAATATTTAATTTGCATTGCAGTTTCATTATTTTACATTAATCTCAGTATTAATTTGTTAAATATACTCACCAAACACAAGCTTAAATTAAAAATGTTTGTAGATGTTTGCTGGATTTGCAACTAAGAGTACTGTTCTACTGGTTGACGATTCTGTGGTAATGGTTTAGAATTTAGTCCTGTTGTATTAGTCAACGCCTACCCAACTGGTCTAGGAGAAAAAAAACAGAATTCAAACCTGTTAAACTGCACTTAAAAATTGACAATATGTATGAGGGGTTTGGTAAATATAAATGTCAACCCCTAGTTTTGCAGAGATTTTTTCAGATTTTAAAAATTGACTTACACACTGCGCTTAATGGTAACTGTATGCCAAATTGGTTTTAAGTTCCTTGAAGCGATAATTGTTTACTAACTGTTATTATTATTAGTTACTTGAAACCGTATAACCGTGCAAACAAATAGTATCATTCAATAAGAATAGTTACTTTAAACCATGTAATTGTGTAATACATATGTATTCCTATGTAATACATATTACATAGGATTACACAAAATATATCTTTGTTCATGTTTTCACATTAACCAAATTGTAATTATCATTTCCTGAATTTCTGGTTACTTGTACCTTTATGTTCAATAAATAATAATAATAATAATAACAAATATCTGGTGGCCCAGTTGGCTAGGACTGTAGAATATACCAACTGTATCTTTGCAGAGGGTTAAAACTCCTCCACTGAGTGTCCTGGATATGACACTAAACAATCTGATGGTGAGGCTCCAGTAATGCTGGAGCTTTGGGGAATGTGGAGTACTTCTTTATAGTCATCACTCCCAAGTCCACTCTGAATTTGCTTATTTGAAAGCCACAGTCCAGCTCTTTTAGCCATTATGCCATGAGATAAGTGTCTTGGTTTTAGGTAGAAAGGATCTTAATCAAATTATATAGACAAAATGTGTATTATTCAATTAAACATGCTTAAATAAAAGACTGCTGCCCAACTACACTTTATATATATATATATATATATATATATATATATCTGATGAATATGTAAAGCATGAAACTCAGGGTCACAGACAATATCATGCAATATATATATATATATATATATATATATATATATATATATGTATGTAAATTTTAAATATACCATGTCAAAAAGATGGCTGGTGTTGTGTTTTTTCAACTTCTCAATAGTCTTTTGTTTTGTTTTGTGTACTCCAAAATAATTTTTTTTCTGAATGTTGAAACAAAATAGTCAATAATTGTAACATTTATTCGATATGAACATTTCATATTTTTTCATAATCCTATTGTATTTTGTTTCAAATTTTTACCAAGGTTAAATTTTTAAATTGTCTATTCTTAGAATATGTGTGGTATTTTGGTATCTACAGAATGAAGATATTGAGTGAATATATTTATTGAAGTATGAACAGGATAGTGAATGAGCTAACTAGATATTTCTTAGAAAAGCCAAGACTATAGAAGACCACTTCCTTATAAAAGACTTTGGTTATTATACTCAATTGTAAATATTTTTATCTATGATAAATAAAACTAGGTTGTGAGGTTCATAAAATGATACATAAAAAATATTTATGATAAATATTTACCAGATATGCTTAAAAAAATCTGGAACTTAATTTGATTTAATTTTGGCTAGAAAATCTCTTTTAAGAGTTATTAAATTTTAGAAATCTTTTATGAAAAGAAAAATATCAAGATATTGATAATGCTGATGATTATGAATTATATTCAAAGTTTAAATAGACAGAATTAAGAAAATAATCTGCAATAAGAATAAATAGGAATAAGAACTAATAAGATTCTAAACAATATATATATATATAAAGCTCTTCTCATAAATCAAGCACTGTGGTAATCGATAAGTGTATATGTAAATAAATATATACATAAAAAATCATTTTGCTTATGTTGAGAGGTACAATAGCTTTGGGGTAAGATATCTGACTGATGTAAAGTCATCTGGATTTCAGCGGATATCCTTGTGGTGTAATGGTTAAAGCAATGGGCTGTGGAATTGTAGTGAGTGAGTTTGAACTCCATTTGCGCTATTACGTTCACTTTCAAGCAAATACCCTTGGGAAAGGTATGAACCCCCTTATCCTCCCAGCTATGGTCTACTCTGAAGCAGAGTGGCAGTACCTGTTAAAATCCCATCTATTTGGTCAAATAGATTTAAAATCATTTATATTCAATAGGAATACTTGTTTCATACACCTGTAAATTGTTTGTTTTAAGAATACTTACTTGAAGCTGTAGTTATTGTTTGTTAGTAAACTAACTTTCCAGGGTTCATCAGGTTCAAGACAGGTGAGTGAATTAAAGTTAGTCCCGAGAATGGGGGGTCTTTTACCTTGGCAGTATCTGCCCCATGTTCGAAAAGGATCAAGGCTGAGTTAATTACTTACCAACTCAGGTATGCTGAAGGGATCAAACTTTTTTTGTGACAACTATTCATAAATCTAGATTCATGTGTAGTCCTTACTATAAAAAGATTTAAAGTCATTTTTGACTTGGTGGGAAGTAGGAAAAAATTCATTAGTTACTTAACTGTGTGTAAACAAATGACTATCATTAAACATTAAGAAATAATTACTTTAAATCATAATTATTTGTATAAGATAGGAATACTTGAAACCATACAACTGTGTTCAAATTAGTTGTATTAGATAGGAATACTTGAAACCATAGAACTGTTGGCAAATTATTTGTATTGGATAAGAATACTTAATATCATAACTGTGTGGAAAGAAATCTCTTAAGAAACAACTACACAAAAAATGTATATATGAATGCACAATGAACATGATTCCCTAACCTCTAGGCATAAAATACCCTTTCACAGGTTGACATGCCATTAAAATCAATCAATCAATCAATCAATGTCCCATTAAAAAGATAAAATGTTAATTTTCTTTTCCACCTTTCAAAAGACCAGGATTTTATTATTTCGAGTTGAACATTTTATCATGTCAAACTCGATGATCAGTAGATAAAATGAAAAATTTTTTGATGATGAAAATAACTATGCTCCGCAGATGTTAAAAAGTTCTTAAACTATTCGGAATCTGGAAAAGCAATGATGGATAGATAGATACGCGGTGCATTCAATAAGTTTTTGTACAGGCATTTAAAATTGTCGTAGACTCTTGAACATTCACTATGTTATTGCTATACATCTTATGAGATGACTGACCAATTTTTAGTATTTCAGCTTCAAATGAACAGCTACAGCAGCAATTGGAATACACCCTACTAAAGCCTGTTTGTCAGAGCTGGTGAATTTCAAAAATGCAATCTGGATGTGAGGAAGAATGATATGCAATAAAATTGTGTTTTAAACTTCGAAAAAATGCCAAGCAATGAAAGCTGGATCTACTGCTATGACCCAGAGACCAAGAGACAGAGATCCCAGTGGAAGCATGCTGGCTCTCCTAGACTTAAGAAGGCCAGACAGAGCAAATCTACCCACAGACTTTTGATGATCCCTTTTTATGACAGCACTGGCATGATCTACATGCACTGGGTTCCCACTGGACAGACTGTCAACAAGGAATACTATGTTGAGGTTTTAAGGGAGTTCAGGAAGAGATTCCGTCGGAAGAGGCCAGCACTCTTCAAATCAGGTCAGAGGCATTTCCAGCAGGACAATGCACCAATTCACAACTCCATCCTTGTTACAGACTATTTGACCAAGATGGACATCAAGACAGTTCCTCACCCTCCCTATAGTCCAGATGTTGCTCCCTGTAACTTTTCGCTATTCCCTAAGCTCAGAGGCTGTCATTATGAGACAATTGAGGAGATGAAAGAGGCTGTGACGAAGGTCATTGACATGCTCACACAAGAGGACTTCGATGGGGCCTTCCAGAAGTTGTTGGAACAGCACGACAAGTGCATTGCAGCCAGGGGAGATTACTTCAAAGGGGACTAGAGTTTCATGTGTGTACAATCAATAAAAGTGCCCATCCGAAAAAGTCTGGAAACTCATTTAATGATCCTCGTAGCTGGATAGATAGATAAAAACTTACCTAAAAGTAAAAAAGATTAGGGAAAAAGTTACAGTATCTAATTTTGTCCTTTGTTTTTATTAACTTTTCCTTGATCTAATGTGCAAATATGTAATAAAGCTGTTGGTCAAGCTTAGTGCTTGACTTGCATAATTAAAAACTTTTGTTATTTTCTTTTTGTTTTTAATAAATAATGTTTTTGTTTTTTTTAAAGAAGTGATTTTATAAGACTGTTCCTGGCAATGGGACACAGTGACATCTCTCTCTCTAATATTATCTTATTCAGGGCTGTATTTCCTATGTTGTCATTCAACATAATACATAATTTCTTTCATTGTAGAGTTTGCAGTCAAATTACTTTTACTACTACAGCTACAATAACAACAAAAACCAGAGGAGGTAAAAAGATGGAAGAGATAAGCTACTGGATTATTAAGGATACAATCAACCATATAGATTACAGGATTGACAATTGATTTGGTCAAGGAGTCTACTACTGATATATTTAGTATCTTATAATTACAAAGATTTATTGTACTTTCTTCTATAATGCCTTAGTTTCGTTTCTTTGTTTAATGACATATCAACCTTCATGGGTTATTTAATGCCAAACCCATCATTGTAGAAGAACAATAGTGATACTATTTAACTCATAGTTTGGGGTGAGGGTGAATAAGGAGGTTCATACCTTTCCCAAGGGTAGAAGTCGGAAAGTGAAGATAATAGCATGACTGGAGTTCAAACGCACTTATGATATTACAGTCCAGCTTGTTAGCCATTACACCACAGGGGATTCTCCTTTAATGGGTCCATGCAAAAAAAATATATATATATAAATGTGTGGGTTATTCAAATTCATTTGTAATTCAAAACCAAGTTATAAAATAACTGGTCTTTTAATTTGGATATCGGTGGTTAGCCAGCTCATTGCACGAAAAATTACTGAGTTGTGAGTTTGATCTTTACTGGGTGCCCTATACTTACAGCTTTGGACCAAATCTAAGCTATGCTTAGTTTTTAGGACGTATGGTAAAGTTCCATTAGATCACCAAAATTAGGCAGATGGGTGACCATTTAGTTAAAGCATGAACAGTAACCTGAGGCCTGTGTTCCAGGGTAAGGAAAACTTTGTAAATAACAAGTTAATCTGCAATAAGCTTGTTCAGTACTTAAATGAGTGACCATTTATGAACTGCAAATAACCTGAAGCCTTTGAGCCAGACTAAACGAAACTTAGTAAATAATGACGGATGTTACAAGTTAAGATTGTCTTAATTTCACTTAACACAGAATTCTGAAGAGCTGAGATACTTCGGTGATCATTGTTCAAGTCTAGGAAAACTTCCTATTTGAAAGATCCTCTCAACACTATCTTCATATCCCCAATTCCTTATTTCCGTATAAACTGTCTCAACCCACCGAGGTTCTTCCAGAAGAGCAGAATTCCAGAACCAAGTTATCTTTTTAATTGGGGATTAACAAAAAAGACTCAAATATGAACTAATTTTTCCTCTAATTATTATTAAAAAGGCTAAATAAATTCTTTAGAATTAATTGATTGATAAATTTTAATGGCATCTCAACCCATCTAGTGTTATTTTAAGTATTGATATTAAAGAATTGTGTTCATTTTACACCTATATTACCTTTTTTGTGTAGTTGTTCCTTAAGTGATTTTTTTCACACAGTTATATTGATATCAAGTATTCCTATCAAATTCAAATAATGTGCACACTCTTGTATGGTTTTAAGTATTCCTGACCAATGTGAATAATTTTTAAAAAGATCTATTTAACTCATAGATGAGGCTAACATGTACAAACACTTCACATCCGAGTAGACCTGGAAGTAATAGCAATGAAAGAGTACTTCCCATTCCACAAATCTCTCATCATCAGATATTATTTAGTGTCATACCCAGGACACTCCTTTTTTTGAAGGGGAATTATATTTGTAAGGGATACAATCAGTACATTCAAAGTCACACTGATAGAGATACAATATATTCAACTTTAGCATGCTATTATATATTAGACATATATATTATGAAAACTAAGCACTAAAAAGGAAAATATGTGTATATTAGGAAATTATGACAACTTATTATATATTATACAGTTATAGCTGGTTGGTTTGTTGGGTTTTATGGCATATCAACCTTTGTTGGTTATTTAATGCCAAATCCATTTTTATGTAAATAATGTTCTATCTAAAACAATTCAGTTTAGCATGAGTACACAGTTTAATTGTCAAAAACATTTCTATTTCAAACTATTCAAGCAGTTATATATAACAATTCAGTTTAGTGTAAGTACAGTTTCAATGTCGAAAACAGTTCAATTTCAAATAATTCAGTTTAACATGCCGTTAGTTCTATTTAACCAATAGATAGAGCCCTATCAGGTGCTTGCACGCTGGGCCAGAGTGGACCTGGGAGGAATGGCAATGAAGGGGTGCTCCGTATTCCCCATGGCCCCAGCATTACTGGGACCTCACCATCAGACTGTTTAGTGTCATATACAGGACACTCATTGGCGGGGGGGGGGGGGGGTCTTACTCCTCTGCAGAGGTGCAATCAGTGTATTCTACAGCCCCAACTGACTGGGCAAACAGTTATAGCTGTATACATACATATGTAACTAGGATTTTATTATTTCAATATTATATCATATCGAGATTTTATTATTATGAATTGAATATTTAATCATGTCATACTTGATGATCAGTAGATAAAATGAAAACTTTTAATTATGAAAATTATTAACTATGTTGGTCTGCACATGTCAACAAGTTTTTAAACTATTAGGAATCACGAAAAGCAATAATAGATAGATAGATAAAAACTTACCTTATGGTAAAAAAGTTTAGGATAAAAGTTAAGATATCTAATTTTGTCCTTTGTTTTCATTACCTTTTCCTTGATCTAACGTGCAAATGTTTGATAAAGCTGTTGGACAAGCTTTGTGCTTGACTCGCATCATCAAAAACTTTTGTCATTTTGTTTTTGTTTCAAGTTCTCTTTTTTTTCTTTTTTTTTTAAAGAAGTGATTTTATAAGACAGTTCCTGGCAATGGGATACAGTGACACCCCTCGCTATAATATTATAATATTCAGGACTTTAAACTTATATAACACATTATTATATATTGTGAAAACTAAGCATTGAAAAAGGAAATATGTAAATATTTGCTTTGGTTTTATGGCATATCTACCATTGTAAGTTATTTAATGCTAAACACATTTATAAATTACATCTTCTAAACACATTTATATATATCATCTTCAAACAAGCGTGTGCTAATTTTTTTTGTGAACAGTTAAATAGTTTCACTTATTTCAATCGAATATGAATAATTCTATTAACAATTCATCATTTGTTTGCATGCAATTAAAGGTTTTCAAGTATTGCTATTTAACACTAATGATTCAATTCAACATAAGTCATTTGTTTACACACAGTTAAATGATCAAACAGTTCTATTTCAAACAATTTAGTTTAGCATGTCAACAAAAGATAAAATGGTTCCAAGTATTGCTATGTATTAATAACAATTCAATTCAACATCAGTCATTTGTTTACTCACAGTTAAATGATTAAACAATTCTATTTCAAGTAATTCAGTTTAGCATAATTCATTTATTTACACTCAGTTTAAATGTCAAACAGTTCTATTTAAGCCATAGACAGGACCCCATCAGGTGCCATTACGGCAGGCAAGAATGGACCTGGGAGTGATGGCAATGAAGGGGTACTCCAAAGATTTAGCATTACTAGAGTCTCACTCTCAGATTGCTTAGTGTCAAATATCCAGGACACTCGTTGGGGGTGGGGATTCTTAACCTTCTGCAGAGATACAGTCAGTGTATTCTACCGCTCCAACCAACTGGGCCAGTAAATATTATTAAGGAATCATTTTACATTACATTATATAGCTATAGTTGTATCCATATTACTAAATGGATGTACCACACAGGCACTAACAAAATGCATGGAGAAAATGCTGTATGCTATCTTGAACAAATCCTGGAAGCAGCACCACATAAAACAGCAGGCATATGACTATCTATGTCCCATATCACAAACTGTCCAAGTAAACAAGAAATGTGGGCACTGCTGGAAGGCAAGGACAAACTCATAAACAATGTTCTCTTATAGACTCCTACATATGGATGCGCCTGTGTTGGCTGACAAGCAAAGACTTACATCAGTTCTGTGTGGACAAATGCAGTGTGGGAGACCAGCCAGGAGTAATGGATGATAGGGATGGATGGTGAGAGAGAATCAGGGAGCTCAATGCTGCCAGTATGACTTAATTTGATGATTTTGGAGGGCCTAAAATGCACTTGAAATCTTTGCATATCAAGTTATGCATGCAAATATGTTCGGCAAATACTGGGTCACCTTATATAATTTTCACTTTCAGACTAATACCCAAGGGCAGGTGTCGGCAACCCCCAGCCTGCAGACCACATCTGGCCCTTTAGTGATTTTTTTCTAGCCTGCCATCTTACACTAGATTGACATCACATTATTATTGACTTTCAGTGAGATGAATGTTTGAAATCAAAATTTTAGTTTGAATCCACTGATAATTTCAACAAGAAATATGTAAAACTATATGAAAAAAAAACAAAAAAAACATCTTGCTTTATGTGAAAATGATGAAATGATTATTTGGAAGTACATATGCTTGTGAACAACTTTTTTCTAAAAATGAAATAAAAGTCATTAAAAAGTAAGGTTGTATGACAATCACCTGGATAACGTTTTGCTCCTGTCATTGACAAATATTTCACCTGACGTGCTGAAGTTATTGCACAATAAATAGAAACAAGTGTCTCATTAAATCATTTACCATTTCTAATTGTATTTCGTTTGTAGCAAAGGAATTTGATTTTTTTCTCTTGATTGTGATAGTTGTTTTTCTATTATTCCTGCTGTAAAATAAGGAATTTGCTTTTTTTTGTTGAATGTGTCTATGATTCAAAAACAAGGGTCTTTCTATCTTAGCTGTCAAACACTTGACTGTTAACACCTCCCCAGGCAAATGACTTTTGAACGTCAGACAAAATTTGTGTGTGTGTGTGTGTATGTGTGTGTTAAGTAGTGCTTGCTACAATCCCAAGCTTGCCTCTGATTGGCTGAAACTGTCTTATTCAAATTAAACCAACCTACAATTTGTTGTGAGAAGGTCTCAGGTTCAATTCCTGATAATTCCTGACAGGCTAAACAGATGTGTGGTCGTTTGCTTCTATCACTGCTGTCCTTCTACAAGAGTGGCTTTGATATTGAATAACCCATGAAAGTTGATATGTCATTAAGCAAAGAAACCCAACAAAACCTTATATAATTGAATTCTAACAACTAATCTGGAATCAGCATTCATCATTTAACTTTAAATTTAAATCTAAAATACATTTTCACCCAGTAGCAAAATCTTTAACATCGTCAACATTATGGTGTGCTGATATGAATGTAAGTGTGATTCATACTATAACGACCACAGTCTCTCATCTAAAAAGTTCCAACAACATTAGGTTTCTTTGGTTTGGTTTGGTTTCTTTGTTTAATGGCATATCAACCTTTGTAGGTTATTTAATGCCAAAGCTATTCTCCAAGAAGAACAGTGGTGATACTATTTAACCCATACCTGGGAGGATAAGGGGGTTTATACCTTTCCCAAGGGTATTTGTCTGAAAGTGAACGTAATAGTGAACTGGAATACGAACTCGCTTACTACGATTCTGTAGTCCATTGCTTTAACCATTACACCATGAGGACACCTCCAAGAACATTAGGAGTGATATTTCTATTTGTACACCCACCCACACGCTTATTAAAATGAAAGAAAATTTCAGAGCTGATCATTTCAGGTTTTTAAGATAAAAAAATCAATACAAAGGCAAATAAAGTCAAAGGAAATCAGATCAAATCTAATTTTTATAGTTTTTATTTGGTATTAATTATTGAAAAACAAAAAATGTCAATATGAGAGGAGGAATATGAATTTTTTTTTTGACATTTCATATTACAACTACATTTTATATAAAGTTACATAAAATTTTCCATCATCACTTTTATGAGAGTTATTCAGACAAGCTCTTTGACCTTGTATCACTAGAATATGCTGATTGTATTCTCTGCCAGGGGTACGATCCCTACCAATAAAAGGATTTCCTGGGTATGACACAAAACTACATCTGGTGGTGAGGCTCCACTTCTAGAAATCTGGGAAGATCCCCTTCTATGCCATTACTCCCAGGTCCACTTTGTCCCTGAGTGGTAGTACCTATTAAGGCTTTATCTCAAGATCAAATAGAACTGGTTAATCCTTTATTAAGGATTACTTACTCGAAATCACACAACTGTGTGCAAATTATTTGTATTAGATAGGAATACTTAATATCATATAACTGTGTGCAAAAAAAAGAATAAATAAATAAACAAAACACTCAATGAACAACTACACAAAAAATTTGAATATGAATGTACAATGAATGTGATTCCTTAACCTCTAGGCATAAAGTCATCCAAGACAGGTTGACATGCCATTAAAATCAATGAATCAATCTTTTAAAAACTTTTTAAAAATGTTCTCTTCACAAAACCTTTTTTCTGATGATGATCTACAATAAAAAAAAAACATCTATAAAGAAATATTCGTATTTGTCTCACCATTTTGTTATATAATATAAATAATGTAATTGGCTTCATTGATAAAATGTGCTCAATATCAGTAACAGAGCACATGTAGATTTATGTTAGAATAGTGTAGACACAATTAATGGCACTAAGTGACTATCAGTTTCTCACTAATGCAATTATCAAATCAAATCTTGGCAAGAAACTGGTTGTTTGGTTTTATGGCATATCAACCATTGTTGGTTATTTTAAGCCAAATCCTATATATATATATATATTATCTAAGATTTGTCAACATATTTTGTAGATACACAAAGTTAAATGATCAAACAGTTCTATTTCTAACAATTCAATTTAGGATAAGTCATTTGTTTGCTTTCAGTTTAAATGTCAAATAGTTTTATTTGACCATAGATAGGACCCTAACAGGTACTACCACTCCAGGTCAGAGGGGACCTGGAAGCAATGGCAATGAAGGGGTACTCTGCATATCCTAAAGCTCCAGCATTACTGGAGCCTCACCATCAGATTTTTTAATGTTATATCCAGGACATTTATTGTGGGGGCCTTACCTCTCAACAGAGATGCAGTCAGTGTATTCTACAGCCCCTTTCCAGCCAACTGGGCTAATTCATTTTTTGATTGTTCTCTAGTTTTTAACCAGAGGTCATCATCAGAAAATTAACATGGGAGGCAATCATGGTTTAATGGTTATTGTTATAGGAAATGGACACGGCGATCAGAGTTCAAACCCTGGATGAGGCTGTTTGCTTTACATGTAGCATTAATACTTTTGGGAAAGATTTGAATTCAACTATTACCTCCAGCTATGAATTGACAGTAGAGCCAACTGGACTCTATAACTTTGGTATGGCAACCAGTCAAGAAGGAAAACTGAATTCAAACCTATAAAACTACTTAAAATTGGTCTTGTGTCAAATCCTTCTTGTACAGAGGGACTGGGTATATATATAAGATACGAGGTGCATACGATAATTTTCCAGACTATTTTTGGTCTGGGCACTTTTATTGATAGTACACACATGAAACTCTAGTCCCCTTCGAAGTAATCTCCTCCAGCTGCAAGGCACTTGTTGTACCATTCCAACAACTTCTGGAAGGCCTCATAGAAGTCCTCTTGTGTGAGCGTCTCAATGACCTTCATCACAACCTCTTTCATCTCCTCAATTGTCTCATAACAATGACAGCCTCTGAGCTTAGGGAATAAGCAAAAGTCACAGGGAGCAAGGTCTGGACGATAGGGTGACTGAGGAACAGTCTTGATACCTATCTTGTGGACTGGTGCATTGTCCTGGTGGAAATGCCACTAACCCGATTTGAAGAGTGCTGACCTCTTCCAATGGAATCTCTTCCTGAACTCCCTTAAAACTTCAACATACTAACCCTAACCCTAACCTTTTGGCCAATCAACTCTGGTGTATTGACTTCTTTACTCCTCTCACACCTCTCATCATCCCTTACAGACTCCGTGCCTTCCTTGAATCTCTTATGCCACTCAAAAACTGATGCTTGATTCATGCAAGATGCTCCAAAAGCAGTCTGAAGCATTCCATACGTTTCTGTGGCATTTTTTCCAAGTCAAAACAGAATTTTATTGCATATCGTTCTTCTAAAGTGTCTTCACGTCCAGATTGCATTTTCGAAATACACCAGCTATGACAATCAGGCTTTTGTAGGGTGTATTCCAATTTCTGCTGTAGCTGTTCATTTGAAGCTGAAATCCTAAAAATTGGTCAGTCATCTCATAAGATGTATAGCAATAACATACTGAATTTTTAAGAGTCTACAACAATTTTAAATGCCTGTATAAAAAAAGTCTGGAAACTTATTGTATGCACCTCGTATTAACTGGCAAGAGTCCCATCGGAATAAATTTATATAGACAACACATGAAATCATTTTTTTTATACAATTCCCTTGTAGGATGGGAGGAGGACAGCTAAAAGGAAAAAATGTTAATTTTGTCCCAGACCCAAACTCATCAGTGAGAAAAAACAATGAGGATAAACATTAGGAAAAATTTAACTTATAATTTATTTTTCTTTTCAACAGGCAATCCTGTGTATTTGTGGGGGCAGGTGTTACAAACGTCTGAACAACCTATTTATAAACTAATTTATCAGAATTTCTCTCCCCCTCTCTCTTGTTTTTTAATCTATGTATTTTTTCTTCTTTTTGTCTCCTTCAATAAAAAAAAATCTTTAAAAGTCTTTCATTTTCCTTGGACAATTTATTAATGCACTCAACATTGACTGAAACTTTATATCTTAAAAAGAGCTGCAGGAAAGTTTCACAACATTCAATTAAAAAATCCATAGATTTTCTTTAAAAAACAACAAAACAAAAAAAACCTCAAAAAACATAATAATACATTATTTCACAAGTTATTCTGACTAGATTTTTCATTGTTGCTGCTTAAGCATTACAATTTGACAGGCGTATTCTTTAGTTTTCATCAAATGTATTATTCATCTAGCTGTTTTTGCTTTTTGCTTGCTTGGGGTTTTTTGTATTTTTTCTTTCACCAGTTAAAGACATATTTTCATATGCTGGTTAGACAGCCCCGACCCTTTTTTTTCCAAAGAGACCAATTTTGAAAAGTTTGTTTTTATCAAAGTACTTCTGCAAAGAAATCATTGCTGTCTACAAAGTCAATAACAGATCAATTCAAAATTTTTAGCCACCATGTAACTGGTTTCTCTATGATCATTCATACTTTCAGCTACTTACTCGTTTTATCCTATCAGTCTAGTCGGCTGGGGCTGTAGAATACACCGACTGTATCTCTACAGAGTGGAAAGACCCCCCACACACACACAAGAGTGTCCTTGATGATTAGGCTCTAGTCTTGGAGCTTTTGGGGATGTGGAGTACTCCTTCATTACCATTGCTCCCAGGTCCACTTTGTCCACAGACGTAGCACCTGGTAGGGTCCTATCTATGGGTCAAATAAAACTGAGCTCACACAAATGACTTATGTAAAATTGAATTGTTAGAAATAGAACTGTTTGATAATTTAACAGTATGTACACAAATGACTGATGTTTGAAGAAGCTACTCCCCTAATGCACAGGAGAAAATAAACTATATTCACTGGCTCGGCGGCCCAGCTGGCGTCAGCTAACAGCCAAATGCCAATGAGTGGGCCAGCATATATGCATGCTAGCACAGCCAATCAATACATTGGGAATGGACGAGACCACCTGCATATGGTGGAATGCCCCGATGCGCATATAATATTCCCTTCCTGATGCTCAAGGGAGTATTCACTTTCATGCGTAACTCAACATGTGAACTACACTCAAGTACAGAACTTTGACAATGTTTAATTGAAATGTTAGTGATTCAGTGCAATACTTTGACCCACTTACCTTAGAGCAAATGAATGAGTAATGTTGAGTAGAATTATTAGTGCTAAATAGCAATACTTGAAACTTTTTAACTGTGAGCTGAAATTGAATTATTGGTATTAGATGATTTATATCATACATCTTCATTGATGCATCGGGATGGGTCATCAGTGATGTTTCCTTTGGGTTTATGGGGGGTTTCGGGTCTTGCAACATCAGACCGCCTCACCCAAATGACCCAGTTGGCATTGATCTTACTCCAACTCCCATCCGGGCAGCTAACCTGCGCATCCACACAAGGAGAAAAAAAATGACCGCAGAAATGGCTCTATATATAATTTTGCAACAGCCAATCAGAGCTAAGCTCTTCTGATGACTTCTAAATCTTTCCTTTAAAAATCGGGAGGCCACTTTACTCTTGCTTCTTTGCCACAATGATGTCGTTATTCTGCTATTTGTTCACTCCAGTATGTATTTCTTCCTTTTTCCTTCTTTTTCCCCCTTTTTTTTTTAACTTACAGAAAAAGAAAAAAAATCTCTGTACATAAATATAAAATTGCGATTAAAACAACCAACTCCTATATAAAAAGACATAGGTTTTAGTTTTAAAACTTATTTTCATTAAACACGGTACATAAATATACAATTACGAACTAAATCAGAGACCGCACATTACTATACGTTAAAATTTCCTTATCGCACAGTTTACTAATGAGAAAAGAAGAAAAAAACCCCCAAAAACCAAAAGAACCCCAAAACACTTGAGTAATACGTTGAAATCTTCACAAAAACATTGTCGTTTAAAATGCTATATTTACAAAATTGCTAAAACTTCTAAGATATTATTCAATTAAATGAATTGATTTCAAATGAACGTTTAAAACCTCATACAACCACACACCTTCACACAAAAAATAAATAACATAGATAAAAAATAAAATATATAACTAAGTAAAATCTTACAAAACGTATTATCGATGGATAACAATACTAGTAACCACTTCACTGTGTGCAAGCAAATAATTAATATTGAATAGAATTATTTGTGTTATATAGCAATACTTGAAACCATTTAACTGTAGAGAAACAATAGCAATATTAGTTTAGAAAGAAATTATTTCTTACTCATTTAAAAATGAAATTATGTGTGCCAAGAAATTGTGACTTATAGAGCAATAGTTTAAATACTGCATGAAAAAAAAATTGTACAGGCTCATTTAAAAATGTTATCAACAAAATGTATTCACCAATAATATGTATCTAATATATATAACCTACAATAATTGATATGTCATAAAGCCCAACCAATTAACCTAAATATATGTATAAAAAGGATTTGGCATGAAATAACCTACAATAGTTGATATGCCATAAAACCCAACCAACCTTGCTTTATCCAAAGGTTATGTAATTGATTCAATCTAGAATGACTGCCAACCACCGTGAAGTGACTCCAATAAATAAATTTAAATTGTATTCAAATATGTTAAATTTTCTTATTTCAATTTGATTCTTTTTTTCACAATATATTTTAATATTTTGTAAATTTCAAACTATATTTTATTTTTATGTTGATATTAGCAATAAAAGCAGTGCCCTATTAGAAAAAATAAATAAAAAGGATAAAAAATGTCTCAATAAAATTGGCTGTTTTTTAACACTTTTACAATAACAAAAGATGGAGAAGATTTCAGGTGAGTTTGATAGAGAAGATGGTTATTGTGAAAAAAAAAATGTAATTATCAATTTCCTACATTGATATATAAATAATGAAGTCGGAACTGGATGTTGTATGAATTGAGCAATCAGAGTTGGAATCAAAACTTTTTTATGCCCTGACTCCATCAGCCCTGACTGCAGTCATCAAAAGTATGAAGGTCATTCAATAAATAAGGGGAATGTTTTTGAAAAAAAGCAAAATGAATTTTTTTTTTTTAGAATTTTTTTCTATTAATGTAAAATCTGACTTGTTTGGAATTGATTTATCATAAAAATATTTCTTTGGAGGCAATTCAAGATGGTGGCAAATCAAATAGAGTGTTCTAGACTGGAACAAGCATCTATCACCAACTTTTTGGGGGCTGAAAAGTGCAAACTATAAATAAATTTACAGAAGAATATGTGATATATATAAAGAAATATATTTTAGCTAAAAACAGTTTCACAAAGAGGCTAAACATGGGCTTGCTGCTGTGAACCTAGATTGAAAAGACAGTCCATAGAGTGAAAACACACTGACTCTCCGGTAAAGAAAATCTCTTGGGTGTAGCAGTCAGTAAAGGATGTCATCCTGATAATTTTCAGTAACATGAAATGAACCCATTATTATTTTAAACAGTGCTTCCTATTGCCGACACTTGAGACAAAATTCTCCTCATTCATTGAATGATCCTTGTATTTAAATACACTTTTTGTAGTAAGATATACTATATATATCAGTTAAGAAAATTATTCAAATAATGTTAATTTATTTTTAAAATTTCATCATCATCATCATCATATCGTGCTGGTAGCATGGATATCCCTGACCCTCTCTCGCCACTCCTCCCTATCGTTCATCACCCTAGGCAGGTCTTCAGGACAACATCCCGTATCCTCACATAGCTTCTGAATGTATGTTCGTGCTGGTCATCCTGCTTTTGCATGGCCATGTGTGGGGGTCCATAAGAGTACATCTCTTATGAGTTCGTCCCTGCTTCTCCAGCAGTGTCCTGCATGTCTGGTTCATCTAACTTGAATAGTTTTTGTGATAGGGGGCAGGTGGCCGTACAGTTGGTGTCTTGTGGGGTGCTGCCTCCAGGACTTGTTCAAGATTGCACGTAGCATTATTGAAAACTAACTGTTGGAATATTTTTTGACAGCGCTATTCAAAATTTTATTCAGTACAAAGAAATTAGACACTTTAAAATTTCATTTTTATCTATAGGACATGCTACTTAAATCTAATTTAATAGTTGACTAATTGATTTCAACAGCATATCAACCTATGCATTTTATGCATAGAGGTTAGGGAATTGTGTTCAATGAACATCTATATTTTTTTTTTGTGCTGTTTTTCTCAAGAGTCATTTGCACACAGTTATGATATCAAGTATTCCTATCTAATACAAACAATTTGTACCAAGTTGTATGGTTTCAAGTATTCCTATCAAATACAAACAATTTGTACCAAGTTGTATGGTTTCAAGTATTCCTTTCTAATACAAACAATTTGTACCAAGTTGTATGGTTTCAAGTATTCCTATCTAATACAAACAATTTGTACCAAGTTGTATGGTTTCAAGTATTCCTATCTAATGCTAATAATTATATCATTACAAGATATTACTTCTATCTAAGAAAATACATTTGTTTACGAATAGTAGTATGGTTTTGTTGTGTTCTGGTTAGTGAACACAAGTAGTAGTAATAATAAGACAAACCACGATATGTGAGGTAAATAGTTATATTTACAGGAAAGAGTATTTACAAGAGAGAGACTGTTAGTAATAAGAACATAGGATTAGTGATAGAGTAAGGATATACTTCAACAATAGGAATGGCTCTTCTGGTCTGACTCGTAGGCTTATCCTTTCCAGACTGATCTCCGCTACTGCCATATATGGCAGATGGAACAGCTCATTATGCTGAAAAGGTAGGTGATACCCAACAATTTTCAAGTAATTATTCTAGTTAATAATAATAATAATTTGTTTACTCACAGTTTTATTGTTTCAAGTTATTCAAAATAATAATCCTAAGTAAATAATTATAGCTTCAAGTAAGTAAGTTAGCGACCATAGTCGAGGGTGACCCGAAGGCTCCCTTTTCGATAGCTACTACACCAAGGTGTAGGGGAGGGCGCTACTCCATTCCCAGGATTGCTCCACTTTACCCTTGAACCGTACCTTATAATGCTGAGTGTTAAGCAAGGTGGTATCAAGTACCATTTTTAAAGTCTTTGGTATGACTCGACCTGGGATTGAACCCAGGTCTCCCGGGCCATTGGCGAACACTCTAACCGCTGGGCCAATGTCCCGGTTATAGCTTCAAGTAACTATTCTTAATACAAATGATTTACAGTTATATGGAATCAATAATTCCGATTGAATACAAATCATTTTTTAATCTCTATTTAACCCACACTGGGATGTTAACTAATATTCCAACTCTGAATCAGTGTGTATGTGGGATCAATGTCAATAAAGGGATACTCATATTTGTAATATCCTAACTTATAAAAAGGGAAATAACCTCTGGTGCCACTGGGGTTATGGCCCTGACTACATCCGGGGATTTAGTTAATAAAAGGGATACCAGTCATAGCAGCAGGTCATTCATCTTCCTTCTGTCTTTCATCATCATCGATCCAATTGATTCACCACAGTAGTAATCAATACCTATCAAGTATCGACTACTTCAAACACAAAACATTACAATATTTACCCACAGCTCTAGAACTAGAGTCTCACCATCAAATCTAGTTTAGTGTATAACCAGGACACCAGCCTCGCCAGCAGGGCACATAATTTAATAGTGTCTAAAACAACCCTTTTTCTTTCTTCCACAAAATAATTGGGTGTAGAGACCACATGTTGTCAGCAGATGTTTGGGAGAGATTGCATTCCATACTTACTGGATTTTTAAAAACAATTTGGTCTTATCTTTTTTTTTTGTTTTTTTTTTTCTATTTTTAATTTCTTAACTTCAGGTTTGATCCCATACCATAGGCTTTCATTGGAGTTCAAGGTTAAGGGGCAGTAAATCCATAATCTGAATGCCAGTTCTTGAAAATGTTTTTAATTGCCATTGTGTTGTGGTAGGGGGTTTATCTAACCAGGTGGTAAATACCTACTGCATGTGCTATCAGATTTGTCCACTAAGAGCAACTAAAAATCTCTCCCAACCCATGTGCCAACACAATAAGCACAGTTGATCTCTCACTATTTTTACAAGCAAAAAAAAGTGTGTAAATTCCTCCTAGTTTTTGCACCAGATATCAGTCTTATCATTGGATCTAAGTTGAATTTGCTTTCAGTCAAGAACAAAACACTGAACTGTCCAGACAAGATATTGTTTGGCAAACTCTAAACAATAGTTGTAGTTTTTCAATGAGATAGCCATGTTGGCAAGGTTTAGAATGCTCTGACTGTATCCTCTAAAGAGGGGCAAGACCACTCCAGAAAGGGGTGTCCTAGATATGACACTAAACAACATTTAATGATGAGGTTCCAGTTCTGCGGGTCTGGGGAGCATGAAGTATCCTTTCATTGCCATTACTCCCACGTACACAATGACCTGGAGAGGAAGTACCTGTTAGGGTCCCATCTATGGATCAAATAATTCTGTTTGAAAGTTATTTGTAAGAGGTAATAATATTTGATATCAAAACCATATGCAAAATACTCAAAATACTATGTAAAAAAATGTTAATACAAATATACGATGTCTGCAATTGTTGTACAGCCACATAATAGATACATATGCAACTATACATATATACACATGTACATATGCATGCAGAATCATAATGGCATAGTAATAATGATGAGGGAAGACTTCTTTCAAAAAACATATACTTCTCACTTTATTGTAAGGTTTGCGTGTGAGAGGGAGTTGGAGACTGAACAAAGACTGAAACATATTGACCTCCCCAGCCCCTCCAGACATCGCCATGTGTTGTTCTCGTTCTCCTGAGCCGCTCAACCAGGGGCCTGGGGGCCCAGCCTCTCTGGGACATGTTCTCATTCCAGCATCTTCTCACCAACTTCTCTCGTCCCCAACTCACTGACTTCCTGTCTTTACTGAGTTATATAATAGTTCAATTGCCCGCTCAATCATTGGAATGGCATGTTTGATTGTCATCAAGCGGAAATAACTGTCAGGCAGTTCATGGGTCACTCTCTTCCGGTGCATCAGTCTATGAGTGTACCATGGGATTTTTACCTTGTCCCATTTTTTCAGCCAAGCCCGCCTACGCGATTTCTTCTCATAACTGCCATCAGAATGTGTCACTTCCTTCCGGTGCATCACTTTGGAATGGCATGTTTGGCTGGGTCGAAGGTCAATATACAACACAATTCCTGAACCTCAAGGCATAAAATAGCGCTAGACAGGGTGACATGCTGTTAAGATCAATCAAACAATCTTTGATGTGACTTTGAACATAAATCTAACTTTTACTGCCTTCAACACCAACTTAGATAAAACTTTAGAGAGATCAATTACATAGAGAACAATACTGGGCCCCAAAACTGACTGCAGGTGACAGAGGGGAAAAGTAATCACCTTTACCACCATGCAGACTTTTACACTGCAGTTCAGGTTTTATGGTGTCAACTTATTTTTTGTCTATTTCTGCAGTTTTCTTCAGAAAGAAAAGTGGCTTGCAAAACCTTACATGAGAGGAGGGGGCTAAAAAGTTCATATGATCGCATCATATCTGCTGTTGATGACTTTTTGTCCAATGGGATCCAAGCTCTGTAACACTGACGGAAGTCGTGTGCTAATTGAAAGGGTGAAAATGTCACATTCCATGTGAGTATCTTGGTCAGTTTGTGAACTTTTCAACCGGCCCTAGTATGTCTCTCTATTGACAGCTTCTGTTAGTCACTGATGTCAGTTCATTACACAGAAGATCTTTTTTAAGGAGTCCCTGCATTTGTTCTATGGAGCCCTCTCTTTACCAGCCATAGACCAGTTTGCCAAACAAAATGGTTTTAGTAAAATGATACTTTTCTCTCTTTGTCACATGGTTTTACCAATACAGATGGATTTAGTCATATGGTTGTGTACCAATGCAAATGGAGTTTGTCAAATGGTTGTGTACCAATGCAGATGGAGTTTTTGCAACATAGACAAAATGAGATTTGGACATTTTGCGGGTTGAACCAAAATAATCATCTCAACAAGTTGAACTTAGATGGGTTATTTTAAATGAAATAAAGTAAAAAGGAAATACAAAATTTGTAGTAAGAAGATGAAAGAATGACTTATATTTGCATCCATTCTCTGCCCTATGAAGTGTATGAGAAAGACTTCTGCTTCATCTTAAAGTGGCCATGGCAGACAGCAGCTGTTCTGTGTATTGAAAGTTTAAAATATTTAGTTGGACATCAATATCTTCTTGCTGTCATGTTTCACCCTTGTATATTTCAAACACGTAGTCTATTTATATTTTCCATGCATTGAGTATATTGTAAACATCTATGTGAATTCTCCTACAGCTTGATCTCTTTTCAGTGGAATTGAATGTATTTTTTTAAAGTTCTGGCTGTATACATTTCTTTTTTTTTATCTGGTTTCTATCATTCAGTTTACAATAAGCTGAACTTGATGCAAACACAATTACTGGATTTTACATTGTAATTCTATGTGGTTTAGGTATTTCAATATTTAACATTCAAAATATATATGTAATTGGATATTCGATATTCATAGTATATATGTATTTAGATATTCAATATTTCAAATATATATATATATATCTGGATATCTAATATGTAAAATATATGTATTTAGATATTCAATATTTCAAACATATATATATATAAAGTAAGTAAAGTTGGGGACTGTAGTCGAGGGTGACCTGAAGGCTCCCTTTTCAGTAGCTACTACACCCAAGGTGTTGGGAAGGGCGCTACTCCTTTCCCTGGAGAAAGTTCTCTGCCCTATGAACTTATATATATATATCTGGATATCTAATATGTAAAATATATGTAGTTAGATATTCAATATTTTAAACATATATATATATCTGGATATCTAATATGTAAAATATATGTATTTAGATATTTAATATTTAAAACTATATATAATTTATCTAGATATTTAATATGTAAAATATATGTATTTATATATTCAATATTTAAAATTATATATATATATATATATATATATTTCTGGATATCTAAAATATTCTTCAGTATTTAATATTTAAAATTTATGTATTTAAATATTTTATGTTTAAAATATATATTTAGATATTTAATATTTAGATATCTATAATAAACATATTTAGATATTTGATATTTAAGATATAACTATTTAGATATTTAATATCTAAAATATACATACTTAGATATTTAATATTTGAAATTACATATTTAGAATATAAAGTATTTAGATATTTGATATTTAAGATATACATATTTATTAAATCTGACATTCACAGTACTATTCTTAAACCAGTTGTGATAACTCCTTAGAGAATACAATGAATTAATAAACTTTTCCCATTAACAGATAATACTGAAAAGTCCCTGATGTTCTGAGAAACAACAGTGGTAACCTGCCCACTAATGTTCTTTGAAACAAGAGTGGTAACACCCCACCCAATGTACTATGAAACAAGAGTTGTAACACCTTGATGTATTGAGAAATAATAATGGTAACCCCTGATTTACAGAGAAACAGCAATGATATATTGTTACAAAAGGTAGGGTTACAAATAACTTTAAAATCAATGCTAAAGGAAAATTTCCTTTTTGCTTATTAAAGCTAAAGTTTTAACCTTATTTTCAAGGCTTAGTTCACTGGTTTGTTGTTAACAGGATCAATGTTCTGATTAAAATTTCTTCTTTTAATTACTACTTTTTATTGATTATATTAAACTTACTTTAATCAGATATCAAATTTAAAAACCAGAGTTCAAATCTATGATGGATTATCTACCACCCATCCTTCTAAGCTGAGATTTTATTTATCGTGACCAAATTATAGGTCAAGTTGCTATTGTGGATGCACTGTAAAGTCCTAAAAAGAATTGCCTTTATATGTCTATATTATTGGAACTAACCCACTCAAAGAGTATAGTCGAGGGCGACTCGAAGGCTCCCTTTTCAATAGCTACTATACCAAGGTGTAGGGCAGGGCACTACTCCTTCCCTGGATTGCTCCAATTTACCCTTGATATGTACCTTATAATGCTGAGTGTTAAGCAAAGAGGTATCAAGTACCATTTTTTTAGGTCTTTGGTATGACACAACCTGGGATTGAACCCTGGTCTCCTGATAGCACCCTCCCCTACACCTTGGTGTTGTAGCTATTGAAAAGGGAACCTTCAGGTCACCCTCTACTAAGGTTGCCAACTTTACTTTACTCACTTATTGGAACTAAATTTAGAAAACAAAATGAATTCCACTCATAAAAACAAATATATGCAAAAATAAATCAAATCCAAAATATTCTTATATACGTATACGCAAATTGTTTTTAGCTTTCAATTGCCCCTCCCTTTCAAGCACTTAGGCTTAAGCCTACTTAACCTTATGCATAATCTACTGATCAACCTGATGACTCGGGATCCATCACCAGAAAAATTCTTTCCATTGCACTAACCAGGTAGGTTCAAGAATATACCTCCTGTCTGTGGGCAAATAATAGATTAGCAGTATTTATTCATTGGAAGGTAGTGTAGATAAGTTTAAAACGATCATGGGCCAATCATCAGGGGAGGATGTATTACAAAAGTGATGTATTTACATTACTACTTTGTAAAAAGAAGAGCGTTTCTACTGCTGTGTTATGTAGTGTTTACTTTTCATATTTGTTTCTATAAATAGTTAGGCAGAAAGTACTTGGGAAATAACTAATTATGGAAGGTTTATTAACCAATCCTGGCAAATATGATAAGATTGATGTGGCAATTCGAAAGGATTAACAAAAAAATATGTAGACAGAAAATATCTATCATGTTCAATCAAATATGTATCAATGAAGAAATACTGCCAAAATATATATATATATATATATATATATATATAAAAGGTTTATGATTCTTACTTGCTCACTTGGTGAGCTAATAGAGGACCAATATTGCAGCATCATTAAATAGTGCTCAGTATCAATGATTATATATATATATATATATATAATACAGTGTTTTTTTTGTAACTATCACAAAAATTATCATACAGAAGAATATTTTTTAAATTCCAGGTTTTAAACCTATTTTGCTATAAAAATATTTAGCACTTTTCAGCTCTTCTCATACACAATTTGCTTATAGAAAATTTATAAATTCAGTTGTGATTTTCGGAACATACACACATATATATGAGGTAGAGAAAGAAAGACTTAGTCTGACTATAGCAGAGAAAAGGAGAATCACCAAGCGCCATTGACTCAGTATTGAGGTAATCCTAATGTAGATATATATGCTTTATCACTAATATAGAGTGGTATACATTTATAAATATATCAAAACACATTTATCTATCTATAAATCTATCAAACTACACACACACACACACACACATATATATATATATATATATATATATATATATATATATATATATATATATATATAAAGTAACATGATTATTTTAATTATCATCATCATCATTCAACAAAATTCATCACAAAATAGACAATGCATATTCCCATCAAATAAAACTTTAGCTACCATAAAGTTAGGTAGGATTAAAAGAAAAAGAAATCCTTCTGATTGCAACAATCCATTTCCCACCCACCCCTTACCCCACTCTTTCTTCATCTCACCCCTTCCAGACAACACAAATTTGTGTATATATATATATATATATATAGTCATCCACAGACAGATCTGTTTTGTTCTATCAGAACTCATCAGTGTGGCTAGACATACTAGCTTCCCGTAGCTGGGAGCGAAACCCGGTTGACTCAAATGCCAATCCGAGACCCTACACTTCAGCCACGAGGAACCAGTAACAGCAAAGTAAATTTTAAACGGTTATGAATTACAATTACTATTGTTTCCATACATCCGGTTAACGGCTACCAAGAGCTCAATTCATATATGAAGAGCCTTGCAATATATGCAAATGGCAAAACAATTACTTCATTCACTAGAGAACTCAACCCTACGAGGGTACACAAATTTATATATATATATATATATATATATATATATATATATAAATATAAAGACGCATGCCAGTATATGCAAGCATACATGTATATATGTAAGCATGAGCAAAAGCGCATTACACAAACATACTAGCATTCGATAGCAAACAAACTTAAGCGCACACAAATAATCCCCACTTTTCAAACAAAAAATTAACCAAAATAATCAGTCTTTTTTTTAAAACCTTTACTCAGTCTGACGAATGCAGAAAGTATGAAATCTAGGGTCACAGACACTACCAGACAACACACACGTGTCATGTCATTGGAAGAGTACTACTTATAATATGTAATCCAATATTAATTGCCACATTAAACTGATGAAGAAGGTGGTTAGAAAACAAGACGGATGAATAATAAAATGTGTCAAATGATGCATAATCTCACTTTCAGGGTCAATAGCTATCTAGCACACTCATCTCTTGAGAGAAATGACGATTTTGTCAAATCATCCATCCAGGAGAAAGATAATTTGACATAAAACTGGGTGTGATGGACCCTAGCTTTTGTTAAAGCATTTGTCAAGGAAAAACTAATATAAAACTAGGTGTGATAAACATTGCTTCATATGCAAATTACATACAACCAGTCCAATATCAATACAGAGATAAGATTTTAAATGGCTATCCAGCAAGATGAAGGCAAGACTGAGCACAAGGTAAAATATTTGCAAGATTCCCAACACACAAAATAACCGTAAGCAACTGTGAATTACTAAAAGCAGAAAAGAAAAAAAGAATTTATTATGATCATAATCCCAAAATAATTTCAAATTTAGCTCATATACTGATATTATAATAAATCTGATGGAAAAAAAAATCCTACTAAATATTGGGGTCTACTTTGACATAATTATCATTATATGCAAAGATACTGCCAATTTCAATGCACAGGAATTGTAGAAAAATCCAATTTTCAACTTTACAGGAAAATCACAAAGGCATCTTTAAAAAGAAAATATGTATTAATTTTTCTCTTTTTGAATTTATTTGGCACCTGACTTCAAAGTCTTGACAACAACGCCATTAATGATATTGCAATATAAAGGGGATTGGTTTGAAAATGGCACAAAGATATTTTGATATAAAAAAAAAAAATCAAGAAAAAAACATGGCAATTTGTTACCAAGCATTAAAAGTAGCATTCTTTTCTCTTTTATTTTACAAAGAGTAAAATATTACATACAAGTTACCAGAAATGCAGAAAGAGGTCGTGTTCGGCCAAGTGATTAAATAAAAGATTTTCACTTTGTGAAAATAAATCCTGATCATACAATCTTTTGTGTATTCCAGTATTCCTTCGATATGAAGGTGTGTGTGTGTATATACATATATATATATAAAATGTGTGTGTGTGTGTTTTTTATATACATATATATATGTGTGTGTGTATGTTTATATATATATATGAGTGTGTGTGTGTGTGTGTGTATATATATATATATATATATATATGAGTGTGTGCATGTGTGTGTGTGCATATATATATATATATATATATATATATGCTCTCCAGACCTCAATCTTAGAGAAAATTTATGGGGATTGATTGTTGCAAAAGTTTATGAAGGAGATCAACAGTACTCAAGAATTTCTGAACTCAAAAATGCAATTTAAGACGCATGGGGAAAAAATATCTTCAGTTCAACTTCAGAAACTAGTTGATAGTATGTCTAGCCGAATTTTTGAGATTATCAAAGCTAACAGCAGATCTACAAAATATTAAGTAAAAAATTAACCTTTATATTCTGTAGTTCTGCTCATTGGTCTTATATTTATGTCAAAACAAAATTTTGAAATTTTTAAGCATAAATGCTAATACGTATAAAAAAAATGAATTGAAATTTCTTATTTTAAATTTAATTGACTTTATGCCTTATCTTTCATATATCTGATTTTCAGAATTCAAGTTATTTTGACAAGTTATTTTTTTTTCATTTTTGAGGGTGGTCTTATATTTTTGTCCAGGTGTGTGTGTGTGTGTATATATATATATATATATATATAAACATGCATATATATTTAAAAACACATGTACATAATTATCTCTCTTTCTCTCTCTCTCTCTATATATATATATATATAAACACACACATATATAAATGTGTGCCAGTCGGTTTTCTTGTTCCATACTTCTTTGGACTTTTTAAGTAATTGCAGATAACAGTTTTACTGCGTCCTAAGTCCTTCGAAATTTCTCTCTAAGGTTTTCTGGCTCTTTTCAGACCAGTAATCTCACTTTTCTCAAATTCAGATAATTTAGTTCTTTTAGCCATTTATGTTTTTAGTATTTTAAGTATTACCAGTTTTAATAACTTTTATATTACATTGGCCTAATGAGTAGAGTGTTCACCAATGGTCTGGAAGACCAGGGTTCAATCCCAGGTCAAGTCTTACCAAAGATTCAAAAAATGGTTCTTGATGATGCCTTGCTTAAACTCAGCATTCTAAGGTAAGAATCAAGGGTAAAGTGGAGCAATCCCTGGAATGGAGTAGCGCCCTTCCCTACACCTTGGTGTAGTAGCTATCGAAAAGGGAGCCTTTGGGTCACCCTCGACTAAGGCTGCAAACTTTACTTTATATATAATAAATTTTTCAATTAATTTCAGCCTTTTCTCTTTAGTTTTTATTGGTAGTCTTATATTTATATCAAAAATAAAATAAGATTGAGCATAAATGCTAATATACAAATAAAAATGAATTAAAATTTTAAATTAAATTTAAATGTCTCGTAACCATTTCTTTCATATATCTGATTTTCATAATTGTAAACAATATCTTTTTCTTCATTTTTGAGGATGGTCTTATATTTTTGTACAGGGGTGTGTATGTGTGTGTGCATGTTATATATATATATATATATATAGATATATATGACATGCACACACGCAAAACAGGATGGAAATAAATTCATAATCCTAAAATAGCAGGTATTTGGTTTTTTCTTTAAAGAATATATATATATATATATATATATATATATATATAGTCATCCACAGACAGACTGTTTCGTTCTATCAGAACTCTTCAGTGTGTCTAGACGCGCAGGACGCTTGAAGCCGAGATCGAAACCCGTCCAACTTTACGTTAGACTAAGTTTCAGACCTCTCGGCCACCAAGCGGACCACGTTGGCTAAGGGAATTTTTAAGGTATTTATTTAGCAACAGCAGCCTTTGTTTACATTTTTTATACCCTATCGGCTACCAGAGTGCTCAATTCTTTCAAAGAGCTTTGCATTACGCTAGCGGCAGCCCACAATTCCTTATATATATGTGTGTGTGTGTGTGTGTGTGTGTGTTTATATATATTTAAATATATGAATATGTTTTTACATATATTCATATATATGCATATTTTCATATATATCTATATATATATGCATAAATGTGTTTTAATGTGTTTGTATATTTATTAGTGCTATGTGAAATGCAAGCAATCTTATCCAGGATTTGAACTCTTATTTCTATATCCATTTCCTATGATGGTAACAATTATACCACAAGCAACTCGTTATTTTTATACAGTAGATGAGATATTGCTACCAAGGTATGTGATATCACCTCTACTGAAAGCAGTGTCAACATATATATAGGAAAAGTATGGACTACCATTATTATGGTATCAACTATGTGAAAATCTGATCTCTTGAATAAAATAAAACAAGAATTCTTTTAAGCTGTAGCTATGTTGGTACGACTGTATGGAAGCACTACTTAGACCTAAATGAAACATTTCAAGAAAAAGCTTCATGGAAAATATACAAGGATGCTATTTGTTGGTTTTGAATAAATCCTGGAAGCGGTACCCCACAAAACAGCAACTGCACAGATCATCTATCTCCCATCACACATCCAAGTAAGATGGATAAGACATGCTAGGCACTGCTGGAGAAGCAGAGACAGTGTTGGCTGACCAGGAAAGACTTATATATATCAGCTCTGTGCGGACACTGCATACAGTCTAGAGGATCTGCTAAGAGTGATGGTTGATAGGGAAGGATGGCAAGAAAGAGTCAAAGGAATATTTAAAAATATCAATTGTGTTTATCCAACCCCTTCTTGAACTGCAGGATGAGAATTTCTAAGTGGAGTACACTTTGAATATACACTTGGCCCAGTTTGCTGGGGCTGCCAAATTCAATGACAACTGCTCTGCATAGGGGTAAGACTCCCCCCAATGAATGTCCTGTATATGATATAAAACAATCTGATGGTGAGGTTTCATTAATGCTGGAGCTTTAGGGAATGAGGAGTACCACTTCCTTACCATCAATCCCAGGTCCACTCGGGCCAGGAGTGGTAGCACCTGATAGGGTCCTATCTATGAGTCAAATGGAACCATACTGTATAATTTCACTTAACTGAATTGTTTGAAATGAACTGTTTTTACATTTAACTATGTGTTTTAGCGGCATACTTATACTAAACTGAATTGTTTGAAATAGAACTGCTTTGACATTTGACTATGTGTAAACAAAAAAAAATATACTCATACTAAACTGAATTGTTTGAAACTTTTATGAGATTCAGCATTAAATGAGCCAAAAGGGGTTGATTCACTGTAATACAAAACAACCTACCAGCCAACTTTTGAATTTACAGTGTACCTTCTCCTACACTGGCTGCCATACCAAAAGCTAAAGAACACAGACTGACCAACTATTTACCTGTAATAGTCGGGAGGAGTCAGGTTTAGAACTCAACTCACCAAGTCCATTATTTTCTCTGACACTAACCATTCCACCATGTGGGACTCAATAATATAGTGATTTGGTATTGATTGCATAAAAAAAAAAATTGGGTTTTATTATGAGAAACTATTTATAATAATAAATGGGTGGGATAATATTTCAGAATTTTAAGGTTTTGATTTTTGTTTTTTCAATTTTTTCTGAGCAGTTTTTTGTTGTTTTCTTTTTTAACCTGAATTGAAACAGTGTATTGAGTTTCTGTTTTTTGAATAGATAAATGTATATCTGTTTCAGTATTAAAAAGAAATCTGCATTTGTGTTGGTAAGAAGCAAAAGATAAAAGTAGAGAAATACATATGAGTATTAAGAAAGAAATGTGTCTCTCATTGCTCAGAGGCGATTTATAACAAAATATGAAGGCAGATAGAAAGAAAAATTAAAGAATCTAATAAGTAAATAAAAAGAAAGATGTTTCTTCATCTGCCCCAAAATATGGACAGTATCTGTCTGTGTCCAGACAGATTAATGCAAAAATCTGTCCACTGATTTGGAGTAAACTTAATTCTTATCGTAAGCTGATTGATACAAAAAGTAGTTTAGTCTTTGTAGGATTAGGTCACATACACATTTGTAAGATTAAGTCACATACATACTATATATATATATATATATATATATATATATATGTGTGTGTGTGTGTGTGTGTGCGTGTGTGGAGAGAGAGAGAGAGAGAGAAGAGGCAATGAAGATATATAAACATTATTCATATTATATATAAACTAGCACCCACTAGCATTGAATTTTTAATGTAATAAAATATTATATCAAATTTGAAAACTAACAAAAGTAAAAATGTATAAAATGATTACACTTATTTTTATTTAGATTGATTTCTATATAAATAATCAATTATTACATTAAACTTATGTGGAAAAGAAAGGGTATAATTGAAGTATAAAACAGTTAAGATGTTAGCTCTTCCCATTACTCCAAGCTTTCATGATTTAACATTTAACTAATATAGACAATAAAGAAAAAATTATTGTTATTTCTTTTTGTTAATGGAATCATTGTGTGGCTTTTGCTAATATCTATCAAAATAAACCCCAACAAATATTTATCAAGAATAAAATCTTAAGAATAATATGCAAAGAAGCCTCCTGTTTATGTCGTAAACTAGAATTTAGTTATATAAATGAATACAATTCCAGGTTATCAGTATGTACATGAGGCCATCAGTATTAACAATATAATACAATTTTATTGTTTAACCGGCCCATTGGCCGAGAGGGTAGAGTGTTTTCTAATGGCCCAAAGGACCATGGTTCAATCTCTGGTTGAGTCATACCAAAGACTCAAAAAATGGTACTTGGTGCCTCCTTGCTTAACACTTAGCATTATAGTTGGTGACCTTAGTTGAGGATAACCCAAAAGCTCCCACTTCTACAACTACTACACCAAAGTGTCGGGGAGGTCGCCACTCCATTCCCCAGATTACTCCACTTTACCCTTGATCCTTACTTTATAATGCTTACTGAAAGTGGAGCAATCCAGGGAAAGGAGAAACACCCTCCCCAACACCTTGGTGTAGTAGCTAATGAAAAGGGAGCCTTTGGGTCACCTTTGACTACGGTCACCAACTTTTACTTTATATATATATATATATATATACATATATGTATATTTTGGCAGCATTTCTTCATTAATACAAATTTCATCGAACATAATAGACATTTTCTGTTTACATATTTTCTTGCTGATCCTTTCATATTGCCGTATTGATTTTATTGAATTCAGCAGGAATTGATTGATATATTTTCCATAATTGTTTATTGCCCAAGTAAACGCCACACACTGCAATGGCCCAGATGCTCTTCTTACAAAGTTGCATTGCTTTTGTAATACATCCTCCCCCGATGATGGCCCAAAGTTGGGCAGAAAGTACTTGGGAAATAAACAATTATCGAAAATATATCAAAAAATGTCTATTATGTTCAGTGAAATTTGTGTATATATATATATATATATATATCAGGGGCGGAGACAGGACTAGTGCTACTCGTGCCCGGCACGACCAATAACTCAGTCAATGTTATTCAAAATGGATTAAAAATCATCCATTAATTTCAAGCAAACATACTTAGTCTGATCTCAATTAAATTACTTTCTATTCAAGCTTCGATAACTAAGTAGCCAAAAGTTCATAAATATATCTGGGAATAATAGAACGATGCTGTTTTGAACAGATGGTCTTTGTCCGGCCACCGTCAGATTCATTGAACATCCCATAAAATCGGCTATAATGTTGAACGCCTGATCCGTGCCAGGCACTAGACCCTTATAATAACAGTAATGTTAGAGAAATACGGTTTTGGCTGTAGCCAATAGCAAGAGCAACCCTACCACTGTGCTCAAAAATCTTAGCATGTGCGACTGTTGATAGATATATTGGGAAGAGGGAGAGGGACAGAGAGAGAAAGAGAGAGAGGATAGCAGATTAGAGCAGTCGCCGATGTCATCATCATCGCTATGGTAAATGTTGGTTAAACAGCATGTTTTAATTCGTTTTTCCACTAACAGATGTCTATTTCTTTAATGAATGTTGCATATATTACATTCTGTAACTAAAATTTGTTTATTTGAATACATTTTCCACAAATAATCTTTATTTTAAGCGAAATTGAAACTACTAGCTGTGTCTGTGTATATTGTCATCAGTTTCTTTATTCTAATAAACATATTTTTCTCGTCATAGTAATGAACATCTTCTCTTTTCTTCTATACTTTTGAAAGGAAAAAAAATTATCTTATCTACTGTATTAACAAGACTACAAATTATATAGTATCTTGATTGTTTACAAAAAAAAAACACCATGCAAGGTACGTTTGTCAATCTGTGCTATACAAGGGAGAATCACGCAATAGCAACTATGATGACTTACTTTGGGTTCACAGACCACGGGTTGGGAACTGAAGTTGACAGAGTGCGGGGGGGGGGGGGGAGCACGAGTAGCAAAAATAGGCTAGAGTCGCCACTGATACATATATATATATATACACACACACACACAAACTATATATATATATATATATATATATATATATATATATACACACACACACACACATACATTTATACATATATATATATGTATAAATTCATACGCACACACATATATACATATACATACACGTATACATACACACATACACACACATACATACATAACTCATAAGCAATATACTCCTGTGGACCTCTTTACATGAACAGCTAGAACCTATATAGAACAGCTCTGTGCTTATACAGGATATAGCCTTGAAGACCTCCCAGAAGCAAAGGATGCTGGAGACAGGTGGCGAGAGAGGGCCAGGGAGATCCGTGCTGGCAGCGCAATGTTATGATGATCATATACACATATATATTCACATATATATGCATTTCCTATATATATATATATATATAGATAGATAAATAAATATAGATATATGTATATAAGTAAGTGAAGTTGACAACCTGAAGGGTCCCTTTTCAGTAGCTACTACACCAAGGTGTTGGGAGGGTGCTATTCCTTTCCCTGTATTGCTCCACTTTACCTTTAATCCTTATCTAGTAATGCTGAGTGTTAAGCAAGGTGGCATCAAGTACCATTTTTTGAGTTTTTGGTATGACTTGACTTTGGATTGAACACCAGTCTCCTGGGCAATGGGTGAACACTACTCCCGAGGCCAATGGACTGGTTAAACATATATGTATCACTCATAAAGACCTCATACACTCATAGAGAAGAAAGTTGTTGGCAATTGAATTTTAAAGAACAACAACAACATTAAACAGAATTAAATCATACACATACAAAGACAAATTCAGAAATTGCCCAGTAGGCTGGGGCTGTAGAATACACCAACTGCAACTCTGCTGAGGGGTAAGACCCCACCCCCAACGAGTGTCCAGGACATGACACTAAACAATCTGATGATGAGGTTCCAGTAATACTGGAGCTTTGGGGAATGTGGAGTACCCCTTTATTGTCATCACTCCCAGGTCCACTCTGGCCCAGCGTGGTAGCACCTGATAGGACTCTATCTATGGGTTAAATAGAACTAACAGCATACTTATGCTAAACTCAATTGTTTGACTAAACTGAATAGCTTGAAATAAATGTTTTCAACTATTAAACCATACTTACATTTAAACTGTGTGCTTATGCTAAACTGAATTATTTGAAATGGAACTGTTTTTTGACATTGAAACTGTATTTACACTTAACTGAATTGTTTAACATAGAACTGTTTTGACATTTAACTGTGTGTAAACAAAATCTTAGCTGAATTAGAACAGCTTGACTAAACTGAATAGCTTGAAATAGAAATGTTTTTGACAATTAAACTGTGTACTCCTGCTAAACTGAATTGTTTGAAATTGAACTGATTATTTGTTTAAAAATAGATTTGGCATTAAATAACCAACAAAGTTTGATATGCCATAAAACCCAAACAAACAAATTCAAAAAAAAAGTTGTAGTCAGTTGAATTTTATGGCACATCAACCATCACAAGACTTTTTCCCAACATACGCAAAGACACACACAATGCTCCAGAGAAGACAAGTAATAAGTTTTATGCCATATCACCTAGACACACAGACAGACAGACAGAAATAAACACAAACACTCAGAGAGAAGAAAGTAGAAGACAGTGATAATTTTAAGGCACAACTTGATGGTATTTCAAATACCAAGGATTAATCTGGAGGAAGAGAAGTACAAACACACAGAACACACTTTTGGAAAAAGAAAAAGAAAAAAGAGAAAGCGGGAAACAACACCTGCAGAACTGCAACTGTATCAAAGTGGTAGCCACTACATAAATCAAACACATCACTGCCGGACGTCATTAAATGCTTCCTAATGACAGCGATAATGAGCTAGAAACATGTGTAAGAGTAAAATTAATAACTAAAAAATAAATCTCTTTGTGAACCTATTCCTTTTAAAATATTTACTTTTTCTCTCTTTGGACCAACAAAAAAAGAAAAATTATATATATATATATATATATATATATATATATACACACACACATACAAAATTAGAAAAATATTAGCACAATCCTCTACCTTACAAAATCCTTTCAAAGTCAGTAGTTTTTGTGATATCATTTTCTGTAGATAACATTGCCAAATTGTCTTGCATTTCTTCTGAAATCGATGACCATAGCTATGATTTAGTCAGTTTTTGTTTTCGTAAAACATCTTTCATATGTGCATGAGACATAATTTGAACAAATCTTTATAATTGGCTTGATAGCGTCTCTCTCTCTCTCTCTCTCTATATATATATATATATATATAAGTGAAGTAAACATAATTATTCTTTCTTCAGCTTTGAGTAATATCTATTTTACCATGAAGAGATTTCTCATAACTTTATAGTGAGATTGCTTTTATAAAATATATATACAGGATGTTTCAAAAATTTCTATTTCATTTCAGATATATAGATTGGTGTTTCCAAAAATTTTATATCATTTCCTAATCTAATAACTCGTTCAGTCGGTTGGGGCTATAGGATACACCAGCTGCATCTCTGCAGTAGAGGTGAGACCACCCCCTGATGAATATTGGTTGACTTGAGAGTGGTCTGACACACAAGTAGAAAATGATTCCCATTGCCATTTACTGGATGAATATATGGGTGAATTGACATCACTCATGCAAATGTGTTGGGCAGGTCATCCTGGCACCACAGAACAACCCACCTGCTGCATTAGGTGCTCTCCTATAAAATGAGGTAAGTTTAGCTGGCTTGCTTTTACCGAGAAGATTCAAGAAGGCAGCCATGTTAGAAGGTGAGTCATTTGACTCCTACACCCCCCTACAAGTATCCTGGATATGACACTAAACTACCTGATTGTGAGGCTCTTGTCTTGGAGCTTTGTGGAATGTGGAGTACCCTTTCATTGCCATTACTCCCAGGTCCACTCTGACCCACCTTGGAAATAGCTCTAAGTCAAATAGAACCTTGTAATTATTTACTCTGCTTGAAATAACTCAACTGCGTGCAAACAAATGATTAATAATAAATTGAATTATTAATATTCCATAGCAATGTTTGAAATCATTTTGCTGTGTGTGACTAATAAAGTTAAGTAAAGTTGGCAACTGTAGTCGAGGGTAACCTGAAGGCTCCCTTTTCAATAGCTATTACACCGAGGTGTAGGGAAGGGCACTACTCCTTTCTCTGGATTGCTCCACTTTACCCTCGATACATACCTTATATTGCTGAGTGTTAAGCAAGGAGGTATCAAGTACCATTTTTAAAGTCTTTGGCATGATGCGATCTAGGATTGAACCCAGGCCTCCCTGACCATTGGCGAACATTCTACCTACTAGACCAATGAGCTGAGGCAAACAAATGAGCTGTGGCTTATTTAAAAATAATGTTACCTAAAAGCTATTCATTAAAATATTGTATATACACTGTATGTATAAACAAGATTTGGCATTGAATAACCATTAAGGGTTGATATGCCATTAATCCAAATAAACCATATTTAGTTGATTAAGTTTTAACAACATGTGTAGAAACAATTCAATATTCTTTGTTTAAACACGTTTTCTTTTTGAGTCAATGACGTGTCTATAGCTGAAAAGAAAAAAAAACTTAGTTGTTTCTACAAATGCTATTAAAATCATTTGAATGGGAATTTCTTAAGTTATAGGATAAGGAAATGATACAATTTTTTCTTAAAGACCCTGTGTGTGTGTCTGTATATATATATATATATATATATATATATATGAGGTCACATCGTTTATTTTCACACAAAAACACATACTTCAATTTCCTATTATCTATGACAAAAATCAGAGAACTAACCTACCTTTTGTAATGTTATCCCTTTTGTTTAGCAAAAAGGATAAAAAATAACTCTATCAAGCTAATTCAATACTTAGGTGGAAATTTAAATATCTGATTTTCATTCTGTCAATAATGATAATAGTGAAGAAAAACAATATTCCTAAAATACAGGCTGTTTCCGAAAAATTTATATAATTTGGTAATTCAATATCTTGACCAATTCTCATTCAAATTATCTCACATTGTAAGTGCACGTGTTGAAACAACTCAAAATTCAATGTTTAAGATTTAAATGCCTTATATTTTCCTATGAATAGTATTTCTATACTCGAAAAGAAAAAAAATCAAATATTAAACATGAAATTCTCAGTTTTTTTCTCTACATGAGATCATTTGAATAAGTTATTAGATTACAAAATATCAACTTTTTGGAAACACCCTGTACATCACAAAGGATATAAAAAATTTTTGTAACACACTGTTTTTTCTTTGCATTTTTTCAGCTTTAAATATCTTAAACCCTTAAAACAAAGCTCCGGTAAAAGGTGAAGCCTTTAAAAAAAAATAAACTGGCAGTATTTTGCAAGGAACATAACAGAGCCTCAGTTTTATACTGATTATTATATGTTGCCCCCTCTTCAAGACACCATTCGTAAAAGCAATATTTCTGATATCAAAAAAGGATTTTATAAATTGCGATAAATGTTGCAAAAAGTTTTGAAGACTTTTTCATTCTGCAAGAAATTCCTTGGAAATTGATTCCAGAAAAATAAAAAGTAAGAAGCAGAGAAGAGCTAAAAATGTTTTTCTCAAACTCTCACATTTGCTGTACATATAAAGGCAGCAAATTAAAAACAAATAATTATACAATCTCTAACTCAAGAATAGAAGTTTATATTTATTTCATACATATTTACAATAATATCTTTACCTTGTTTTTATAAGAAAGTTTTATAAAAGTGTTCTCTAACCATCTTTAAGTTAACTCTCCCACTATTGTGTGTAACTCCCAGGGGGGTAGAGTGTACGCCAATGGTCCAGGAGGACTGGGTTCAATCCCAGGTCATGTCATACCAAAGACTTTAAAAATAGTACTTGATACCTCCTTGCTTAACACTCAGCAACATAAGGTACATATCAAGGATAAAGTGGAGCAATCCAGGGAAAGGAGTAGCGCCCTCCCCTACACCTCAACGTAGTAACTATTGAAAAGGGAGCCTTCGGGTCGTTCTCGGCTACTATTGCCAACTTTACTACTTATAATCAAATTCCTATCACAGTAAAAAAAATAAAATATATTTTGTAATTTTGTTGCTGTTCTGTGGCGCATCAAATTTCACCAGATAAACGACTTCAATCACACGTTGTGCTTGATATTAAGAAAAACTTAGTTAGACAGGTTTTGGTTGAAAATTTATAAGCCGTAGGTCAGCTTCATAAAAAAAACTAAACAAATAGATCTAAGAATAGACATGCTGTTTCTTTATTCTCTCTTAGAGTTCATTCCAGTGAAAGGTGCATGTGACACCATCCTTATTTTGACTGACTGGGTAAGTTTTGGCCTATGGGGTATAAGGATATTTTAGTTGTTGTTGTTGGTTATTTATTGATATCTGACTCTGTTAGTTTCTTCTTACTCCATCTTAATTTGCTGAGGATCTTCTTGTCTGTGAATGCTGCAAAGGAAGAATAAGGAAGGTGGAGAGAGATATTTCTTTTCAATTTCAACTTTATTTCATTTAGGATTTTTGCATGGCCACTCTGTAGTGAGATAATGTCTTCCTGGACATTTTGAGAACTGCCATTTTTCCTAAATTAGACGTTAAAATATATTCATCTCTGGTGGTTAATTAGTCCAAATTTAGTGTGGTCATATCCAGTGGTGTTTTTGTGTTGCTTGCCTCAGTGTGTTGGCCTACTAGCAGCAAACACAGCCCACATGCTAGATCCAGTGGACTTGGCAAAACAGGCATGCTACCATGCTAGGAACTGGGTGGAAGAAATTCCTTAGAGTCTAAAGGGTTCAGCTAAAGTGAGAATAGGTTTCTTTCTTTTGCAGAGGCATTCCCTTTTTTTCGTGCAAGTGTGGCCCCTACTTCCTATCAGGAGCTTCTGGGAGTTACTGTATTTTAAAAAGAATTATTTTAATTTTTTTTGTTTTCTTTGTCTATTCATTACAGGCCTACCAGTGGCCTATTGTATGTTTGGGGTTTGGGCTATAGAGTAGATATAGGTCAAATCCAGAATTTTTAGCAACAAATTTTGAGGTCAACTGATATGCCAGTTGTATGCTGCAATTTTAAGTTAAGTTGAACCTCTTTGCTTTGAAAATGCTTCTGACATCATTGTCTTCCCCTGAGACCAATTTTACTTAACATAGAAACTGTGAAGAAAATTGGGCAACGTAACTGAAACTAAACAGTTTTGGAACCCATTGTTCGAACAGAAACAAGAACATAACAGAAAAGGGAAATGGTAAAGCACACATGAAGGTCGGATTTCAAAGAATTGAACGAATACTAAAATCTGAAATATATCTTGAATCTCTAAGAGAAACCTTCTTAAAAATTGCCAATTGGAATGCACGAGGCCCAGCAGAATCCATTGTTTCTAGTTCAAATGATTCACATCGATTGACAATAGATGAACTTAATAATTGAGCAAATGCTTACGAGAAGAAAACTTTTCTGAATGGATAACGAAAGGGGACCCCCTGCAACAAATACTCAGAGCCTGCAAGATCATTCAAAAGGTATCAAACTAAGAAACACTACAGACTGATAATGTCTTCTAATGATGTAGAAAATCGTAACCAAACAAAAAAGAGAATAAATTCATTACTTGCTTGAAAGTAAACAGGCTTTTTTCCGATTGAATAAGACTGACCTAACTCGATTTAATTTTTCTCCTGAGAAATGGTTGGTTTTACAATACGCCAACCTTTGTTAGATTACATAATATAAAGTCAAATTTCTTTTGCAGGCGACTCTGTATGGCTTCAAATAACAATTCTTATTCAATGATAATTTATGAACAACACAACTTCAAGTAATTATTTTTAATGCAAATAAATGCACTCAGTTATAAGGTTTAAAGTCGATAGAAATTCTTAAATACTTGAAACCATATAAATGTGCATATTTATTTGCATTAAAAATAATTACTTGAAGCTATAATTGTCCAGAAGTAAACACTGAATAAGAATAGTTACTTGAAGACTTACAGTAAACTCTTCATACTTTGTTGCCGTATCAATGTTTTACCAGTCAATATATGAATAAAGTTCATAATCATTTTAAACATTATCTCAAATAGATCAATTTGACCCATGTGATAGAAACTTAAAAGGTACTACAACATTAGGTCAGAGTGGAATGGAGAGTAATGATAATCAAGAAGTGACACACCATTTCTCAGATTTTGAACCTTACAACAGGATGCAGTTTAGTATCGTATCCAGGACACTTGTAAAATTTGCTTTTATATAACTATCAACAGGTAAAGATAACAGGTAAAGATAATGTAACTCTAAACTGAAGACATTTGACTGACTTAAAGTTAAGCAAAAACATATACATATAATATGATGTTTTGTTACATTTCTTTCTGGGAAAAAGTGCTGTTTCTCCTGAAAAGTTGGTGACTCAAATTGAAATATGAAACACAATTTCAAGGCATGTCAGTGATCTAATGTGAGTGTGTGTGTGTACAGCATTGTGCTTTTGTGTGTACACATGCATGTACAGTGTTGGTTGGTTGGTTGTTTTACTGCGTATCAACCCTTTTCGGGTCATTTAACGCTGAATTGAATTTCAAACAATTCAGTTTAGTATCAGTATAGTTTTTGTTTACACACAGTTAAATGTTAAAACAGTTCTATTTCAAACAGTCGAGTTTAACATTAGTACACAATTTCAAAGACAGTTCTATTTCAAACAATTCAGTTAAGCATAAGTGCACTGTTTCAATGTCAAAAACAGTTCTATTTCTAACAATTCTGTTCAGCATAAGTACAGTTTAGTTCTATTTAACTCATAGATAGGACCCTATCAGCTGCTACCACTCTTATGGCATATCAACCTTTGTAGGTTATTTAACACCAAATCCATTTTTATGTAAATAAACAGTTCTATTTCAAACAATTCAGTTTAGCATGAGTACACAGTTTAATTGTCAAAACCATTTCTAATTCAGTTTATTCAAATAGAGCTAATTCAGTTTAGCGTAAGTAAAGATATTGTTTACACAGAAAAAATGTCAAAACAGTTTTATATATAACAATTCAGTTTAGCTTAAGTACAGTTTCAATGTCAAAAATGGTTATATTTCAAACAATTCAGTTTAGCATAAGTACGCAGTTTAAATTTAAGTACAGTTTAATTGTGAAAAACATTTCTATTTCTAACTATTCAGTTTAGTCAAGCAGTTCTAATTCAGCTAATTCAATTGAGTATAAGTACAAATTTTGTTTATACTCAGTTAAATGTCAAAACAGTTCTATATATAACAATTCAGTTTAGTGTAAATACAGTTTCAATGTCAAAAAACAGTTCCATTTCAAATAATTCAGTTTAGCATAAGGACGCGGTTTAAAGGTAAGTATGGTTTCAGTTTAGCATAAGCAAGCAGTTTAAATGTAAGTACTGTTTAATTGTCAAAAATATTTCTATTTCAAGCTATTCAGTTTACTCAAACAATTCAGTTTTGCATACGTAGGCCGTTAGTTCTATTTAACCAATAGATAGGGCCCTATCAGGTGCTACCATTCTGGGCTAGAGTGGACCTGGGAGCAATGGCAATGAAGGGGTGCTCTGTATTCCCCAAAGCCCCAGCATTACTGGGACCTCACCATCAGATTGTTTAGTGTCATATCCAGGACACTCATCGGGTGGGGGCAGGGTCTTACCCCTCTGCAGAAGTGCAGTCAGTGTATTCTACAGCCCCAGCTGACTGGGCAAGTGTGTGTGTGTGTGTATGTATGTATGTGTGTGTGTTAATTATTTTGTTTCTACTTTAATTTATGCCTATAGCTAATATTTAAGCATGAACTTTCCTTTGAATTAATTTTGCTTTAAAACATAATGTAAATCTATTATTATTTTCAGTCAGTACGAACAGATAATAAGTTGAACAAATGCAAAACTGAGGTTAAATTTATCAGCTACAATTTCTAAAAAATCAGTGTATCTTATTGTAACATAGGACCAACGTGTTGTGCTTTAAAGAAAGAAGTCCGCAGAAAAAGAAATACTCAAACTCAAAGGTAAGGGAAGAAAATATAGCTGTCGTTTATGATTCACTTAGGGCTATGATCGTTGCAACTCGAAAAGTTCGTTTTAGTTATGTTCTTCTTCTCCCTTCCTCTTGGTGGTGACGGCGGTGTGGGTGATAGCTGGTTGTTGACACACGCCTGACAGATAGGTCGTAACAGACTTAGTAGGACGGGTCAGGGCCTCGGAACCTTTGACGCGCCTGTTTTGAAAGCTGCCTTCAACTCTCCCAAAATTTCGTGACTTGTTTTCTCATATAGAAATTTTGGGGAACAAATCGAAGATCCCCGAATGTTCGATGTCACTAGTGAAACTGTCGTGAAACACGTGATAATTCATCTGTGATTATTTTTAAATCATGTCTAACTTTGCAGGTCATTCTGCCCGCACATGCTAGTCTCATGACACCTTCACTGATTGACGACAGCACCTGTCCGTAATATTACATTATACACAAGAAGTTTTTTTCACAATTTCATGGTCCAAAGTTACAAGTGCATGTTAAGCACAAATAATTATAGTAACTATAATATATATAACTTGATATTCTTGGCAGGAATCTAGGTGAATGCATGTGGGTCTTCATCATCATCATCATCATGTCGTGCCGCTAGCACAGATATCCCTGACTCTCTCCTGCCACTTCTCTGTATCATTCATCGCCTCTGGCAGGTCTTCAGGGCTACATCCCATATCCTCACATAGCTGCTGAATGTATGTTTCGAGCTGGTTGTCCTGCTTTTTCTCGGCCATATGTGGGGGTCCATAGGAGTACATCTCTTATGAGCTCATCCCTGCTTCTCCAGCAGTGTCCTGCATGTCTGGTTTGTCTAACTTGGGTAGTTTTCATGATGGGAGGTAGGTGGCCATATAGTTGGTGCTTTGTGGGATGTTGCCTCCAGGACTTATTCAATATTGCTTGCAGCATTCTTGTGTAATTGCCATCTAGCTTTTTCTCCAGCCATTTTGTTAGCATCCAAGTAGTTCATCCATATAGCAGTATTGATATGACCGCTGCTTGGAAGAAACTGTGTTTCATTTTATCGGTCAGGTCTGACTTCTATATGATCGATAGCTTATTGATAGCCGTCCATGCCTTCGTTAGCTGTGTGTCGATGTCTTTTTCGGTTGATGAGACACTGCTTCCTCAGTAGGTGAATTTGTCTACCAGTTTCAGAGAGGTTCTGTCTAGTGTGGAAATGTCGCCTGTTTGATTAAAGCACATATATTCAGTTTTGTGTGGGTCTTACTATTTCGAAATCTGCTCACTGTACCCATTTTTCTAACAACGATAATCATTATGCTATGTACTAATGCCTTTGGGAAAGGCATGCATCCATCTCTCTTTCCCCTAGCGATGGGTAAATAGTTGGGCAGTCTATGTTCTTTAGCCTTGGTAAAGCAATTAGTCTTGCAGATGGGAAAGCTCTGAATTTATATGGCTGAAGAAGGTTTTGGTTAATTATTGTTATTGTTCGGAAATTCTGAGGTTTGTAAACTGACTGCTTTTCTTTGTACCCTATTTCATATTTTGCTTCAGCATCCTGCATGGTTGTGAATATACTAATCCAATGCTAATAGTTTGCACACAGTTATATGGTTGCAAGTATTCCTATCTAATGCAAATAATTTGTACAATTTAGAAGTAGTCAGTTTACTTTATGTGTTATTGTATAAAAAAATATAACTAAAAAGTAATTATTAAACTTTTTATCAAAATGTTTTTGGAGGTCAGTTGGTTAAGGCTTTATAATACGCTAACTGCATCTCTGCAAAGAGGTAAGACATCCCAGCTAATGAGTGTCTTGATATGACACTAAACTGCATTTGGTGACGAGGCTCCAGTTCTTGAGCTTGGGGGAATATGGAGTACCACTTCATTGGCATTACTTCCAGGTCCACTCTTACCTGGAGTGGTAGTACTTATTAGAATACCATCATCATCATAGCGTGCCACTAGTATGGATTTCCCTGACCCTCTCTCACTACTTGTCTCTATCGTCCAATTCTCTCGGTAGGTCTTTTATGCTACATCCTGTATCAGTACTGAGCTGTTTTAGATAGGTTCTAGCAGATCAACCTATCCTGGCTTATCTATGTGATGGAGTCCATAGGAGCACATCACTTATGAGCTCCCTCTTACTCCTCCAGCAGGATACCATTCATGGTCAAATAGCACCATTTAAGCATTTACTATACTCAAAATTATTTAACTGTCTGCAAACAAATGACTTATATTAAATTAAATAATTGATATTAGATACCAATGCTTGAAATTATTTAACTGTGTGCAAACAAATTGACTCTGGTTCATTTAAAAATAATGTTACCTGCAAACTATTCATTTAAAATCGTATATATGATATATATGAATATGGCATTAAATAACCTACAAGGGTTGATATGCCATAAAACAGAACCGAACTGTTTTTGTGAACTAGATAAAAATGTCAGTATATAATAGTGATTAAACCTGTTTATTGACATATAAAAATGAAGCCTTTTCACTTTGAAGTGCAGATTTTCTAATAAATTTAAGAGAATCAAAAGGTTAAAAGTCGCTCGTTTCATACAGAAAATCCCACTTGTGTATAAATAACTAATTCAAGGCTCAACTGGTTTTTATATTCAGTTGGTAATTTAGAAAGGAATGGATAAAAATAAAGTTTCTTCATCAGGGCCAGAAAACCAGAAAAACCAGATGTTGAAGGGCTAAAAAACAAAACAAAACAAAGCAAAAAAAAAAAAAAATACACACACACACACACACACACAAATCACAAATAATAATTACAACGACTAATATCCATTGAAGTAACTTAAGGATGAACAGAAAAAACTCATTTAAAAAAATCTAGAATTCAAAAATAAGAAGAAAAAAAAACACTGTATGGATACTTCAAGCTACAAACTAAGAACATTTCAAGTGAGATAAACAGGACATGGCCAAGAAGGAAAAACCTCAAAAAAGAATTATTATTACTTAGAATATTCAGACTATTGACCTTATCTTTATAGTCACAATGTTTCAGCCGATGTGTCCTTTGGCCTTCTTCTGGTGTTTCATGCTGAACTTGGGAGTCCACACAGAATTTCAAACTGAACCCTTTTATTTGAACCACTGGAGTAGACAGTTCCAATTCTGTTAAGCATGACCGGGAATCAGTGTTAAGTTATAGTAAGTATTCCTTCTTAGTCTTACTAGTTGTTAGGATTGAACCAGTAACCTTTAGAGAATGATTTCATTCAGAAGCACCTTCCTGCCAAACACCTAATCCGCTGCACCATGTGTCCTTGCTAGACAACTTGGAGCGAAAGAGAAACTGAATAGCCGTACAAAACAAGAAAAAATGATGTCAAAGCAAAAATTGATAATATACAGAATAATAGCAAGTATAGGTTATGTGGTGACCTAGATGAAACAGTTTATCATTTAAGCAAAGGAAGCTAAGTGGCATAAAATGAATACAAGAGTAAGCATGAATGGGTGGGAAAAGTGATCCACTGACAATTGAGCAAGAGACTAAAATTTAGTCATACTGACAAATGGTGTATACACGAACCAGAATCTGTTCTGGAACTTTGCGATAAAAACAAATCCTCAAGTCCTGGCTGGAAGAAAAAAACTTCATGATAATTAAAAAGAAAAAAACTCATTATCTAATTGATTTTACTGAGTAAAAAGTAAAGAAAGCAAAAAGATAGGTAAATATCTGGATTTTAGCAGAAAGAGAAAAAAACTGTGGAACATGAATCCTGCAGACCCAAAGAGGCTTGCTGACACTCAGATTTCAGTAAATAGTTTTGTTTGTTTTTTTGTTTCATGGCAAATCAACCTTTGTGGGCTATTTAATGCCAAGGTCATATTTGTAGAAAAACAGTGGCGATATTATCTAACCTATAGCTGAAGCTTTGGTTTGGTTGGGTTTTATGGCATATCAACCATTGTAGGTTATTTAATGCCAAATACTCTTTATACATATATATTAAGTATATATGGTTTGCTTTGGTTTTATGGCATATCAACCATTGCAGATTATTTAATGCCAAATCCTTTTTCTACATATATATTAATTATATATGATTTGATTTGGTTTTATGGCTTATCAACCATTGTTGGTTATTTAATGCCAAATCCTCTTTATACATATATATATCAAATATATAGGATTTGGTTTGGTTGGGTTTTATGGCATATTAACCATTATAGGTTATTTAATGTCAAATCCTCTTTATACATATATATATCAAATATATAGGATTTGGTTTGGTTGGGTTTTATGGCATATCAACCATTGTAGGTTATTTAATACCAAATCCTTTTTATACATATATATTAAATATATGATTTCTAAACACGTTTTGGAGATGAAATTTTTAAATGAGACAGAGCTTATTTTTTTGCACACAGTTAAATGGTTTCACTCATTTCTATCGAATACAAAATAATTCTATTTACTATCAGTCACTTGTCGTGCCGTTCCAACAACTTCTGGAAGGCCCCATAAAAGTCCTCTTGTGTGAGGAGCGTGTCAATGACCTTTGTCACAGCCTCTTTCATTTCCTCAATTGTCTCATAATGACAGCCTCTGAGCTTAGGGAATAAGCAAAAGTCACAGGGAGCAAGGTCTGGACTACTGGGAGGCTGAGGAACTGTGTTGATGCCCATCTTGGTCAAATAGCCTGTGACAAGGATGGAGTTGGGGACTGGTGCATTGTCCTGGTGGAAATGCCACTGACCCGATTTGAAGAGTGCTGGCCTCTTCCCTAGGAATCTCTTCCTGAACTCCCTTAAAACCTCAACATAGTAACCCTAACCCTAACCATTTGACTAATCAACTCTGGTGTATTGACTTCCTTACTCCTCCCACAGCTTTCATTATCCCTCACAGACTCCCTGCCTTCCTTGAATCTCTTATGCCACTTAACAACTGATGCTCGATTCATGAAAGATGGTTGAAAAGCAGTCTGAAGCATTCCATACGTTTCTATAGCATTTTTTTTCAAGTTTAAAACAGAATTTTATTGCATATTGTTCTTCTAAAGTGTCCTCACATCCAGATTGCATTTTTGAAATTCACCAGCTGTGACAATCAGGCTTTAGTAGGCTGTATTCTAATTGCTGCTGTAGCTGTTCATTTGAACCTGAAATCCTAAAAATTGGTCAGTCATCTCATAAGATGTATAGCAATAACATACTGAATTTTCAAGAGTCTATAACAATTTTAAAAGCCTGTACAAAAAAAAAGACTGGAAATTTATTGAATGCACCATGTAAGTACTTATACAAGGACCATGACAATGTTCAAAAGACAAAGTGAGGAGTGGATTTGATATCAGACTTATTTGAATATGCAAATCAGGCAATAGATAGGAATAGGAGCAGAATTTAAAATGCAGAGAAAAAAAAAAGTGTCAAAAGAGAGAAAGAGTTTAGTTTAGTCTGGGTTATTAGTTTAATGGCATATCAACTCCTTACGGGTTATTCATTTCCATAATCTTATTTATTTGTAAATGTTTGATAGTAATCAAAACTTTACTTTCAAAGTTCCATTTGTTTGCACACAGTTATGTGATATCATGTATTTCTATTCAATACAAATAATTGGCATGCTGTTATAAGGTTTCAAGTGTTTTGATCTAATACCAATAATTTTGGAAAACATAAAGTTGACCCATAAACAAGACGCTAACAGGTACTACAACTCTGGGTTAGAGTGGAACTGGGAGTAATGAAGAGGTACTCCAGTCACCCAATTTTCATTTGGTTCCTTTGTTTAATGGCATACCAACCTTCATGGGTTATTAAATGCCAAAGCCATCATTGTAGAAGAATAGTAGTTGTACTATTTAACCTCTAGTTAGGAGTATAGAGAGGTTCATGCCTTACCCAAGGGTATTTGTCTAATGTATTAGTGTGACTGGATTTCAAAATTGCTTAATTTGAGGCTACAGTCCAGCACTTTAGCTATTATGTCATGGGACCCCCCAGCTAGAACGAGAGCCTCACTACCAAATGTAGTCATATCCAGGAACCTCATTTTTGTGGGGGGGGACTGAAGTCAGTGTATTCTAAGCTACACGGACTGAGCAGAGAATGTGTATGAGAGAGAAAGATATAGAATGAGAGAGAGAGAAAGTTATAGAATGAGAGAGAGAGAAAGATATTGAATGAGAGAGGAAGATATAGAAAGAAAGAGAGGGAGAGAGAGAAAGATATAGAATGAGAGAGAGAGAGAGAAAGATATAGAATGAGAGAGGGAGATATAGAAAGAGAGAGAGATATATAGAAAGAGAGAGAAAGATATAGAATGAGAGAGAGAGAGAGAGAGAGAGAGAAAGATATAGAATGAGAGAGAGAGAGAGAGAGATAGAAAGAGTGAGAGAGAGATATATATAGAAAGAGTGAGAGAGAGAGAGAAATATATAGAATGAGAGAGAGAGAGAGAGAGAGAAAGATATAGATATATATATCAAGAGAAAGATATAGAAAGAGAGAGAAAGAAATATATTGAATGTGAGTATGAGAGAGATTGAATGTGAGTGTGAGAGAAAGAGATAATGCATGTTTAAAAGAGAGAGGGGGGATATACAATGTGTATGTCAGTGAGAGAGAGATATGTGTGTGAGATAGAGTGAGAAAATGTGTGCGTGTGTGTGAGAGAGAAAAGAGGTTTATATGAATAAAAATTGAGAAAATCAAATTATTTTTTCATTGATGGGATCTAAAAATAATAACAAAAGTTTTTAATGAGCCATATCTCAATTGGTGTAAAATGTTGTCATATTTTATTGATTTCTTTCAACTCTAGATTACAGCCGCACTGTATAGAAAGTATACACACACACACACACACACACACACGTATATATATGTGGGGGGGGGAGAAGAAAAAATAGAAAAACAAAGTAATCCAAAAATAAATGAATTTATTACTAAGGAGAGTCAAAGTAAAAATGTTTCGGTTTTAATGAACCTTCCTCAGGACTTTAAGATGGTCATTGTTGTTCTATCAACACGTGTTTCACCATCTTAAAGTCCTGAGGAAGGTTTATTAAAACCGAAACATTTTTACGTTGACTCTCCTTCGTTATAAATTCATCACTTTTGAATTGAATTGTGTTTCTACTTTTTTTCCATACTGTCAGATTTATTTTCATTACTTACTTTCATATATATAAATACTGACAATATATATATATATATATATATATATATTCAATATCCACAATATGAATCAGTACTTAAACTCAACATCTATAATATGTACACACATATCAATATATATATATATGGTGCATATTGATTTTCCTATATATATATATATATATACACAGTGATTATTGATCAAATAAATATATATATATATATTGTGAGTATTGATTTAATATATATATTGTGGCTATTGATTTAAAGCAATACTATCTTATTTCTTTCAATGTTCTCAAATTTTACCTCCAAGATGAATTTTCAGTTTAAAAAATAAAGAAAAGTTCAATGCTGTGAGGTGCGGTGAATATAGAGGCTGCAGCACTTGCACAAACTTATTTTTCACAAAAAAATGCTTATCAAAAGAATCGAGACTGGCTTCATTGCTTATAAACAGCAGTCAAGATATAATCATATTATTATATAAGTTGCCCAGCTTTACACACATCTTCATTTAAATACACTCCCATATATTTTTTTATTATACCAGATACATTCACCTGCATATACATTGTATATTCACCTGCATATATATTTATAAAGCCTCATTTTCACACACATACCTGTAATTGCCTATGACCACATAGAGCACCTATATATATATATATATATATCATATTATTTACTAGCATATGACGCATGTTTTTTCAAGTGCATTTTTGAAAACCATTCACTGTAACTCATCTAAAACCCATAAATGTATATCTTTAGCCTGTGTAACTTAACCACTTACCCACTGGATAAAGTGCAATGCTTCAATACTGTTTTTTTTTTCTTTCTTAATAAAAGTATATCCTGTAGGCAAGCAAATATAAGATAAAAAATAGCTGTTCCAGGAAACCACAACATTAGACATCTCTGAAGATAAGATATACAAGGTGTGATGAAAAGCTACGGAGACTGCATCAGTAGAATTTTCAAATTTAGAACTTAAATGAAGATGTTAGTAAAGTTGAATAACTTAGATCAGTGGTACATGCACCTTTTTGGGTTGCAAGCTATTTTTAAAATGATCAGGTCAAAAGGATCTATCTGTATTGAAAATACTAAACATATTTAAATATGAACCGAAATGAAGGTTGATGATGCCATTAAACAAAGAAACCAAACCATATATGTACTGAGTATACTTTATATACGTAATATATATTTCTGCACCTTGTATCATGGTATGAACCCTTATGATACAATTCAGTTGTTATTTATGGTCGATACGTTTCTCTGATAAGTGATGCTGAATGAAGTCAGCCAGGGTTGCATCGTCCAGACATTAACTGTTGGTAGCCAGCCTCAAGCAAACTTCCGAATGATTACCAGTCATGGTGGAGTGGTACTTTGACTTATTAATAATCTTAACATGGAAAAAGGCTGACTTGCATCGATAAAAAGGAGTGATGATAGGTTAACATCAGAAAGAGAACTTTATTTTTACCATTTCGGACAACAGTTTTCATCTTTATTGTTTTAACTGCTGGGTCCTCCAGCCTTCTTCAGGTGTTTCTTGTTGAACTCTGGAGCCTGCACAGAACTTCGAATCACATCCTTTATTCAATCCATGAAGGTCGCTTGCTCTGATTCCATTAACCATAACCAGGTACAAGTGTTAAGTATATTATTATTCACCTGCAGTCAGGATTGAACCTGCAGTCTCCAGATGATAGTCACTGAGAAGCTTAGGGAATCAACGCTTATAACTGCTATGCCATGTGTCCAGCTGGATTTTTTTTTAATGTTGTGGGTGATCAACCCACACTATCTTTGTGATTTACTGGTCAGTTGTGATCAATATATTGGGCACTCTTGACTTAGATGATAAAGTGATGATGTCTAGATTTCAACTTTCAAAAAGTTTTTGGCGAGGCTTTGGATGTTGCAAATACTTCATCCTTCATATTCACTAGAATTTGCCTTTTCTTGTTTCACTAACTGAAAATTCATCTCAATGTCAAGATTTGGTTTGGTTGTTTGGGTTTTATGGCATATCAACCACTGTGGGATATTTAATGCCAAATCTTATATATATATATATGATTTGTAATCGCATATTTGGTAGATAACATTTTTACAAGCCAGGGTTCATTTGTTAGTATTTTGTTAGTTCACAGGAAAGTGGTTGCTAGAATTGATCACATATGAGCCCACATCCTTGATAGGAGGCCGATTCTTTTCAGAAAGTTTAATATATTTTTAGGGTCTATTTTTCTAAATGGGTCTTTTATGCTGTTAATGTTGTACTGAGGCTTTAGGAGTCAAAATATGAATACTTGTTGCAATACACCATGTTTCATATCGGACAAAAGGATAAAAGTGTTGGATACAATTTCTACCCATAGATTTGTGCCCTAATATTAGTTACAAAACAACTGCATACTCAATGATGATAATCTCAGAAACAAATAAACAAATTATGAGGTTTGGCACTCGGCTGTGTAACAAGCTGTGTATGATCTCAATCAATGTGCCAAACTCCATATGGTGCGGCAAACAGGATACATGAAACCTGAAGATTAGGAACAGTACCTTATTGAACCAGGGATCTCTACTGACTTTGCAAATGAGAAACTGATGAGGAAGAGCTGACAGATGCTGGATCGATCTATATTGAAAGAGCTTGGAGTCACATCAAAGGGAGAAACCCCGAGCATCCAAAGCAGGCTAAGGAAGCTACCTCCCAGACAACCTATACTAAAGCATCAGCAGCAATGAGTGGATATATTTGTGTATAAATATCAGCTTCAGTTTAATACTAGCACAGGTTCTGTATTGGGTTACAACCCATTTTATTTTTGTCTGCCGACTGGACGCTTGTTGGGACCCCTAGGCCGGTAAGTATTATTATTATTATTCTACACAATATATAAAAAAACAAATTTAAAATGAAATTTTCTGTCTAAACTTCTCAACTGGCCAACAGTATAGAATTTGTTCGGCAAATTTCTTATTATGAGGAGTATACAGCAAAATGTGCCAGAGCAAGACATTCTCAATTCTGGGGGCAAAAAACACCAGAATATTTTCTGTATAACTAGAAATATCATGAAAATGTTAAGTAGAACATTGAACAAGTCCTGGAGACAGCATCCCACAAAGCAGCAGCTGTACGACCACCTACCACTCATCATGAAAACTATTGAAATTAGATGAACCAGACATGTGGAACACTGTTGGAGAAATAGAGATGAGTTCATAAGTGATGTACTACTGTGGACCCTTTACATGGACGAGCAAAAGCTGGATAACTCAAACCTACATACAGCAGCTCTGTGCCGATATGGGATGTAGCCCTGAGGACCTGCCAGAAGCAATGGACGATAGGAAGGGGTGGCGAGAGAGGGTCAGGGATATCCGTGCTGATAGCGCGACTTGATGATGATGATATATATATATATATAGTTTAAAACAAGGATCTCCATGATATCTCTCTAAAGTCATTTCATTCAGTTTTACCTTGGAAAAAACATATCCATAATCAAAATTTTCTTTCTTCTAAATATTTTGTTTTCAAAGTTGATTTCCAGTACAAATATCAGGTATATAACATGCATAATTGCATTGTTAGATGAAATGGAAGTCAGATTGTGTACATTTATTTGATTTAGTTAGACACAGCTATTTGCTTTTAGAGGGTGTCCTCGTAGTGTAATGGTTAAAGCGGAATCGTAGTGAGCAAGTTCGTACTCCAGTCGCGATATTACATTCACTTTCGGACAAATACCCTTGGGAAAGGTATGAAAAATCTTGTCCTCCCAGCTATGGGTTAAATAGTACCACAACTGTTCTTTTAGAAGGATGGCTTTGGCATTAAATAACCTACAGAGGTTGATATGCCAATAAACAAAGGAAGTCTAGTTGAAGAGGAATCAACCTATTGGGTGCTAGTCAACTCACTTAACTTGCAAAATCCACTGCTGGATGTTCACCAATCGGACATCAGCAAAATGCTGCTCTTTTCTACTTCAAACTTAGTCTCTTTTATATTCATCAAATCTCACCACTTCAAAGAGGCTTATCTCGTTCTCCTCTGTAAAATAAGTCACACCTCTTGTGTCCTTTTCTTCTTCTGGTTTCTGCGTGACGGTAGCAGAGAGAGCACACCTTCTGTTTCTTTGAGGTAAGATTGTTAGGGGCATTACTACTACAGAAACAAAACGAGACCATTTGCTATTAATACTCCTCCAATGTCTTTCTTCTTTTAGATGTCATTTTTTAATGTGTGTCAAAAAAAGTCTAATAAATATTAAAATATTTCCAACATAGGACAACTTAATTGTCATAAACGAATTCCTGGTGAAATTCTCACTTATAAACATTTGCCTTTTGTATGGTTTATCATATTTTTTGACAAATTTTTAATGTTCTGTCCAAATGTCCATGAAATGGTCAATTGAGCTCAGTTCCCAAGATAAAAGGAACTCAAGCTGACAAAGGTTGCTAATTGCTAAAATTCTTGATGATATAACAAAGAATTTCAACTTGCTTTCGGAAAGCAATCTTTGAGGATTGGGCCGTCTGGAACTGCTGTTTTCAGGGCTACAAAGCAGTTAAAATTGTTGAAATACATTATCAGAAAGACAGTTGTACTATGGCCATCACTATAATACCAATATATATCGCGGAGGCCACGGTTGTACCTTTTTTTTTACCTATTGATGACAACATGTTTTTTAAATCCCAAGAAATTCCTGCTGGTTTCTTAGCTCCCTTTTGATCAGGTAAAATGTATTCACTACACTCTCTTATTTCATAGCGCTTGCTAATATTCTTTGGGGTTAAATTTTTTTTTCCCAAAGTTTTCGTAGTTTATGTTGGATACATTTTTATGCAGCATAAACAAGAAAAAAATGTTCCTACTTGAGATATGAGAGGCAAGTTAATTAACTCATACAAATGTGTTCTTTATGCAATGTAAACCATGTGACCTATTGTTAGGAAAGAAAACAATTTTCTCCTCAAGATACATTTAAGATTAATTTTATTTAGAAACATGAAAATATTTTTTTTTCATAAAAAGTGAACATTTTACAACCATTTGAGTTCATAAGAAATTATTTATTTAGACTTTTGGCATAACCTTCATGATAGCTGAGAATATTCTCGGGCAAAGGGAGATATCTCTGATGGTAAATACAGGCAGATAAAAGAAGTAGATAAGCACATGCATACATGCATGCAATATATATATATATATACACACACACACACACACACACACACATAAATACATTCATACACGCAGAAGGCCTCACAAACTAAACTACTCTTCCCAGATGTCTCACATCTTAGACCACCCTTCCCAGAATACCCCACAAACTGAACCACCCTTCCCAGAAGGCCTCACAAACTAAACCACCCTTCCCAGAAGTCTAACATCTTAGACCACCCTTCCCAGAATACCTCACAAACTAAACCACCCTTCCCAGAAGTCTCACATCTGAGACCACCCTTCCCAGAAGGCCTCACAAACTAAACCACCCTTCCCAGAAGTCTCACATCTTAGACCACCCTTCCCAGAAGGGCCTCACAAACTAAACCACCCTTCCCAGAAGTCTCACATCTTAGACCACCCTTCCTAGAAGGCCTCACAAACTAAACCACCCTTCCCAGAAGGCCTCACCTCTTAGACCACCCTTCCCAAAATACCTCACAAACTAAACCACCCTTCCCAGAAGGCCTCACAAACTAAACCATTCTTCCCAGAAGTTTCACATCTTAGACCACCCTTCCCAGAAGGGCCTCACAAACTAAACCACCCTTCCCAGAAGTCTCCCACCTTAGACCACCCTTCCCAGAATACCTCACAAACTAAACCACCTTTCCCAGAAGGCCTCACAAACTAAACCACCCTTCCCAGAAGTCTCACATCTTAGACCACCTTTCCCAGAAGGCCTCACAAACTAAACCACCCTTCCCTGAAGTCTCACATCTTAGACCACCTTTTCCAGAAGGCCTCACAAACTAAACCACCCTTCCCAGAAGTCTCACACCTTAGACCACCCTTCCCAGAAGGCCTCACAAACTAGACTACCTTTTCTGTTAAGCCCCACTTAACAGTTAAGACATATCTATCACATGGAAACCTCTTGGTTCAATAATTGTAATGGTGAGAAATGGACAGTTACCAAGTGTCATTATGATATTCTAACTTAGATGTATCTAAGGGTGAATCAGCAAGCCTATAGTTTAACAAGTAGTTTTCTGATGAATGTTCATGCATTGACAAAGAAAATATTTATTGCTTAAAATGTTTTCTAATTATAAGGAACAAAACTTATGGACTTTCCTCAATATTTTTTCTATAAAATATCAAACACAGATCATTTCTCTCTCTATCTATATAAATATATATATATACATATATACATATACAGACCTACAATATTTCTCTTTAGAGAGAGATACAATGTGGGCACATGTACACACACATTATATATATATATATATATATATATATATATATATATATATATATATATATATATGTATATAAACACATACAGACCCACAATATTTCTCTTTAGAGAGAGATACAAAGCAGGCTCATATATGCATGTACACACACATTATATATATATATATATATATATACACACACACTCACAGAGAGTCAAATATATAAGTATCTATTTAATTGTTAGATTGGTTTCTTAGAATTTATTAGCCATTAAATTTATTAGTTATTAGATTTATAAGCCATTAAATACTCCAAGACAACATTGAAGTTCAGTGGCCTTGCTTCACAATGATAATACAAAAAATAAAAATTTTCTACTAATTATTAAAGTATAATACAAAGAAAAAATGATAAAAATAAGGGAAGATCTTTCAATCTCTACTCAGAAAAAAACTAAATTGATAAAATATAAAGTATCGGACATCATAAAAAAAGCTTAAATTTAGTTACTATTACCTTTCGCATCAATGAATACCTGTAAATCTCCTGTAATGGGAAAATTGGATAGTAAGCCACAGTTTCTTTCAATCCAATTCTGACTGGTGGGAATTAAGTTTATTTCTGAGTAGACAGGTAAATCAAATGAAGCCACTTACCTACAAAGAAAAAAAAATAATGAAGTTATTAAATAAAGAAAGATAAGATAATTGAAAAGGGATAATAAATATATATATAAATAAAATATATAGATAGAATTTACAACTAAATTATGATATATCTTACAGAAACACTTTAAAGTGTTTAACAAACCATGTGTCAGTGAAAGATTGCAGCCAAAATGAGCATACAAATACGCATATCTTTCAAAAAGACTTTTTATTAAATTGTAGGATATTCTTACAATTTTGTTGTCATCATCATCAAGTTGTGCTGATAGTGCAAATTTCCTTGACTCTGTCTTGTCATCAGTCCCTATCAGTTATCACACTTGGAAGGTCCTCTAGACAGCATTCAGTGTCCACACAGAGCTGATTTACCAAAGTCTTTTTGGGTCATTTTGTTATATACAGAAAGAGACAACAACGCTGATGTATAAAAATTTAATTTGCTTCTTTTCTTTCTTTTTATTTCCTGAAATGTACATATAGGTAGAGTGCGAGAGAGGTTTGAAGATGGCTGCATACACAGAAGCGAGATAAAAATCTTCCATGAACTACTTCCTCTTCATTCTGCTTTTAAAAGACTGGTACAAGACCACCTCAAGGCATCGAATCTTCTTAGTTTCTTCTCACTTCTCTACTTTTGTGAGTCTGGCATCATCTAAGGCCCCTTGCCACTTCCCATCTCTAGGGAGTCTGGTGCAAGGCCAGAGCCCAGCATAGCGTAATGCCTAGTTAGTGTCTTGTTGATCTTCTTGCTTCTCAGGTTGAAATATCCATGGTTATATAATATTCCGGATGCCCACACAAATTCTTGTGGTGACATTTCTAATATGCTGCCTGTGAGTTGCACATAGACATGCTTCTTCCTAGCGTGCCACCCATGCAAATTACACGGTACTCCCACTGAGGAAATGTCTGTGTCATGTTTACTTAACGAAATAGGTCTATTTCCTGTTATGCTACCCACGCAATTCATACAGCATGTCAAAAAGGGCTTTCAAGTCACTATCTAAAAAATGCAGCATTGGTGTATCCATGGGTAGGAGTGTTGTGTACTCACAACCATAATCATAACATTGATTTATGAACTTCAATGAACGAACAAACACACTTCTTTATAAAAATATATCTCTCACACTTTATTCTCGAAAGGGTTGATGTTTCTGTGGTGTGTGAGAAATGAGGGGAGACATATATTCAGAGAGAGGACTTCTTCTTTCCTTATCTTCTTCAAGGAGCCGGGGGGTGCCAACGCTTGCACCCCCTTGCAAGCTCGTCAGAGACACCTCTGATCGGCTGTGTGTCCCTTGCTTGACTGTGATTCTCTGTACTCTGACCAAATCTGCCCTGATCGTGCTGTCCTGTTTACTAATCACAATGTGACAGCTTGTCAAAGCACATGGGGTCACAAGGAATGAACCGAAAATCCATGGCATATCTTATATAACAGGAGTCCTTATGAGAAGGTCACTTATGAGTTGGTATTTTCTTTTCCAGCATGTTTAGTTCATCTTAAATGTTCCGCAAGATGGGAAGCAAGCAGAGGAACCATACAGTTGTACTGACATGGTTACAGCTTGGAATTCAAGTTTTTTTTTTTTGGACAGATTTGATTGATAAACAGTCAATAGCAGTCCAAGCCTTTCCTATCCATATGTTGACATTGTTTTTAGTAGAAGTGCCATTGTTCTAGAGAGAAGAAAACTTTTTTACTCAATAGTGCCAAATTGTTGATAAAAAAAATTATAATCTGGTACAATTTGATAAAAAAGTTTTGTTCTTTCAAGGATGCAGGCACTTCTTCCAGGAACAATTATGAGCCATCAAAATAGAAATGTTATATATAAGGATAAATGTTTTATAATGAATTGATGAGATCTATTTTTATCATGTAATATAACATTCAAATTAACTCCAGAGCTGTAAAAAGTTCAATCAGTTTGATGAACACTCATTGAATTGATGGCTCTGATTGGATGGTTTTAGTTAGGTAACCAAAATGGTTTTAGAGCTGTTCTATTTCTAACAATTCAATTTAGCTTAAGTCAACAAAGTCAAATGGTTCCTCTGAGTTGCAACTGTTGACTTCACCAACCCCCCCCCTGCGGTCTTGCTCATCTCACTTCAAAAATTGTCCCTTCTCTCCATTCATGTGGCTTGCTTTTTATTGAGCTGCTGCATACAAATCACCAATGGACTTAAAAGGGCTTGTTCTGCCCATGCATAGAGATGGAATCACAAATGGCAGCAGTGATAGAAAAAATCAAACATCAAGAATGCTTAGCATTGGATAGGTTTGGACGCCTTGGTAACACTTAACTACAGTTCCAAGTAAGTAAAGTTGGTGACCTTAGTCGAGGGTGATCCAAAGGCTCCCTTTTCAATAGCTACTATACAGAAGTGTAGGGGAGGGCGCTACTCCATTCCTTGGATTGCTCCACTTTACCCTTGACCCTCACCTTATAATGCTTGTGGCATCAAGAACCATTTTTTGAGTCTTTGATATGACTCGACCAGGGATTGAACCCCAGTCTCCTGGACCATTGGTGAACACTCTAATCATTAAGCCTATGGTCTGGTTACATTTTCAAGTATCCCTAACAATTTAACTAAACACGAGTCATTTGTTTACCCACTGTTTAATAATCAAACAGTTCTATTTCAAACAATTCAATTCAACATAAACCCATAGATAGGACCCTTTCAGGTGTTACCACTCTGGGAACAGAGTGGACTAAGAAGTGATAGCAATGAAGGGGTACTCAGCATTCCCCAAAGCCTGGTATTACTGGAGCCTCACCATCAAATTGTTTAGTGAAATATTCAGGACATTTGTTTGGGGAGAGGAATCTTACCCCTCTGCAGAGATGCAGCTGGTGTATTCTGCAGCCCCAGCTGACTGGGCCATGCTCATTAGGGAAGTCTTACCCCTCTGCAAAGATGCCGTTGGTATAAAAGTAAAGTTGTCTCCCTTTAGTCGAGGGCAACCTGAAGGCTCCGTTTTCAATAGCTACTACACCGAAGTGTAGGGGAGGGTGCTATTCCTTTCCCTTGATTGCTCCACTTTACCCTTGATACGTGAGAAATAAATGCCATAAATTGGTAGAGAGAAATCTGGATTGGAGGCTGGAGGGAAGAAATAAAAAAACAGACAATGAACTGTAGTGGAGATGCACTAAAAAGGAAATGCAAGAATTTTTAAGAGAAAAAAAAAGTGCAGTAGCAATCTTTGTAAATGATGTATCAAAACCAATATTTTGATCACAGTTGATTGAGTATCGATATTTGCTGATTAATGAGATTTTCTAAGTATACCTCAAATGTGGCTCAAAATGACTTGTGTGAAAAAAAAAAATGCACAATTTAGTATCAATTGAACTTCAAAACCAGCTATGAAGCTGTTATAACAGAATTAAATTTACTCTCTTTAGCTAACATTATATATATATATATATATATATATATATATATATATATATGTGTGTGTGTGTGTGTATAATTATTTATTATTTACTTATATATATATATATATATATATATATATTATTAAATTTCTGGTACAGGAAAATTTATATAAACTGATTAGCAAAGACATCATTGGTAATGAAAGAAGGGGAACTCTAATAAAATAAATGAGGGCACTTTCGTTCGGCGCTTTTCAAGTTTTATACACCGGAAATTAGGTAAAAACAAGGGTATAAATTATATAATTTGGATTGCCAGATACGAGGTGTAAAAAAAAAACAAAAATCATATAATTTATAACCCCATTTTTACCTAATTTCTGGCATATAAAACTTGAAAAGCACTGGACAAAAAAGCCCTTGTATATTTTATTATTTTATTTGAGTTACCCTTCCTTTATTACAATGATGTCTTTGCTAATATATATATATATATATATATATATATATATATTTGTATTTCATTTATTTGTTTATATACTTATTCATCTAATTCCTTTTTTCATGCTAATTTTATTCTTTTAAGCAGTTTTTTGTCCGAATTGTCCTGATGATCTGTTTAGATGAAACGTAGATAGATTTTTTCTGACTCTGCAGGAGTTCACACATACACACACATATATATATATATATATATATATATATATATATAGGTTAAAGACATAAGCTTGAAGTGAAACTCAGTCTCCAGAGAACCCATTTTGTTTTACCATTTTATTCATTGCTTCAGAAAATAGTAAAGCAGACTAGGCTCTCTGGCCTTGGTAGGTCAACCAATCAACAAATAAAGACTTTGAATTAATTGTTTGTTGGTTTTGGTGGTTAATGGCATATCAACCTTTGTAGGTTATTTAATGCTAAAGCTACCCTTGGAAAAGAACAGTAGTGGTTCTATTTAACCCATAACTGGGAGGATAAGAGGGTTCATATCTTTCACAAGGGTATTGGAGTTTGAACTTGCTTACAACAATTCCACAGTCCAGTGCTTTAAACATTACACCACGAGGATACACTCAACTTTGAATTAAGGTAAAATACAGATTACATATATATGTATCTTCATCGTCAAGGTATGCTGACTGCACAGATGTCCTTGACTCTCTCTCCCCATCCATCCCTATCAGTCATCACTCTTGGCAGGTTCTCTAGATGTCCTTGAGTCTCTGCACAGAACTAAAGAATGTAAGTTTTTGCTGGTCAAGCAACACTGGTGTGTCCATGAGTAGGAATTCACTTTTGAGTTCTTCCTTACTTCTCCAGCAGTGCCCAGCATGTCCTGTTTCTCTGACTTAGTTTGTGAGATAAGAGGCAAGTGGCCATACAACTGTTGTTTTATCAGGTTCCGTTTCCAGAATATGTTCAACACAGCATGAAGCATCTTTATATAGTTCCCAATTAGCTTTTCCTTCAGGGGTTTCATTTAAATCCAGGAAGTGCAATCAGAGAGTAGTACTGACACAGCTACAGCTTGGAAGAATTAGTGTGTATAAGGAAAGTCATAGCAAAGTTTTAACATGAAAGTGATTATCAATGCAACATAATGATACGATTCTATGAATTTTCTGAACTAACGTCTTGCTTATTCTGTTGTCTAAATTTTCACTTGAGCACACACTGCAGATATTATGCTATGAAATGACGGACAAATATAATTCCATAACAACAATAACAGTAGCAAAAAAAAATTAATTAATAAGTTCAAGGAGTTCAGGCAAAAAAGCTTTCTCAAAAGTTTCTGACAAAACAATCGTTATCAAGTCAGCAGCTGAAATTGTATAGAAAGAAGGAACTACAATTCAGTTTGACTTGATACGGATTGAAGACGAATAATAAAAAGAAAATCAGTCAAAGTAATTATTCTTGTGTTTATTTTTGAAGTATACAGATGCATGCTGGGAATTTAATCAGTTTGTCAATCACATGAAAGCCATATTGACTTTAGCAAAAGATGGAATTTATCTATAGGAAAAGCTAGATACAGTTATTTTAATTATCAGGATAACATTATATAGATTTTTACTCACATATGCCTATGTATATAAAGTAGAAGTAATAGGGCAGTCAAAACACTAGAAAGTAAAGATTAATATAAAGAAAAACAACAGTAAATTAAAGGTAACAAAACTGATAGCCCTATTATATCTTTACAGTTGTGTGGTTATATATATATATATATATATATATATATATATATATATACACACGTGGTGTATTCAATAAGATTCCAGACTTTTTTGTACAGGCATTTAAAATTGTTGTAGACTCTTGAAAATTCAGTATGTTGTTGCTATACATCTTATGAGATGACTGACCAATTTTGAGGATTTCAGGTTCAAATGAACAGATAAAGCATCAATTGGAATACACCCAACTAAAGTTTGATTGTCACAGCTGGTGAACTGCAAAAATGCAATCTGACACTTTAGAAGAATGATATGCAATAAAATTGTGTTTTAAACTTGGAAAAAATGCTACAGAAATGTATGGAATGCTTCAGGCTGCTTTTCAACCATCTTGCATGAACTGAGCACTAGTTTTTGAATGGCATAAGAGATTCAAGGAAGGCAGGGAGTCTGTAAGGGATGATGAGAGGTGTGGGAGGACTAAGGAAGTCAATACACCAGAGTTGATTAGCCAAATGGTTTGGGTTAGGGTTACTATGTTGAGATTTTAAGGGAGTTCAGGAAGAGATTCCGTTGGAAGAGGCCAGCACTGTTCAAATTGGGTCAGTGGCATTTCCAGCAGGACAATGCACCAGTCCCCAACTCCATCCTTGTCACAGACTATTTGACCAAGATGGGCATCAACATAGTTTCTCAGCCTCCCAATAGTCCAGACCTTGCTCCCTGTGACTTTTGGTTATTCCCTAAGCTCAGCAGCTGTTTTTATGAGACAATTGAGAAAATGAAAGAGGCTGTGACAAAGGTCATTGACACGCTGACACAAGAAGACTTCCATGGGGCCTTCCAGAAGTTGTTGGAGCAGTACAACAAGTGCATTTTAGCCGGAGGAGATTACTTTGAAGGGGACTAGAGTTTCATCTGTGTACTATCAATAAAAATGCCTATACAAAAAAAGTCTGGAAACTTCTTTAATGATCCTCGTTTATAGATATATATACACACACACACACACACACACAAAAAAAAGGTCATTGCTTTGAAACCAAAAACGAAACTGGAATAAAACCTCAAAAGTTGAATTAAAAAGTCCACAAAAGTAATCAAGTGTCGTATTTAAAGTTTCATGTATTTATCCAAACCCTCCACCAGGAAATGGGACACAAGTTCAATTTTTCAGGGGAGTAAAGCTGGTTTGGATTTTGAGTTTTCCTTCTAGACCAGTTGCCTAAACAAGGCTAAAGAACCCAGTCTGCCCTTGAGAAAGAACTGATCGATTCATGCCTTTTCTAAGAGCATTAACACCAAGTGAAATGTAAAAATCCTTGTCCAGGATTTGAATTCTGGTCACCAATTCCATTTCCTATGGCGATAACCGTTACACTAAGCAAGCCTCCTATTTCAATGTCATAGAGTGTAATAGAAGATAGTTCCAAAAGAAATAAGCTGCTTTTATGGTATAATGTTCCATTGATTCAATACAAAAGAAAGATAGAGCAAATACAACTAGTATATAGTCTCCCCGAAGAAACTGTTACCACAATAATGAAGCGATACAAAAACATTAAAGTAATGGTTTGTTCACCTAATGGTAACAATGAATTCTTTGACATTGTTGCTGGAATCTTGCAAAAGATACATGACCACTATATATATTTATGACCTGCATAGATTACGTATTACTAACATCAATAAATCTAAAAAAAGGAAAATGGTTTTACACTAAAAAGACAAGAATCAGATGATAGTCAGCAGAAACTGTTACAGATGCAGACTACCCAGATGATCTAGCACTTCTCACAAATGCCCAAGTTGAATTCTTTCTATATAGACTGAAGTAAACAATATATATATATATATATATATATGGGAGGTGTATATGTGCATGTATGTGTGGGTATATATATATATATATATATATATATATATATGTGCATGGCGTTTGGTTTAGTTTTATGGTATATCAACCCTTGTAGGCTATTTAATGTCACATCCATTTTATATGTAAAACAGTTCTATTTCAAACAATTCAGTTTAGCATTAGTACATAGTTTATATGTAAAAAAAACAACAGTTCTATGTGAAACAGTTCAGTTTAGTATAAGTATAGTTTTATGTTTACACACAGTTAAATTTCAAAACAGTTATTTTACAAGCAATTTAGTTAAACATAAGTACAGTTTTTTTTGTTTACACACAGTTAAGTATAAAAACAGTTCTATCCCAAACAACTCAGTTTAGCAGAAGTACACAGTTTAAATGTCAAACAATTCTATTTGACCTATAGATAGAACTATCAGGTGTTATTACTCTGGGCCAGAATGGACATGGAAGTGATAGTAATAAAGGAGTACTCTGCATTCCCCAAAGTTCCAGAATTACTGGAGCCATACCATCAGATTGTTTAGTGTTATAACCATGACACTCATTGCGGGAGTCTTACCCCTCTGCAGAGAAGCAGTTGATGTGTTCTACTACCCCAGCCGACTGTATGCATGGTGTGTGTGAGTATATGATGGCTGTCCTCTCAGTTTTGAGCATGACCACCTCCTTTCTTTCATGTCCTTTCCTCCCCTCCCCCACTCCCTCCTTAAGTTGTATGTGTTCATAGGTGACTCATCAGGCCAGCTAAACTGCGGTGGATTTTGCCACAGAATTGGAACAACTGATCAGTTTTGTTTGCAGTGGCATTATTTGGGTGCAAGCTAGATTTTGCACGTTTGCACACATGGCTTTTGAGACTAGCAAGAGATAGGCACAATTTTCCACATGTCATAGTATATATATATATATATATATACACACACGCATAAGTAGATACATGGTGTGTGTATGTGTATATAAAATATATGCAAGCATGTGTGTGAGTGTGTATATATATATATATATATATATACATGCATGCATGCATGCATGCTTGATTGTGTGTACATATGTGTGTTTTCTGCGTGTAAGTATATATATTTGCCTCCTTTTGAATGTAAATAAAACAGGGTTCATATGTTTTAAGCAGGAACAAGCCATTTCCCCTTTAAGTGGTAAGCCTCCAAAATTAGTCAACCATTTCACATACCTTGGCAGCAGTATCTCATCTACTGAAAGTGGTATCAACATAAAGTATGGACGGCAATTGACAGGTTATGAATTATATGGAAATCTGATCACTCAGATAAAATAAAACAAGATTTCTTCCAAGCTGTGTTTGTGTCAGAACTATTGTATGGATGCACCACCTAGATTCCAACAAAATGCAAGGAGAAAAAGCTAGGTACTACAAAAGAATGCAATGTTTAAAAAAATCCAGGAAGCAGCACCCCACAAAACAGCAGTTGTACAGCTCCTTACCTCTCATCACACAAACCATGTAAGACAAACTGGGCATGCTGGGGAAGTAATAATGAACTCATAAGTGATGTTCTTTTATGGACTCCAAAACATGGTCACACCAGTGTTGGTTTGGTTTGGTTCTACAACATATCAACCATTGTAGGTTATTTAATGCTAAATCCATTTTTATACATATAAACAGTTCTATTTCAAACAATTCAATTTAGCATAAGTACACAGTTTAGTTCTATTTGACCTATAGATAGGACCCTATCAGGTGCTACCAGTCCGGGGCCAGAGTGGACCTTGGAGTGTTGGCAATGAAGGGGTACTCCACATTCCCAAAGCTCCAGCATTACTAGAACCTCACCATCAGATTGTTTAGAGTCATATTAGATGTGCTGTTGGTGTAATGGTTATCATCATAGAAAATGGACATGGCGACACAAGTTCAAATCCTGGACAGAGGCTGATTGTATTTCACATAGCACTAATACACTTGGGAAAGGTATGAATCTAATTATTCTCCCTCCAGCTATGGGTAAATTGTAGGGCAGACTGTGTTCTTCAGCCTTGGTGAGGCAACTAGTCGAGGAGAAGGAAAACTCTGAATTCAAACCTGTTAAACTCCGCTTGAAAAAACTGACTTTGTGTCATATCCTGCCGAGCGGAGGGGTTGGTAAATATGATTTAGAGTCATATCTAGGACACTCGTTTGGGATGGTCTTACCTCTCTGAAGATAAGCAGTTGGTATATTCTACAGCCCCAGTCAATTGGGCAAACACCAGAGTTGACTGAGTAGAAAGGATTTATATACGTAAGTCCTTTCTACTCTGTCAACACTGGTGTACCAAATCCATTTTTTATGTGCAGATACTCGATGCAGTTTAGAGAGCCTGCCAAGAAGTGATGAAAAATAGGGACAGATGATGATAGAGACGGATAACTTCATGCTATCTCCACAACTTAATGATGATGATAAATAATAAAATCCAGGTATCTTTATAAGGAAATTAACATTCTATGAAAAAAAATGTTAGAAGTGTACTTATTTATTGGTTATACTTCAATTTTATATTGGGAGAGACAGGGATTGAAAAACATTTATGTTGATATTTATATGCAAACATACATATGCAGAATTCCACTTTATATATATATATATATATATATATAGAGAGAGAGAGAGAGAGAGAGAGAGACATGTTTGTATACATAATGTTACATGTAAACACACACATTTGTCCTCTGGCCATGAAAATAAATTTGGTTAACCAGTGAAAGAATTACATGCAAAGAAATTCATAGAAAATGAAAAATTTTAACCTGAAGAAAAAGGATAAAAGAAAAGAAAAAAAAATGTACCTAATGTTATTAAGATCTTTCTAGAAGAAATGTTTGCTCTATCCAAAGGCTATCAAGATTTTGTGGCGGATAATAACTGCTTTTTGACAACCGGAACTTTTTTTCTTATTTTTTTTTGCATAAATCTTGCTGCAGTTAATAAATATATAAAAATCTATGTGGGTGTGTTCAGATGTCTTGGCAGGGAGCTTTTTTTACCTTCTTGCAAAACTACTGCCTCCCATTTTAAATCGTAAGAAGTTGATGTTTTAAATCGATAGCAAAAAAAAAAAATATATATATATATATATATACAAATATACAATATTTTTAACATGAGGGTCTGAACTTTTTTCAGTTGGGAAAAAGTTTTATATCAATACTTTTCTTCGGCTTTCTTGAAAATTATATCTAAAGCTGAAATACAACATGAAGAAAGCTGAACAGTACATTTTCCCAAATATTGTATTAAAAACAACAAAGACGTAGATAATAATCTAAATATGAAATCAAGGTATTTGTTAGTTTTAGGAGACTACAGATTTGGTTTGGATTGATTTCCTTGTATTATTGCATAGCAAACTGCACAGGTTATTTAATACCAAAACAATCCTTTGAAAAGACAGTAGTAGTGATATTTAACTCACAGCTGGAGTGAGAGGGGGGGTTTACCTTTCTTAAGGAAATTAGTCCAAAAGTGAATGTCATGGCACAACTGGAATTCAAAATCATTTATTATGTTGCACGCCAGTTTATTAGCGA
>OY757915.1:110337557-110432557 GCA_963585895.1 Sepioteuthis lessoniana
ATTTGCCGATATGAAAAAAGACAATTTTCTGTGACATCACTTTATAGTCAATATCTTTCCATGAAAGAATATATGCTCAAACATTTTTCACCCAAACCTTCTATACTTTCTTCTTATCAGCTCCCTATAATCTATCTCAGCTTTCAAAACTAAATATCTTTAATGAAACCAGATACATTTGACTTTAAATCCCTCCCATCTTTCTTGCTTCAACTATATCCCCTCCACCATCTTATCATTTCTCCTTACACGTTTTTAAATAGGAAAACTCAGAAAAGAGTCTCTGTCTGAAGAAGTTTCTGATGAAATAAAGCCAAAGGAAATATCCCACATCTAAATTAGAGTTAAGAGTTTGATTTATGCAACTTTCCACATATTTCTATTATTTTTATATATATATATATATATATATATATATATATATATATATATATATATATATAAGAGTCTGTCACATGGTGGGTATATATTTAAAGACATACCCACCAATGATCTGAGGATCACCTAGGCAATGTCTTCACTACTTTTTTCTAAATATGTTCTGACAACAATATTTAACAATTTTTAGATAAATAAATAAATATACATAGCCTTGTCTTTATTTAGTGCTTTATTATTCAAGCTCTGTGGGTTTTTTTTAAGAGGAGATTGCTGGACTTGCTTTGTGGCAAAAATACTGACATATTTCATCACAGCGGCAGTGATTAGTGTTTGAGCTTGGATAAAATGTCAGAATTCTGAAAGCTGATTTTAAAGGTGAGTAAGCTCTTTCTCTCCTTGTAAACAATTGTAAAACTATCTTCCCACACCTATTTCTTCACTTGGCTATGTACCATACTAAACAATACATTGTATTTATCAATATCAGAACATATGTGTTTGAAAGGGTGGTGAAAAGTTTTCTGTCTGACCACAGTTCAGCTCACTTGGTACATTATATCTCATTATGAATTCAATATTAGATCATATACATCTTGGTTTGATTAAGAACTTCATCTGCAACCCTTTTATTTACACACACACACACACACACACACACACACACACACACACACACAGATGCATTTTTATATATAGCAATAAATATAAATTTGGGCAAGTCCGTGTGGTGAAGTGGCTAATATACTGGACTGCAACATCAGAGTCAGCAAAAGCTTCATCAGCTGGGGTTATCAAATACACCAACTGCATCTCTGCAGAGGGGTAAGACCCCTCCACCCCCCAACAAGTGTCCTGGATATGACACTAAACAGTCTGATAATGAGGCTTTGGTAATGCTGGAGCTTTGGGGAATGCAGAGTACCTGTTTATTGCTATTGCTCCCCAGTTCACTCTGGGAGAGGTAGCACCTGAAGGGGCCTGATCTATGGATCAAATAGAACAGTTTGACATTTAAACTGAATGCAAACAAATGACATACGAAATTGAATTACTAGAAATAGAACTGTTTCATCATTTAACTGTGCATAAACAAGTGACTGATGTTTAATTGAATTGTTAGTGATACGTAAAAATACTTGGAACCATTTAACTGTGTACAATTTAATTACTTATACATCACATGAAGAAAGTAGAAGAACAGAATAATCTAAATTAGATGAATTTATTGTGATGTAAAGCCAACGTTAAATGTTTCGGTTTTAATAACCTTCATCAGGACTTTGATATCATAAGAATTGTTCACACACCGATGAATGTTTAGAGCAAATAAAATGTAAATACTAAAAAGATACAAACATGCATATAGCGTTCTTAATTCAAAAGTATTAAGTACGTACGTGTTTGGCACGTGGAATGATATTTGAAAATGTTGGATTTTTTAAGAGACAAGAAAAATCCTCCTGTCTTTAAAGAAATATGCAGAGATAGGTAAGTTTTTATATATACAGATCGTTTTGAAATCATCCATGTTAGATGTTGTGTAAAAATGTATTTGGTATATCCATTTAAATGTGCTAACAAATGACTGATGTTATATTCTTACTGTTGCGTAGAAACACTTAAAACAATTTAATTGGGTACCAAATAATTAGCTCAGGCTCATTTAAAAGTCTATCTACAAAATGACTTCACAAATTATATATATATATATATATATATATAAAAGAGGATTTGGCATAAAATAACCAACAATGGTTGATATGCCATTAAACCCAATCAAACCAAATACTATATATCTAATATATATGTATAAAGAGGATTTGGCATTGAATAACCTACAATGGTTGATATGCCATAAAACCCAACCAAACCAAATCCTATATATTTAATATATGAGGTACATACGATAAGTTTCCAGACTTTTTTCGTATGGGCACTTTTATTGATAGTACACACATGAAACTCTAGTCCCCTTTAAAGTAATCTCCTCCGGCTGCAATGCACTTGTTGCACCGTTCCAACAACTTTTGGAAGGCCCCATGGAAGTCCTTTTGTGTGAATATGTCAATGACCTTCATCACAGCCTCTTTCATCTCAACTGTCTCATAACGACAGCCTCTGAGCTTAGGGAATAAGCAAAAGTCACAGGGAGCAAGGTCTCGACTATAGGGAGGCTGAGGAACTGTCTTGATGCTCATCTTGGTCAAATAGCCTGTAACAAGGATGGAGTTGGGGACTGGTGCATTGTCCTGCTGGAAATGCCACTGACCCGATTTGAAGAGTGCTGGCCTCTTCCCTAGGAATCTCTTCCTGCACTTCCTTAAAACCTCTACATAGTAACCCTAATCCTAACCCTAAGACTTTGGCCAATCAACTCTGGTGTATTGACTTCCTTACTCCTCCTACACCTCCCATCATCCCTCACAGACTCCCTGTCTTCCTTGAATCTCTTATGCCACTTAAAAACTGATGCTTAATTCATGCAAGATGGTCAAAAAGCAGGCTGAAGCATTCCATACATTTCTGTGGCATTTTTTCCAAGTTTAAAACACAATTTTATTGTATATCCTTCTTCCTCACGTCCAGATTGCTTTTTTGAAATTCACTAGCTGTAACAATCAGGCTTTAGTAGGATGCATTCCAAGTGCTGCTGTAGCTGTTCATTTGAAGCAGAAATCATAAAAATTGGTCAGTCATCTCATAAGATGTATAGCAATAACATACAGAATTTTCAAGAGTCTACGACAATTTTAAATGCCCATAGGAAAAAAGTCTGGAAACTTATTGTATGCACCTCATATATGTAGAAAGAGGATTTGGCATTAAATAACCAACAATGGTTGATATGTCATAAAACCCGACCAAACCAAATCCCATATATTTAATATATATGTATAAACAGGATTTGGCATTAGATAACCATCAATGGTTGACATGCCATAAAAACCAAGCGAACTAAACCAATCATAATAAGCAAGTTGGATCACAACTTGCATTATCTTCAATTTCAGATTAATACCCTTCGGAAAGGCATAAACCCCCTTATCTACATCCAGCAATGGGTAAAATAATACAATTACTTTTCTTCAACAAAGATGATCTCGGTATTAAATAACCTATGTGGGTTGAAATACCCTTAAACAAATAAACTGAAACCAAATATAGATTTATACAAAAACACCTTAGAAAACTTTCATTCTGTTCATCTCCAATTCTTCCAATAAACTGATGTTTGCTGAGCCTGAAGCAACACAAAATGTTCACTGTTTTTTTTTTATTTCATTATATTATATTGGAATTTTCAGACAAAAAAATTTCAGTTAAAATATTGTGTGTGTGCATGTGATGACAGTGCAGCCTCTTGTATGAAAAACACAGTAATGGGTAGTATTTTGAACATTTATATATATATATATATATATACACAGCATACATAACAACATGCAACTTTACGTAATAGTATTCCCTTTCTATGATTTTGCTATCGAGCAGATTAGAACTAAATTTTTTTATCTTTATGAGTTATGACTCTACTCCAGTCTAGAAATAAAACATTGCAATAAAACAGATTTTTGTTTTGTCCATTTTAGGGAACACCATACAAGGGATGTTGGTTTATGCTGTTGTAATGTTTGGAAGTATTGAACAGTGTCTGCCTTTGTTGTATAGCCACATACAACTATACGTATGCATATACAAATATAAGCGGGAACATAGTCAACAATAATATATGAACTTCAATGAACGAATGAACATTCTCCTTTATAAAAATATATCTCTCACACTTTATTTGCGAAAGTGTTGCGAAAGTGTTGCGAAAGGGTTAATGTTGGCTATATGTAAAAGGTGAGTTGGAGACGGGGACAGACTGCTACATATTGACCCAAAGTTCCTCTAACAATAGCAGCACTTCTTTCTCATTCTGGCTGGGCTGCTTAACCATGGGTCACTGGGGGCTGCAAGCCCTCAGTCTGCAAGCTGATTCTCATGCTGTCATCTTGTCCCCAACTGACTCCAACAGCAACTAACTCAAGCCGTCAGTGGCACCTGGTTATATAATTGTCTGACGCCCACCTGCTTCCTGTGGATGTACACATCTGCACCGAATTCAACCACATCCACCGGTCAAGGTAATATTTCGATATCTTCAACCTGATGCACCTGTTTTGCTGTTATCCTGCTTTTTTTTACACAGGTGCTTCTGTTGATTGACGGCTCAGTCGAGGGTCAATATGTTACACCTTTAGGGAACATCTAAAAGTACAGAGCCATAAGTAAAAAGAAAAAGTGATGATGCATCCCTAACAAAGTAAAGAGAATATATCAAAAAAACATTTATCATATGTATTAATCCAAACATTCCGGGGTGTGGGTGTAGTGGCTAACATACTGGACTGCAAGTTCAAACTCCAGCAAGGTTATTGTATTCTCTTTTAGACTAACACCCTTTGGAAATGTATGAATTCCCAAATCCCCCATTTATGGGTTGAATACCAACACTACTGTCCTTCTACAAGGATGACTTTGGCATCAAATAACCTTGGGCAGGCTATGACACAAGGTCAATTTTTTTAAGCAGTTTAACAGGCTTGAATTCAAAGTTTTCCTTCTTCTAGACCTGTTGCCATAGCAGTGTTAAAGAGTCAAGTCTGCCCTACTATTTATCCATAGCTAGAGGAAGAATAGTCGGATACATACCTTTCCCAAGTTTATTAGTGCTATGCAAAATGCAAACAGCTACGAACAGGATTTGAACTTGGGTCAGCATGTTCATTTCCTATAACAATAACCATCATACTAAAAATGCCTCCTCATTTATTATTTACAAAGATATACACCTTATTTTAGAAACATAAAACTGGTACAGACAGTAAGATGATAGGTGGATTACAAGGTTAGAGCCAGATGAATGTCTCTGTGTACCTCTATGTCGTATGTGGGCAGGTCATCTTAAGTAAAACAGGTTCCCTTATCTTTTTTATCTAAAATTTGGCCTTGACATTCAACAAAATTTATTTTAACAAACAAACTTTTTTTTGTCTTATTTACGGATTTCAAACAAAACAAAAAGTAATGAGGTTCAAATGTCTTCCTTAATTTCTGTGCATAATTGTTGCAATGCTGGTAAAAAGAAAGACACATGGAACACAAAAGGGTAGATAGAAAAAATATATATTCAAGTAACAGAAACAAGATACAAGTGAACTGGGTTAGACAGTAGTTAGTTGAGAGTCAAGTCGGGTAGCGACTATTGTCCACTATGCAAGTGGTATTACTCGTGATTGTGTCACGTGTGTCTGGATCGACTCAGGTGAACTCCCCATTGATGTGTATTTATGGAGGAGAGTGAGTCCATTATATAGGGAGTACAACAATAATGATGTCGGTTGGTCTGTAAATCATTATAAAAAGGTGAGTAGCTTCCTATAATCTTTATGGGTACAGAAGAGAGAAGTTATATATAAATGTTTTACTATATTTTGGTACATGACAGTTCAAAAAGTGCAGAAGTTCCCAGGGGCCCCTGACAGGAAGTACGAATAAGGAATACCTGGAAAAAGAACCGTCCCTGTGCCAAAGAGAAATTCCCTCTCACTTCAGCTTCCACCAGAGCAGAGAATAGATGCAATTTCACACAGTTGCTAGCAGTGAACACATGGCTGATTAGGTTCAGTAGCCTAACACCATGCCTGCTGCTAGCGAGCCAACACTGCTGAACTAACAATATAAAAACACTGACTTTGGATTTATCAAACACCGGAGACGACTAGTATATTTTAACTCATGGTCTGTGAGACGTGACCCTATCCATTGGTTTCAGGAAGAATTTTCCTCACCAGCAAAAAGGTTGTTGAACTCAAAAATAAAGTTAGAACTTAACAGGTATCTTGGTCTCTTTTCTTCCTTCGTTCAATAATTCCTTTGTAGCCTTCACAGAAGAGCCAACACAATAAGTTGGGGGTAAGAAAAAACTAACGGAGTCAGACATCTAAACCCCAAACCCTAAAAACCAAATAACAAACAACAAATAATCATAACCCCAACACCTCCACAGTCAGGTAAGGTTAGATCGACCCAAGCCGTGGTTACCAATGCTATGTAAGTAAATCTAGTAATGGCACTTTGAGAGTAGCAGGTAAGCTTGGTATCTCACAGTCCAGTGTGATTCACCCCCCTTATTAATTTGGCAAAAGCATTCTGAACTGAATTGTTACTCAAATAATGCAAAACCTTTGATTCACCCTTATATATATATATATATATATATATATATACACACACACACACCCTTATATTTATACAGGTATACCTCACCTTAAGTCACCTCTCCTGAAACAAATTATAGACATAAGTTGAAAAATGACTTCAGTTGAATTTACTTGTCACTCGGCTGAACCACAACCAATCATTCCTAGTTCAGTATTTATTTAAAAATGCATTTGTGATAATATGTGATCAATAAGAATCTATTTTAAGCTTACAAACAAATAAATTCTAGTTTTTAATATAGTACAGAAAAAAAGTAATCTAATCTAATGAATGCATGTACAAACACACTTGTAAATGGAGATTTTTACAGTTTGGCCATCTTTACAGTACATCACTGTTTGTGAAAATGGTTTGCTCTAAGACATAAAATAAAATGATTTGGTAAGGTTAAATAACAAATACAGTTATTAAATCATTTTACTATAGTAGAAAATAAACTAATTTATGTTAAATTTACCAATATTTACATTCAGTTTGTTTATTTACATCACCGACATAGATGGCTGAGGATCGTCGTGATTTTATATACTTTTATTCTCATTTATTGTACAGTAACATGATATTATGTGCTTTTAACACTTTTCTAATGATATTACGACTTTAATATTTGTGGCAGACAAAGTAAAAAAAATGACAAATTTGATTTTTATTTTTCCATTTATTTATTATTTGACAAATGACATGTAATGAAGAACGACAACGCAAAACAGTTCCAGTAATACTGGGGCTTTGGGGATTGCGGAGTACCCCTTTATTGCCATCGCTCCCTGATCTACACTGGTCCGGCGTGGTAGCACCTGATAGAGCCCTATTGATGGGATTAAATAGAACAAATGGTATACTTATGCTAAACTAAATTGTTCAACTTAACTGAATAGCTTGAAATAGAAATGAAATTGTACAACTTAACTGAATAGCTTGAAATACACAATTAAACTGTACTTACATTTAAACTGTGTGCTTATGCTAAACTGAATTATTTGAAATGGAATTGTTTTTTGACATTGAAACTGTACTTGCACTAAAATGAATTGCTTAATATAGAACTGTTTTTAAATGTGCGTAAACAAAATCTGTACTTATACAAAACTGAATTAGCTGAAATAGAACTGCTTGACTAAACTGAATAGTTAGAAATAGAAATGTTTTTCACAATTAAACTGTACTTATATTTAAACAGCATACTTATGCAAAACTGAATTGTTTGAAATAGAACTATTTCCATAAAAATGGATTTGGCATTAATTAACCAACAAAGGTTGATATGCCATAAAACCAAAATAACCAACCAACCAACTCAAAACAATGTAACCTGAGGTATATATATATATAATTTTACATGCACACATATTGAGGTACATTTATATATATATATATATATATATATATATATATATATATATAGACACACACACATACAGAGGTATATATGATGGCTTGGTTGGTTGGGTTTTATGGCATATCAGTCTTTGTAGGTTATTTAATGCCAATTCCATTTTTATGTAAATAATCTTTTCTATTTAAAACAATTCAGTTTAGCATAAGTACACAGTTTAATTGTCAAACACATTTCCATTTCAAACTATTCAAGCAGTTATATGTAACAATTCAATTAAGTGTAAATACAGTTTTAATGTCGAAAAACAGTTCTATTTCAAATAATTCAGTTAAGCATAAGCACGCAGTTTAAATGTAAGTAAGGTTTAATTGTCAAAAACATTTCTATTTCAAGCTATTCAGTTTAGTCAAACAATTCATTTTAGCATGAGTATGCTGTTAGTTCTATTTAACCCATAGATAGGGCCCTATCAGTTTTGTTTGTTTTGTTTGGTTTTATGGCATATCAACCTTTGTAGGTTAATTAATGCCAAATCCATTTTTATGTAAATAATCTGTTCTATTGAAGATAGTTCAGTTTAGCATAAGTACACAGTTTAATTGTCAAAAACATTTCCATTTCAAACTATTCAAGCACTTATATGTAATAATTCAGTTAAGTGTAAATACAGTTTTAATGTCGAAAAACAGTTCTATTTGAAATAATTCAGTTAAGCATAAGCACGCTGTTTAAGTGTAAGTACGGTTTAATTGTCAAAAACATTTCTATTTCAAGCTATTCAGTTTACTCAATTCAATTTAGCATAAGTATGCTGTTAGTTCTATTTACCCCATAGATAGGACCCTTATCAGGTGCTACCACTCCGGGCCAGAGTGGACCTGGGAGCGATGGCAATGAAGGGGTACTCCGCATTCCCCAAAGCACCAGCATTGCTGGAACCTCACCATCAGATTGTTTAGTGTCATATCCAGTACACTCGTTAAGGGGGGGGTCTTACCCCTCTGCAGAGAAGCAGTCAGTGTATTCTACAGCCCCAGCCGACTGGGCAAAGGTATATATAAGGTGTACTGAACAGTTATTGTTGTAGGAAATGTAATTGTTAATCCTAATTCAAATCCTAATAGTTTAAATAAAAAAGTTTGCTTATGTAATGAAGAACCATTATTTAAGGTTGTATGTTGTTATAATTGAATGATCCTCGGATAGAAAAAAAACTTATGATTACATGAAACAGCTTGAGTAAATTCAAAAATAAGTTAAATATTGAAAATCTCCATATGCGATATACTATTTTATGGGTCGAGAACTTGTTTTCTGAATGACTTGTAGAACTTCACAAGGAAAATAATGTTTATCAAACAAGAAATGTTCATGATTTTTTTCTCTAAGGAAAGATATTTTTTTTCTTTAAAATTCTTTCATTCAGTCAAATGAAGAAATCAGAAACCAATCTTATAATTTTTATGCATTTTATATTAATGTTACGATTCAATTTAAAAGTAACTAAGATTCTTGTTTGTCAGATTCTTAAATATGCACCTGTAATTTAACAAAAAGTTTCAATAAAATTTTTATACACGGATTGTAAAAATATTCATTTTTTTCTTCAGTTCATGGATGATATTCATATTAAATATGTGGATTTTACAAGTATTCATTTTTTTTTTACTTTTCATAATTCTGTAAAGCATCACTGCAACAGAAAGTTTTCATCACAATGTTGTCAGTGATAATATGAGGGTTGACTAAAAAGTTCAGAAACTAACCAAGATATTCTTATGGAAAGTGACTAAATGAGGTTTATTTTTAAACATTGTCTCCTTTGCTGTTCATTTATTTCTTGTCAGTGTTGCAGTGTTTGAATCTCATTGTTCGAAGTCATCAATAGCAGATGTGATGTCAGCCTATGAACTTTTCAGTCTACTAAGACTTCAGTTTTTTATAGAAAAGATATATTCAAAATGAAGAGAAAAAAAAAACAATAAAAATCAACTTTTCCTTGCTTCCAAGACAGATGCTTACATGTACAGTCTTTTGTAATGAAAATGACAGAAATCTTCCATATAAAATTACCTTGATTTTTTTTATAGTTTGGCCCACCTTATGATGAGCCATGTTTTATGTGATCTTCTCAGAAAAGGTTGCTCAAGTCTGGGTTAGAAAATATCTAAGTTAACAAAGCTAAGATTTTTACCCGTACGTAATTGCAATCAGTTTACAAAAGGCACGTACTTGCCTAGAGGAAGCAACAGTTCTAACTAATTTGATCTTGGAATATTGATTTATTTCCAGTGTCAGACATCTCTCAGACAGTCATCGATAGCCTTTAACATCAATTTAGATTATCATTTTTCACTTCAAGTTTTCTTGTATTCCTCACCAGATTGACACTTAACCTTCACTATACAAACACAACACACAAACTGCCCAACAGATACACGACATTGAATTTGTCTAACAAAGCTCATAAAAAAACAAAACAAATACACACTTTATTTGAACATTTTCAAAGTTAAACAGGTGAAGATAATTCTGATAAGGACAGTTCTAAAGTAATCAATAACAAGGAAGCTATCTTGATACTAGCACACGCACATATATATATATATATATATATATATACATATTATAATATCTAGTCAGTGTCGAAAGACAGTAGATGTAGATTATTTTTTTTATAGAATATATGAGAAATATCATATAAATCTATGTGAGTGCTCAATGTATGGCTATTGTTAATCCCTTATTCCTTCACATGGATATAACAAAATTCACATTCAGAGTGTATATAGTGTAATCGGATGGAAACTCAAACCTGGTTAAGTTGTCATAAATTTTTTTCAGCGGAGAATATTACTATACTCTTCGTCTTGTCATCTGACTTTTTACATGCTATACTTGAAGTTGCAGAATAGCTAATGTGGAGTTACAGTTCATATGTAAAAAAAAAAAAAAAAAAAAAAAATTAAAATTCACATCTCTCTCTCTCTCTCTCAATAGTTCTGTCTGTCTATCTGTCTGTCTCAGTCTCTGTTTTTTCTCTCTCTAATATTTTGACCCCCTCTCCCCTTGCCTGTGATGCTTAAGGTCTGGGGAATATGGAGTAACCCTTCACAGACATTACTTCCAGGTCCACCCTGACCTTGATTGGTAATACCTGTTGGGGTCTCATCTATGGTTTAAATAAATCTGTTTAAAAATTATTTATATTCCATCGGTCCATGTGCAAAAATCCTTAAAAAAACAACAACATACTAAATGTAAATATCAACATAGACTGAATGCAATTCCCTAATCTCTTGACATAGAATAACTCTAGATAGGTTGACATGCTGTTGAAATCAATCAGTCTCATATATATATATATATATATATATATATATATATATATATACATACAGAGAGAAAGAGAGAACTGCCCATGATGAAGTACTTTCAGATTTCTTGCAAAAACAATTTTTTTAAATTAATGAACCAGGGTTTTATTTCTCGGCAAACATTATACAAAATGGATATTATTTGGTAATATTTATTATCAAAACCTAATGTATTGAAACTCTTTAAACAAAAATAAAATTGCCTAAAAATATATAACAGGTACATTCATTTTTATAGTTTTTGTTATAGAGTTTGGTAATAAATAATACCTAATAATATCAATTTTGATGGTACACTATTACACTAGAAATGATACAAACTTGGTATCTCGTTTGTAAAAAAATTAACTTTATATGAAAAATTATTAGTCGTCTATTTATTGGTGATACTGTATACTTTCATCTCTCCCTCTCTCTGACATATATGTAACATAGCCATACATGAATATGGGAAACATACATAGAATGTTCATTATATATATATATATATATATATATATATAGAACATAGGAATCCCAAAACACGAAAAACACTTACGACTTCTTAGTTCAGGTACAAAACTTTTTTATTACCTTTGAGTTAAAAGGTTTTTCGACATAAGGAGAGAGGCACAATCTTTCTTTGCTGGCTTTTCTATCTCTGCACCCGCCACAAGGCCACTGTGAGCTAGCAAAAGTCATCCTTCTTCTTTGGACCACAAGACTCAACTAACTGACTTTCTTCAAAATCCCCAAAATCCTCCGCGCGTGCTTCCAGAGCATGACGTCATTCACATCCCCAAGTCACAATTTTCTATCTGGGATTTTTACTTTGACATCTGTGAACGACACATTAACACCTGCGCTCAAGTTTGCACCTAACTAACCCATGTGCTGAGCTGAAAGGTTCTCAGCCTAACTAAACCCAAAGGCAAGATATATAAAAGAAATCCCTCGGCCATTATATTACATATATATATACACACACACACACAAATACATTTATCTCTGACATATGTAAATACACAAACATACCTTTATCTTTCTTTTCCCTCTTTTATAAATGCATACACAAATACACACACACACACACATAGATATATATATATACATATACACACTTTTAATTTCTTTCTCAATCATTAATACATGCCTACACCTTTTTTCTCTCTCTCTAATATGAATATATATTATTTGCATATGTATTTACTTATTCCTCTGTGGAGCAGTTTCATTTATTACCATTTTGAATAACCTCAAAAAACCCAGGAAGTAACACAAAACAGCAGCTGTACAGCCACTTAGCTCCCATCTTACAGGTAAGATGAACAAAACATGCAGAATAAAGATAATGTCATAAGCAACATTCTTTGATGGTTGGTTGGTTGGTTTTTATGGTCTATCAACCTTTGTAAGTTATTTAATGCCAAATCCATTTTTATGTAAATAATCAGTTCTATTTAAAACAAATCAGTTTAGCATGAGTGCACAGTTTAATTGTTCAAAACATTTCTATTTCAAACTATTCAGTTTATTCAAACAGTTCTATGTTAAACAATTCCGTTTAGTATAAATACAGTTTCAATGTCAAAAACCAGTGCTTTTTCAAATAATTCAGTTTAGCATAAGCATGCAGTTTAAATGTAAGTATGTTTTAATTGTCAAAAACATTTCTATTTCAAGCTATTCAGTTTAGCATAAGTATGCTGTTTGTTCTATTTAACCCATAGATGTGGCCCTATCAGGTGTTACCAGACAGGGCCAGAGTGGACCTGGGAACAAAGGCAATGAAGGTTTGGTTTGGTTTGTTGGGTTTTATGGCATATCAACCTATATAGGTTATTTAACGCCAAATCCATTTTATGTAAATAATCTGTTCTATGTAAAACAATTCAGTTTAGCATAAGTACACAGTTTAATGGTCAAAAACATTTCTATTTCAAACTATTCAAGCAGTTATATGTAACAATTCAGTTAAGTGTAAATACAGCTTTAATGTTGAAAAACAGTTCTATTAGAAATAATTCAGTTAAGCATAAGCACGTGGTTTAAATGTAAGTACGGTTTAATTGTCAAAAACATTTCTACTTCAAGCTATTCAGTTTAGCATAAGTATGCTGTTAGTTCTATTTAACTCATAGATAGGGCCTTATCAGGTGCTACCACTCCGGGCCAGAGTGGACCTGGGATCGATAGCAATGATGGGGTACTCCGTATTCCCCAAAGCTCCAGCATTGCTGGAACTTCACCATCAGATTGTTTAATGTCATAACCAGGACACTCTTTGGTGGGGGGGGGGTCTTACCCCTCTACAGAGAAGCAGTCAGTGTATTCTGTCAGCCCCAGCTGACTGGGCAATACACAGATTTAAATGTCAGACAGTTTTATTTCAGATAATTCAGTTCAGCATAAGTACACAGTTTAGACGTCAAAAACAGTTCTATTTCGAGCAATTCAGTTCAGCACTAGTACACAGTTCCAATGTCAAAACAGTTCTATTTTAAACAATTCAGTTTAGCATCAATACGCAGTTTAAATGCAAAAATCAGTATAGTGAAAGAAGCATGGTTCAGTTCTATTTAACCCACAGATAGGACCCTTATCAGGTGCTACCACTCCAGGCCAGAGTGGACCTGGGAGCGATGGCAATGAAGGGGTACTCCACATTTCCCAAAGCTCCGGCATTGCTGGAACCTCACCATCAGATTGTTTAGTGTAAAATTCAGAACACTCATTGGGGGGTACCTCTCTGCAGAGAAGCAGTCAATGTATTCTACAGCCCCAGCCGACTGGGCAAATTCTTTGATGGACTATCATAAATGGACATGCCACTGTTGGCTAACCAGCAAGTACTTACACACAGCAGCTTTGTGTGGACACTAGATGCAGCCTAGAAGACCTGCCAAGACTGTTTGATGATAGGGATGCATGGCAGGAGAGAGTCAGAGAACTCTGTGTTACCAGTGCGACTGGATGATGATGATGAAAATAATTTTTGCCATAAACCAATTCCAAATAATCAGGAGTTTATATTGATGGAAAAAAAAATTCAGAAAAAAAATTCTTTTTCTTTTTTTTTTTTCTTTAAAAGAAATACATAAGTTTATAAAATAACCCTAATATATACGGAAAAAATCAATACATATAAAGGAAAGAGAGAAATTTCTATATCACACATATTATCTAATGTAGAGTAAAAAAAATAACCATTTTGCTTACTCATTTCAAGATGACGGAAGAAGAGACATCTTCACAAATAATTGAATTTATGACCATATCAATTAAACTAAGCTTTGCCACTGGCTAAGATTAAATTCTCAGAGACAAGAACCTCAAATGAGGATTCAAACCTTCTTTGTTTAGCTTCAATCAATGTTCCAATGTTACTACTCACATCTTTAAAATCCAATCATAATGGACTTTAAAGTCAAGAGAAAAGAGAAGTAAAGAGGAAGTTATATTCACAATTATTACTTTATTAACAGCTACCTTTCTTCATGACTAATCTCAATGTTAGTTCACATCCTATTAATAGAATAAGTTATTGAAACTGAATAAGAGGAAGTACTCTATAATTAGCATCTAATAGTTATCTTCCTTTAGAAATTATAATAATTGGGATGAGTACAAACACTGGACTCATACTTTGGTTTTGTTATATGCAAGCATGTGTTTGCAAGAAAAACAAGACTGACGAGAAGATTTAGTTTATTTTGTTTATTGAACAAATAAAATAAACAAGCAGATGTAATATCTGGCTGGCTGACGGGGGTTGTCTATTCAGTGACAAGCGGTTGCTTTGATCTGGTCAGATGGTGTTGTCAGGTGCCACTCTTAGGACAGCCGGCGATTCAACTGGTCTGTGACCTCTGCTTGGCCTATTTATATCTTCCCTGATGAATGCATTAAGTAGTGCATGCCAGAATTGTCAATTTTACATATGATCTTAACTTTCATAGGATCTATGTGTAACAGGTCACAAATGAATGTCTTATAAAAGACACACACTTCCGCGAGATCTACCATAGCCAGAGTTTCATCAGCTTGTGTGCTTTTGATGACTCTTCTGATTCTTTTGGATTGCCATTGAAGTGTAAAATGTTTCCCATTCTTTCCAACAACGAAGATGATATAGCCACCTTGAGATCCACCATCATCGAAGTAAAGTAAAGTTGGCGACCATAGTCGAGGGTGACTCGAAGGCTCCCCTTTCGATAGCTACTACACCAAGGTGTAGGGGAGGGCGCTACTCCTTTCCTGTATTTCTCCACTTTACCCTTGATCCGTACCTTATAATGATGAGTGTTAAGCAAGGAGGCATCAAGTACCATTTTTAAAGTCTTTGGTATGACTCAACCTGGGATTGAACCCAGGTCTCCCGGGCCATTGGAGAACACCCTAACCATTAGACCAATCTATTTTGGCAAAAGATGCATCAGAATATCCAATGATCGACAATTCACTCAAGCAACCCAAGTTCGGTATAACAACTTGTGATTTTTCCTTCTTTGCCTTTTTGATATGCTTGTTTACTTGCCTAAAACTTCAAACACCGGCTCCAGAAAATACTTCTTGTGGAAATAGAATGATTGGTTGAAAAATAAACCTTTTTTTTTTATAACAGAGAATTTTCTGGGGATTTTGGATCGACTATGTGCGGAACCTATGCGCAGAAGCCATGATTTTCTCAGTTTGACATTGGCTGTTGTTGGGTCAACATCCAGTAGCTGTTATTATCTTTTACAGTGTCGATGTCTGTGGGTCTGTGTTTTGTGAGTTTTAGTTGTTAGGAGTGTGAAGAGTTAAGTGGGTAAATCAGAAGAGATTTGATATATTTTACTACTACAGTTTTAAGTCGCACATTGAATTGAAAATTGCTTTCTTCTCAGAGAGAACTTTAATGGCATTGTGCTCACAATAATCAAGCTTCAATGTGCCATTTTCTCTGTGTTACAGTAATGTACATACTCAGATCATTCCAATATAAATTGGATACGATTTATTCCTGTTTAGGTTTCAAGTCAACTGTGAGCTTGTTAACTTCAGGTTTTGTTATTAAAGAATTGTGTTGATATTTACAAAATCTAAATACTAAGCACAGCTTGAGGCAAAGGTATTATTCTTCTATTTTTCATAGTTTTCTTTTAATAATATCAAATAAGATAATAGAATTTTGGGGTCATTTATGCAGGCTATTCATTAGGCTTTTCTTCAGGAGGCACTCAGGGTATTAAAGTTATCTCTAAAGGAAATGGACTCAGTAACCTGGGTTTAAACTTTGGCCTGTTTGCATTCCTCATAGGAAAGATAAAAATCCAACTGTGCTTCCTTCAGCTATGGGACAGACTGGGTTCTTTAACCTTGGTGCAATTACTAGTTAATTGGTTTAATTTAATGGCATATCAACTATTGTTAATTATTCAATGCCAAATCATCTTTAAACATATATATTAAATATATGATTTGTAAACGCATTTTGTAAATACACACAGTTAAATGATCAAACAATTCTATTTCTAACAATTCAATTTAGCGCAAGTCAACAAAGTTAAATTGTTCCAAGTATTGCTATGTATCACTAACAATTCAATTAAACATCAGTTCGGACATTGGCCTAGGGGTTAGAGTGTTCACCAATGGCCCGGGAGACCTGGGTTCAATCCCAGGTCGAGTCATACCAAAGACTCAAAAAATGGTACTTGATGCCTCCTTGTTTAACACTCAGCATTACAAGGTACGGATCAAGGGTAAAGTAGAGCAATCTAGGGAAAGGATTAGTGCCCTCCCCTACACATTGGTGTAGTAGCTATCGAAAAGGGAGCTTTCGGGTTACCCTCGACTATGGTCGCCAACTTTACTTACTTATATATTTACACACAATTAAATGATCAAACAATTCTATTTCAAGCAATTTAATTTAGCATAAGTCATTTATTAGTACTTAGTTTAAATGTCAAACAATTCTATTTGACTCATAGATAGGGTCCTATCAGGTGCTACCACTCCAGGCCAAAGGGGACCTGGGAGCAATGGCAATAAAGGGGTACTCCACATTCCCCAAAGTTCCATTACTTCTGGAGCCTCACGATTAGATTGTTTAATGCTATATCCAGGACACTCATTGGGGGAATCTTTCCCCTCTGCAGAGATGCAGTTGGTGTATTCAACAGCCTCAGCTGATTGGGCTGGTAACTGGTCAAGGAGAAAGGAAAATGAATTCAAACCTGTTTTACTTGGGTTAAAAATTGACCTTTGGGTCACATCCTGCCTGTGATGAAGAGGTAGTGTAAATACATTCATAGGGCTTTTCCAAGTGTCACCCTTTTGTTGATAATTAAAGATAACATCTTATAACAGGGAGTTTATTCACTTTTGAAACCTATCACCATCGTCATGTCGTGCCGCTAGCACAGATATCCCTGACCCTCTCTCGCCACTCCTCCCTATCGTTCATCGCCTCTGGCTGGTCTTCAGGGCTACATCCCATATCCTCACATAGCTGCTGTATGTAAGTTCGAGCTGGTCGTCCTGCTTTTGCTCAGCCATACTTGGGGGTCCATAGGAGTACATCATTTATGAGATCGTCCCTACTTCTCCAGCAGTGTCCTGCATGTCTGGTTCTTCTAACTTGGATAGTTTTTGTGATGGGAGGTAGGTGGCCGTAGAGTTGGCGCTTTGTGGGGTGTTGTCTCCAGGACTTGTTCAATATTGCTCGCAGCATTCTTGTGTAATTGCTGTCTAGCTTCTTCTCCAGCCGTTTTGTTCGCATCCAAGTAGTGCATCCATACAGCAGTATCGATATGACCGCTGCTTGGAAGAAACTGCATTTCATTTTATCGGTCAGGTCTGACTTCCATATGATCAATAGTTTATCAATAGCTGTCCATGCCTTCATTAGCCGCATGTTGACGTCTTTTTCGGTTGATGAGACACTGCTTCCTAGGTAGGTGAACTTGTCTACCAGTTTCAGAGAGGTTCCATCTGATGTGGAAATGTCGCCTGTTTGATTAAAGCACATGTATTCAGTTTTGTGTGCATTGACATGGAGGCCAATGCCTGCGGAGGCTTGTTCCAAACTTTGTAGTAGTGTTTCAGCTTGGTCAGGTGTATTTGCCAGAATCGCTGTGTAGTCGGTGTTGGTAATTGTTTTTGTGGGGTACCTTCTGCTTCTTTTCTTTGTCAGCTCGAAGCCGTTTTCTTTGATTTTATCAATCGATGTTTTAATCACGTTGTCTAGACAGATGATAAAGAGGTACAGGGCCAGCGTGTCCCCTTGTAGCACTCCTGCTACAATGTTGATGTATTGAAACCTATAATATATTAAATAACATTCCTTTCTTAGTCATTATTTATTCATGGTATGAGGTCATCATTTTGAGGAGGATTACAGTCTTAGGGATTAAATCTGGTTCCTGAACCATTTATGGTTTTGCCTGATCTAATATATGATGTAATCTTAGACTTGTAAAGCATAAGCTTTGAGACAAGCATATGAATGCTGGAAGAATTATCCAGGATGAATGTGCCACGACGAGACATGTAGAAAGCATGTCCTGGACCAACTTTTAAGCTTGCTTTATTTTATGGGTTCCTAAAAAGGGGACCAAGCAGACTTATGCGATCTCATCCTCCTCTAGCTCACTTAATCATATCTCATTACCAACTAAGTTGCTCCACAGGAAACTTTGTTCATGGCTGTGCAGAAAGTTCTGTTCTTATTGGTTGTTACAGTAAGGCCATACAATCAGTTTTCACGATATTCAAAATGGTAGGATCCATTCTGGACAGATTTCATGATTATTGTTTTCGGAAGAAAAAACAATTAATATTTGAATATGCCGTACTCAAGAGAAATTTTTGCTAAGATTTTACAAGAAAAAACAAAAAATTCATTTTAGTTGGTTTGGTATATTTGTTTAATGACATATCAACCTTTGTGGGTTATTTCATACCAAAGCCATCCTCGTAGAAGGACAGTGGTGGTGAGGTTCAAACTTTTCCCTAGGGAAAGTGAATATAATAACGACTGGAGCCCAAACTCACTCACTAAATTGTCACAGTCTGGCTCATTAGTCATTACACAACTGGGACAGTCCAATTTTGCTTTTGGCTTATTGACTTGAATTTTAACTGGCCAATAACAGAAAATTAGGTGGAATCAGTTGTTGATTGGTTAGAAAATCTAATCTAAAAAAAGCACTTTCAGACTAATACCCTTGGGAAAGGGATGAACCCCCTTTTGCCTTCCAAGCTATGGGTTAAATTGCACTACTAATTCTAGAAGAATGGCTTTGGTATTGAATAACCTACAAAGGTTGATATGCCATTAAATTAAACCAATAATCTAAAGATCTGTTTGAAGATTGGTATTTGAAGATCGACAGCAAAACCATAAAAGATTTAAGATTAAAATGACATAAAACCTCTTGTTTTAATCAGCCTTCTGTAATGGATGGATAAGGAGATTGTCAAAAAAGCTAATGAAAGATTTTCCAAATTCTTTTTCAAAATTAAAAACATTTTTATGGACGAGAGAGCTTGTTATCCGATCACTCTGAAATGTTCATTTTTGCAGAAGAAAAGTAGTGCAACTATTTAAACCATAACTAGGAGGATAAGAGGGTTCATGCCTTTCCTAAGAGTATTTGTCCAAAAGTGAATGTAATAATAGTGCAAGTGGAATTCAAACTCACTATGATTTCATTGTTCTGTAATTTAAGCAATTTGCCACAAGGACTCCCTTGTTTTGATTTACCAAAACATTATATAAAAATTAAATACTTATATTCATTTTTTAAATAAGGCATGAATCCATCGCTTCTACCTTCATCTATGTCAGATCGTCAAATCTGAGAGAAGAAAAACTCTGTAATGAAAACCTCCCAACAGAAGCAAGAGTCTGCACAGGCAGTTTGAGTTTAAGCTAAATCGGTTTTGGTTTGGTTTGTTGACATATCAACCATTGTAGGTTATTTAATGCCAACTTCATTTTTATGTAAATAATCAGTTCTATTTCAAACAATTCAGTTTAGGATGAGAACACAGTTTGTCAAAAACATTTCTATTTCAAACAATTCAAGCAGTTATATATAACAATTCGGTTTAGTGTAAGTACAGTTTCAATGTCAAAAACAGTTCAATTTCAAATAATTCAGTTTAGCATAAGCACACAGTTTAAATGTAAGTACAGTTTAATTGTGAAAAAAATTTCTATTTCAAGTTATTCAGTTTAGTCAAGCAGTTCTAATTCAGCTAATTCAGCTTAGTATAAGTATAGATTTTGTTTACACACAGTTAAATGTCAAAACAGTTCTATGTTAAACAATTCAGTTAAGTGTAAATTCAGTTTCAATGTCAAAAAGCAGTTCTATTTCAAATAATTCAGTTTAACATAAGCACGCAGTTTAAATGGAAGTACAGTTTGTCAAAAACATTTCTATTTCAAGCTATTCAGTTTAATCAAACAACTCAGTTTAGCATAAGTATGCCGTTAGTCCTATTTAACCCATAGATAGGACCCTATCAGGTGCTACCACTCCGGGCCAGAGTGGACCTGGGAGCAATGGCAATGAAGGGGTGCTCCATATTCCCCAAAGCCCCAGCATTACTGGGACCTTACCATCAGACTGTTTAGTGTCATATCCAGGACACTCATTGGTGGGGTGGTCTTACCCCTCTGCAGAGGTGCAGTCAGTGTATTCTACAGCCGCAGCTGACTGGGCAATCATTTGGTTTGGTGAGCTTTATGGCACATCAAATCTTGTAGGTTATTAATGCCAAATCCATCTTTATAAGTATAAACAGTTCTATTTCAAACGATTCAGTTTAGCATAAGTACACAGTTTAGTTCTATTTGACCTATAGATAGGACCCTATCAGGTGCTACCACTCTGGGCCAGAGGGTACCTGGGAGTGATAGCAATGAAGGGATACGCTGAATTCCCCAAAGCTCCAGCTTTACTGGAGCCTCACCATCATTGTTTAGCATCATATCCAGGACACTTATTGGGGAGGGAGGGTCTTAACCCTCTTCAGAGATGCAATCTGTGTATTCTACAGCCCGAGCTGACTGGGCATTTAAGCTCATTCAGACAACTTCTACAATGATACAAATGCAAACTTAGACAGCACCTTGCTTTCACCTTGGACAACATCAATGTCATGAAAAGAGGAGACCTGCAGCAAAATGTACAACTTATTCTTCAAGCATACACAGCCTAATTCACACTGTAATAATTTATTTTCAGTTGGTAATCATATGATAGAAAGGAAGATGGATGCCACTGAGTGCTCACAAACCGACTGCAATGATATATCAACTTGAAATCGATAGTCTCACGGTTATGGAGGCGCCTGTGGTATAATGGTTATCGTCATAAGAAATGGACGTGGTGACATGAGTTCAAATCCTGAAGGAAGCTGATTGCATTTCACATAGCACTAATACTCTTGGGAAAAGTTTAAATCCAATTATTCTCCCTCCAGCTCTGGGTAAATAGTAGAGCAGACTGGGTTCTTCAGCTTTGGTAAAGCAACTAGTCTAGGAGAAGGAAAACTCTGAATTCAAACCTGTTAAACTCCACTTAAAAATTGACTTTGTGTCATATCCTGCTCGAGCGGAGGGGTTGGTAAACATGGATATGTGAAAGTAGATGCTTAGCAACATCTTAGTGTCAGCTGCAAATAAAATGCCATATTAGAAGACCTCCGTTTTTTTCTGCCTTTAAGTTCCTTCTTTTGATAACACCAAAGGTCAAGAGACTGCATGGAATCAAACGGATTTGTGTAAAACTAATAAGGACTAGAATGTGTACTTAAAATAAAGATAACAAAGATAGAGATATTAATACTGAGGAAAATAAATTGAAATATATCCTGATTGTTTAATTATATCCAAGGCATCTAATTTCCTGACTTCCTGGGGTCAAACAGACATTATTTTTAAACTATATGGTAAAAACCTTAAATTGAAATATATCCTGATTGTTTAATTATATCCAAGGCATCTAATTTTCTGGGGTCAAACAGACATTATTTTTAAACAATATGGTAAAAACCTTAAATTTAAATATATCCTGATTGTTTAATTATATCCAAGGCATCTAATTTCCTGGGGTCAAACAGACATTATTTTTAAACAATTTGATAAAAACCATAAACATACTTTGGTTAAATGGGGGGAAATGCAAATGAATTCTGACTAACATCAAAATATACCCAGCCAGAAACATTATTAATCACGATTGAAATAAAAACTACAATGAACTGCTTAGTTGATGGTGATGACTTATAAACTTGAAATCGAATCTCAAGGTCATTATTACGAATAAGCAGAAACAATTGGCTCTTTCTTCTTAAACTTTTACATATACAGCCATCCAATCAGTCACATAAGTGGAAGATATGCATGACTAGTCATAAGCTGATTGAACTGATTACTGTCAGCTTGTTGTCCTATCAACACAATGTTTAGAATATGCTAACTACATCCTCTGCAAAGTGGTAACCCACTCACATACTCAAGAGGTGGCCTAGGTACGACACTAAACTGTATTGGGAGGTAAGACTCCAGTTCTGGAACTCTGGAGAATGTGGAGTACTCCTTCACTGAAATTACTCCCAGGTCCACTCAGACACAGGGTGGTAGTACATGTTAGGGTTCCATCTATGGGTCAAATAGAACTGTTAGAAAGCTATTTGCATTATTTGATCGTGATACTAATAATTGTGTACAAATTAGAAGTTTTAAATTAAAACTAATGGTTTATTTATAATTTTCATTATCACTCGCTCAAAAATAAAAATAAAAAAAATGCAAAAAGACTAATTTCAGCACTGAATAATCCCCTAAGAGTTTGACCCTAAGTGAGAGTACTTGTTAAAGTCTTATCTAAGGGCAAAAAAAATCTAAAAATTATGACTATTGGATAGAAATGCTTGTGTAGCCAGAGTTTTGTGGAGGATGATTTTTGGAGATTTTTGTTGCTGGTAGCAAGGGGGAAGGTTGTTTGTTAGCGAGGATAGGTTGCAACGTATGTGTGTTTACATTGTGTTGTTTCCTCACTTAGTTTGTAAGTCTCTCGCTAAGTTTGTAAGAAATAAAAGGAGGAGGATGATGATGAAGAAGTAATATGGCAAGAGTCGAAATGGGTTTTTGTGAATAGGTTTTTATTTGCAGCATGGAATATTGGGTTTGCTTTTGGTGAAGGGTTGTGAGTATTGAGACGAAATTGAGTTATGAGAAGTTGAGATGGTAGCGTATGTCGTTGGACGTGTGAGGCATTGTGTTTTTTGCATTTGTTGACGAAAGACATGTTGCAGTTGTAGGAATTGAACTTTGGATGTCACCGTAAGTTTCGTGTCTGGTATTTGGGGAGAGTAGGCATTATCTCCATTAAGGTGGACCAGAGGTGAATTGAGCTAGCGTGTCGAGAGTGGGATTACACTCAGATCGACATAGCAAATTTTAGGGTGACATAAAGTTGTGCCTGTGCGAGGCATGTTGAATGCATCTAATTTATATTCAACTGGGATTCCCCGCGAGGAATCCATAAATTAGATAGGTTCCCTCGTGTATCCATGTTGCTGCTGCTGCTGCTATTTTAAAGCCGCAGTGAGATGTCTGCACTGGGTGGCATTGTCCAGCTAAAAAGCATCACTATTGATGAACGGCCAGTGTGACGTCTGCACTAGTCAGCGTTCTCCAGCCAAAGAGACTGGGTTTGGCAGCTTACCCGATTTGTTGACCGGAAATGAAAGGTCCAGGGTGAATAGGATAGGTCATCCTGATTGGGTGAAATTAAGTGTCGAATTAAATTGCGTGCCAAACCAAAATACAAAATTTTTCTCTTCTCTACACTTGGAACCATGTAACTGTACAAAAAATCATTCTTGAATTGGAATAGTTACTTGAAATCATATAATTGCTAATAAATAATTAGTATCAGGAATAACTGATGCCATATAACTGTGCAAATTATTAATATGGTTTGGTTGGATTTTATGGCATATCAACCTTTGAAGGTTATTTAACACCAAATCCATTTTCATACAAATAATCAGTTCTATTTCAAACAATTCAGTTTAGCATGAGTACACAGTTTCATTGTCAAAAACATTTCCAGCTATTCAGTTTCATCAAACAGTTCTAATTCAAACAATTCAGTTTAGTGTAAATACAGTTTCAATGTCAAAAACAGTTCTATTTCAAGTAATTCAGTTTAACATAAGTACACAGTTTGACCCATAGATAGGACCCTCTCAACTGCTACTACTCTGGGCCAGGGTGGATCAGGGAGCGATGGCAATGATGGGGTACTCTGCATTCCCAAAATCACCAGTAATACTGGAAACTCACCATCGGATTGTTTTGTGTCATATCCAGGACACTCATTGGGGGAGGGGAGTCTTACCCCTCTGCATAGATACAGTCTGTGTATTCTGTCTGGGCAAAATTTGGTTTGGTCAAGCTTTATGGAATATGAACCTTAGTGGTTTATTTAATGCTGAATCCTGTTTTTATATATATATATATATATATATGGGCACATGATTTTTTTTTTTTTTTTTTAACTTTGTGGTGCAATGTTACTGTCATAGGAAATTGTCAGAGCGACCAGAGTTCAAATCCTGAGCAAGATAGTTTGTATTTCTCAAAGTACTAATTCTCTTGGAAAAAGTTATTATTCTCCCTCCAACAATGGTTGAATAGTAAGGCAGGCTGGGTCCTTTAACCTTGGTATGTCAACTGGTCTAGGAGAAGGAAAACTGAGTTCAAACCAGTTAAACTCTAGTTTGGTTTGGTTTGGTTTTATGGTAATCAACTATTGTAGGTTATTTAATGCCAAATCCATTTTTATACATATAAACAGTTCTATTTCGAGCAATTCAGTTTAAGTACACAGTTTAAATGTTAAAACAGTTCTAATTCAAACAAAACAGTTCAATTCTATTTGATGCACAGATAGGATCCTATCAGGTGTTATTACTCTGAGCTAGAGTGGACCTGGGAGTAATGGCAAATTCACAAAGCTCCAGCATTACTGAAGCCTCACCACCATATCCAGGATACTTATTGGGGGAGTCTTACCCCTGGGCAGAGATGCAGTTGGTGTATTCTACAGCCTCAGCCAAATGGGCCATATAAAAACTCTTCTTAAAATTGACATTGTGTTGTGTCTAACTCAAATGGAAGAGTTGGGAATATATATATATGATTTATAAACAAATAGTTTGTAGGTATCATTTTTAAAGGAACCAGAGCTTGTTTGTTAGCACATATTTAAATAGTTTCAATTATTGCTATCTAATAGTAATAATTCTATTTGATATGACTCATTTGTTTTCCCCACAGTTAAATTGCTTAAAGTATTGCCATTCATTGTTTGTACACAGTACAGTTTCAAATATCTAGTAACAATAATCCTTAATAAATGATTGAACATTTCTATTTGACCTATAGATGGGACCTTGACAGGTTCTACTAATCTGAGAGTGAAACTTGGATTAATGTGTCATTCTTGAAAGAGACTGGTGTGTACTAGAAAATATAGACTTGGTTATAATCCTGAAAAAACAACAAACTAATCAACAGAAAGTAAATTATTGTTGAATAGAAATACCATTATATTTGTGAGAATAGAAATAGTAGAAAGAAATAAAAAAAAAAAAGAAAAACTATCATCACTAAATAAATTAATGTCAAATAAAAATACTTGAAAATACTTATTCGAATGCGAGTAAATGAATTGTTTGGTTTTAGTATGGTATCATTAAATTATGTGATTACAAACCATACATATACGTGGTGCATTCAATAGGTTTCCAGACTCTTTTTGTACAGGCATTTAAAATTGTTGTAGACTCTTAAAAATTCAGTATGTTATTGCTATACATCTTATGAGATGACTAACCAATTTTTATGATTTCAGGTTCAAAAGGAACAGCTACAGCAGCAATTGGAATACACCCTACTAAAGCTAGTGAATTTCAAAAATGCAATCTGACACTTTAGAAGAACGATATGAAATAAAATTGCCACAGAAACATATGGAATACTTCAGACTGCTTTTCGACCATCTTGCATGAATTGAGCATCAGTTTTTGAGTGGCATAAGAGATTCAAGGAAGGCAGGGAGTCTGTAAGGGATGATGAGAGGTGTGGCAGGAGTAAGGAAGTCAATACACCAGAGTTGATTGGCCAAAGGGTTTGGGTTAGAGTTACTATGTTGAGGTTTTAAGGGAGTTCAGGAAGAGATTCCTAGGGAAGAGGATAGCACTCTTCAAATCGGGTCAGTGGCATTTCCACCAGGACAATGTACCAGTCCACAACTCCATCCTTATCACAGACTATTTGACCAAGATGGGCATCAAGACAGTTCCTCACTCTCCCTATAATCCAGACGTTGCTCCCTGTGACTTTTGGTTATTCCCTAAGCTCAGAGGCTATCATTGTTATGAGACATTTGAGGAGTTGAAAGAGGCTGTGATGAAGGTCATTGACATGCTTACACAAGAGGACTTCCTTGGGGCCTTCCAGAAGTTGTTGGAACAGTACAAGTGCATTGCAGCCGGAGGAGATTACTTGGAAGGGGACTAGAGTTTCATGTGTGTACTATCAATAAAAGTGCCCATAGGGAAAAAGTCTGGAAACTTATTCAATGATCCGCGTAAATTAATCATTTTTATTTTGTTATGCCTCCTTGGGTATCTCCACTTTTTACTATCTTCCCATATCAACCTCAAAATATAAAATAAAATAAATCTTTGCACGGAACACATAAAATATTGATACAATATCATCTCTCAAGAGATCAAATTCATTAAAATAATTCATCTAATAATGCCCTCTTAAATTCTTTTGACATTTTTTCTGAAATCATCTTTTTTTCTTTTTTTTTTAACTCTATTGCTATTTTTGATCTGATTAAGAAATTTGTTCAAAGAATATATAAATTTTTTCAGCAACTCTTAAAAGTAGTAAATTTTTTTATAAATATAAAGAGTCACATATATATATAAAGATAGTGAGAGGAAGCTGGTTCATTCATTTGAAAATGTGACAATGCGTTTAACGACTTTATTCTTCACTCCCAAGTCTTCATTATTTTTTGTGTTTTGATTTTTTTATCGACTATTAACTTAAAAAAAAAAAAAAAAAAAAAAGAGAAAAAAAAATCTTTGTTCCGCGACAATGTTTTTAGGTCAAGATATCAGGAAATAAAACACATATCAGAGGAAGAAGTATATTCCGGTTTTTCATAAGGTTCAAAGTGAATACAAATAACTTTTGTCAGAATTTGAAATCTGACTTTTGCTTTTGTAAAAAAACAATTACTTCAACAGGACACCATCAAGAAAAGGCTTAAAAAATAAATAAAACAATTCTGTCATTTGTGCTTAGACCATTATATTTAATGCGACAGAGAATAAGGATAGGTTGTTCCTGGAACATTTGCCCTTTGAACTTAGAATTTGACGACCCTGACATTGCACTTTCATTTTGTGTGATTGTCTGAATTTCTAAGATGATTCATTGTCACTTATTTTTAATGAGTTATGCAAGCAGAGATTTTTTTACATCTTTACTGGATTTCATGATCAAAAGTTGAACCTGTGCAAATTCCATAATTCGGCTTGTGTATCCAAATCATATTATACAATTTACTCAACCCCTCTGCTTGGGCAGGATATGACACAAGGTCAATTTTTAAGCAGAGTTTAACAGGTTTGAATTCAGAGTTTTCCTTCTCCTAGACTAGTTGCTTCAACAAGGCTGAAGAACCTAGTCTGTCCTACTATTTACCCATAGCTGGAGGGAGAATAATTGGATTCATACCTTTCCCAAGGGTATTAGTGCTATGTGAAATGCAATCAGTCTCGTCCAGGATTTGAACTCGTGTCGACGTGTTCATTTCCTACGACGATAACAATTACACCACGGGCACCTCCATTTTAGTCAAGGGTGACCCGAAGGCTCCCTTTTCGATAGCTACTACACCAAGGTGTAGGGGAGGGCGCTACTCCTTCCCTATCCAAATCATATTATACAATGTTCTGTGAGTGCATTGGGTCCTTGTTGCAACAGCAGTCCATAATGATATTGATACTTCTGTCTGGGAAGGAGTGAAGGATTCTTGCGAGAATTTCATGCTAGCTCTGTTACATCAAGAATTTACAAAAAAAAAAAAAAAAAATACTGTGAAAACAGATCTCTGAAAATTATTAGTTATTTACAAAGTTAGACTGAAAATTAGCTTATTCGCAAGATAAAACATCCTAAGTACACAGCTCTAATAAGAATTATGCTATGTTGTGCTACTTTTACTGGATTACAGTTATATACACACAGACATGCACATACATATATATAAGTTCCAACACAAAATGTAGTTGGCAATATAGAACAAGCCAATCAGAATAAATAATTTTAATCTAATTAATTTGAATTTTCTTTGATAATTCTGTTTATTTAGATCCTGAAAACAAAAAACAACAACAAAAGATATACTTTGTGGACATTATCAGGAAGTCAATAAAAATCTTGCAATGTTGTCCTTTTTTTTATGAGTTAGTTACATACATAGATAGAATAAATAAAAGTGATAAGACAAACAGGAATATTTCTTTTGTGTTATTTATTTTTTGATTATTTTCAACTAGTTTTGACCTGAAGTAATTAACAGGAGAAAAGATTTTGTGAAACAAAGTTAGGGGGAAAATTTTTAAAGATGATAAAAGAGAAGCAAAAAAGACGTCATTTGTTATAAGAAAATTACATTCATAAATGCAAACAGAGAATTTTCAGTAATATACAGACCACGATATCATTTATAAGAATTGAAAAATTTAATAAACCTTTTAGATAACTGCAATAGTATACTAGCTTAACTTTTGAAATGGCCCTGGGGGTAGAGTGTTCACCAATGGTCCGAGAGACATGGGTTCAGTCCCAGGTCGAGTCATACCAAAGACTTTAAAAATGGTACTTGATACCTCCTTGCTTAACACTCAGCAATATAAGGTAGGTATCAAGGGTAAAGTGGAGGAATCCAGGGAAAGGAGTTGCGCCCTTCCCTACACCTCGGTGTTGAAGCTATTGAAAAGGGAGCCTTCTGGTCACCCTCATCTACAGTTGCCAACAACTTATATATATATATATATATATATATATATATATACATACACACACAAACACACACACACACACACTAAAATTATGAGATGAGTCATGGCCATTATTTCATAAGTTATTCAGACTATCATCTTGGCTGTTTTTATCATTATAGTTTAAACTTTTAAGAAAACTTTTAATACACCTTAACTTCAGAAAAATTGAATACAAATGAATAGGAACTTAATAATAGTGTGTATCTGAGTTAGTGGGGGGTCAGTATTAGTTCCCTCCCCATCATTATCATTTATCAATGAAGAGATAACTGAAACAGAGGTTCACATACAGATTTTCAAGGCATGCAGTCTCTCCCCAATTGGAAGATGGATGCTACAGAATACAATGATGCTAGGTTGACTCAAATTTTTTGCAATATTTTGGTAACATGAGGCACAATTGGGTGGTACCAAATGCTTTTACCAAAATCATGAAAGTGATGAATGACACTGGATTGTGAGATACCGAGCTCACCTGATACTCTCCAAGTGCTACTGGCTGGATTTGCCTGTATGACTTGGAGCACAGACTTGGAATCCATGACTCATGCTGTCCTTGCTTTATTGTCAAGGTCCTTGCAACCAAAGCAAAATTTCCTTCTAGTTACTGTACTGTGATCAATTGTGCTTTCAACTTCTGTACAACAAATGTTTTTTTAGTGGCTTATGTGGAGTTATGGTTCCGTTTGAACTTGTAAAGCATAAGTTCCCAAATTGGAGACTAAATTGCATGTCCATCTATGCAGCTCTCAGAGTGTAGCAATGTGCAACATGTCAGTGCACCAAATACCACTGGTACTACCAAGCACAGCAGTTACCTCCTACTGTTTCAGTCACATGTTATATGTGCTGTATCCTAGCACATAGCAAAATATAGTAAAGCCTGCAACTTACTTAGCAGTTTGCACAGCCAAAAATATCTATATTGAGTTAAGTAACTGTTTGTGGTTTTAGAAGTCTAGTCGAAGTGGAATCAACCTATTGGTGGGGGGTAGTCAAATTGTTTAACGCTAAAAATAAACTGATGGATGTTCACCAATCAGACATAAGCAAAATACACTCGCATTCTCTGAAGGAGAGAGAACACACCTTCTGTTTCTTCGAGGTAAGATTGTTTGAGGCATTACTACTACAGTAACAAACAACATAATACTATCAGTTACTAGATAAAATTGTTAATTAACTTGGCTGATATGAATGGATGTATATCACTGTAAATTATTTTAACGCAACTATTTATAATTTTGGTGGGTGTTAGTTCACACAGAAAGTCATTCTTAAATCATTCGAATTCTTGATATCACAATGATAACTATGAAATAATAATTATAAAACAATTTCCTAAAAAGAAGCATCTAGCACCATTGACTGGGGCTGTAGAAAATATGCCAAGTGTATCTCTGCAGAGAGGGTAAGACCCCACCCTAACGAGTGTCCTGATATATGACACTAAACCATCTGATGATGAAGCTTCAGTCCTGGAGATAAGGGTAATGTAGAGTACCTCTTCATTGCTATTACTCCCAGATCTACTCTGATCCAGAGTGATAGTACCTGTTAGGGTCCCATCTATCAGTCAGATAGAACTGTTTGATCATTTAACTGTGTGCAAATAAATGACTGATGTTAAATTGAATTGTTTGTGTCGCATAATAAAACCTGAGACTATTAAACTGCGGGCACATAAATGAGCTCTGGCTTATTTGAAATGTTAACAACCAACTGTGCATTTACAAATCATATATATATATATATATATATATATATATATATATATATATATATATATATATATATAGTGAATAAGTTGGTTGATCTGATATATATATATGTGAACAGGATTTGGCATTGGATAACCTACAAGGGTTGATATGTCATAAAACTCAACCAACTAAATAGAAGTATTGATAGTCATGTTTCATTACAAGGTCATACAAATTTATCCCACATGAAAAAAAAGTATCATACAGTCATTATGCAATTAATTTAGAAGCAAAACAAAACAAAATCCAAAGAGAGACCATGAAAAGATCAATTATTGTACATTAAAGATCAGAAAGATAAAATAAGAAAATAAAACAGTCAGTCATAATCATCATCATCATCATCATGTCGTGCCGCTAGCATGGATATCACTGACCCTCTCTTGCCACTTTTCCCTATTGTTCATCGCCTCTGGCAGGTCTTCAGGGCTACATCCCGTATCCTCACATAGCTGCTGAATGTATGTTCATGCTGGTCGTCCTGCTTTTGCTTGGCCATATGTGAGGGTCCACAGGAGTACATCACTTGTGAGCTCATCTCTGCTTCTCCAGCAGTGTCCTGCATGTCTGGTTCATCTAGCTTGGATAGTTTTCATGATAGGAGGCAGGTGGCCGTATAGTTGGTGATTTGTGGGGTGTTGCCGCCAGTCATAATACAAAAGCAAAAATTGGTGACTGTAGTCGAGGGCAACCAGAAGGTTTCCTTTTCAATAGCTACTACACTGAGGAGTAGGGGGGGCACTACTCCTTTCCTTGGATTGCTCCACTTTACCCTTGATACATACTTTATATTGCTGAGTGTTAAGCAAGGAGGTATCAAGTACCATTTTTTAAGTCTTTGGTATGACTCGACCGAGGATTGAATCCATATCGCCTGGACCATTGGCGAACACTCTACCCACTAGGCCAATGAGCTGGTTACAGTGACTGTATATTCAACTGGAAATGTTACAAAATAATTTTGAGCATCATAATATAGTTCAACACTTTAGATATTTAAGGATAATGATGTTAGAAACATGCAGACCCTCTCCAATTCAAAGATTAAGGCCACATAATGTAATAATACATTTTAGGCAAAACAAACTACAGGGTGGAACGATAAAATTGTCGCCCTAGAAAAGACGACATGATTCCATTTCCATTTAATGAAAACCGGTTTTCTTTTTTTGTTCCAGACCATCTACTAGTTGGCCAGTTGTGTACAAATCCCAAGAGCGATAGGAGCCTTCTATCATGTCTGAAAGTGACACAATGTTCAACGAGCAAGATCGGAGGTGGGCTGCTGTGTAATTCGTGCTCTCTACCGATCCAAGTTATGACAACAGGACCATTGCCAGCACCCTCAAAATGCAAATCCGGACAGTTCAATGCTTGAGGGCACAGCTCAACGCATCAAACGACCCTTTGGAGGTGGTGGAGCGGAAGGACACCGTCAGGAAGACCCAGACCAAGGAGTTCATCGAAAAGGTCCAGGCAATCATTGATGAAACTCCCCAGCAGCTTATTAGGCAGAGGCATTTCACACACAACTGTGAATGCATGTGTGAAGGAGGACTTGAAGTGGTAATTTCTACAGGCGCCAGATAAGCCAGATCTTGACTGAGAAGACAAAGAACCTCAGGCTAATCAAGTCCGTCAGGCCCCTCTCCTCCACCGACCTGAACCTACAGGACTACTTCGTTTGGTCATACATCGAGAACATCACCAACATGACCTCGCACAACACCAAAGCCAGCCTGATCGCCGCCATCTGCCGAGTATTCGTCGAGCTCCCGTCGGCGCTTGTGGAAAAGGCATGCTGCCAGTTCTGGATCCGTATCGAGGCGCTGATTGAGGCTGAAGGCGGCTACATTGAATAGATATCTGCTCTACTACATAATCAAGTTACCTGAATTGATTTTTTCAATAAAAGTTTTAAAATAAAGCTGTAGTGTTGTTTTCTTTAGGACGACAATTTTATCATTTCACCCTGTATCAATTTAACGACCAAATAACATTATCAGATAGTTACCGATTAAAATTGTTAATTAACCTGGATGCTTTATTTTATCATTATCCTAAATCTATGATTGATCTTTATAGTTATAAGTTTCTTTTGAATTGATCTAATCTAAATACATATCTTTTCTCTTAAGAAGCATTGAGGTATTTAAAACAAGATGTTAGAAAGTAGGACATATTTTAATATCTACACACACAGCAGTTCATTATTTCATACAAATCAAACTGGTTATTTTACAGTCCTAATCAGGAATCAAAAATTTATATTGAACATTTATTTACATATGTTAATTGTTATTATAAAATATCAATTCGCATAACAAAAAACGATTTCCAAATTATATAAGTAAGTAAAGTTGGCGACCGTAGTCGAGGGTGACCAGAAGGCTCCCTTTTCAATAGCTACTACACCGAGTTGTAGGGGAGGGTGCTACTCCTTTGCCCGGATTGCTCCACTTTACCCTTGATACGTATCTTATATTGCTGAGTGTTAAGCAAGGAGGCATCAAGTACCATTTTTAAAGTCTTTGGTATGACGCGACCTGGGATTGAGCCCTCGTGAAAAATTACACTGAGGGTTATACAGAATTTAAAAAAAAAATCAAAAAGGATTTTTTTCAGAGATTTCTTCCTTAAATTTTTTTTTTTTAATCAAAATGATCAGTCTTAACCAAACAATAATACTGTATTTTTAATTTTATATCTCCAGCTTGAACATCTACATATAAATATATTTAGTAATGTTTAATTAAACGGAAATAATTATTTTAGCAAAAGAAATAATCTGTTAATTTTTTTTCTGAAATTTGGAAGACACCCACTCTTTCTCCATGAAAAGCGCAAAAAAAAAAAAAAAAATTACATTGAAATGTACAATCTACATTGTATGGTTACAACGTGAAAAAGATTTTTACATTCTATAAACACTATAATCAATAATTTGCTTTTATTAGAGAAGAAATTTTGTTTGTGGTTTAATTGTCAGCAATTCAATTCAAAGTTTATTTTTCAATGGCATTTAAAACATTAAAAGTATTTAAATGTATTTTCAGAAAACAATACAGCAAATCCCTTCCCCCAACCTAAAAAAACCCCAAAAAAACAAACTTCATGCAAGTTTATAAATGTTGATATATACTAGTTGCTTACATTCTCTTTGCTGAATAAATTTTTATTTGAGATAAAAATGCAGCCTTTGTATAGACCAGAAATGTTTTTCTAAAAATATTGTTGTAATTTTACATTTACCCGAATGGATGCTTGATGTGAGGTGGGAGATTAATGGAATCCATGCTCTAGTGTGGCAGTTGTTAAATGGGGAACTTAATTTCTTTTCGACACCACTTTTTATGATTACATTTGATTGGGTGGGACTACATTTGCATGAGATAGTGTGAAAAAGAATAAAAGGAAAACCTTTCATCCCTCTCGAGGGGAGGGTGTTTATTTTACAAGCTGTTCACTCTTTGGTTACTCAAGTGGAACAGTTAATTTTACAAGAACAGACGTATGTCGTTTGTAAGCAATGATTCAAAAGTCTGTTGAGAAGAGGAAAATCTCGTATTTTGGTTTGGCGCGCTATTTAATTCAACACTGAATTTCACCCAATCAGGATGACTTATCCTATTCAGCCCGGACCTTCATTTCAGGCTTGCAAAACGGGTGAGCGGCCAAACCCACTCTCTTTGGCTTGAGACGGCGACCAGAACAGACTTGCTTAGCGATGCTTTTTAACATAGCAACACCGGCAGCAACATGGACACTCAACGAGGGAACCATCTAATTTATGGATTTCATACAAGGAATCCCAGTTGAATATGAATTGGATGCATTCAGCATGCCTTCCACAGGCACCACTTCATGTCACCCGAAAAATTGGCTATGTCGATCCGAGCGTAACTCCGCTCTCGACACACTAGCTACCATTTCACCTCTGGCCCACATTAATGGAGATAACGCATACTCTCCCCCAAATACCAGATACAAAACTACACGGTGACTTTAAACACAATCCCTCACACGTCCCACAACACACGCTGCCATATCAACATCCCGCTACGCCATTTCGTCTCCAACACTAACAAGCCTAAACTCCACGAGTCTTGCAGCACCAAAAGCAAACCATATTCAAAGCTGCAAATAAAAAAACTTTCTTTGTTGTGTTGTTAAAGAAAAGTTTCGTCATTCATTTGTGTTGCCTAAAAAATATAGTGCTAGAGAAATTAACAATTTCTCGAACCGCTTTAAGTCAATTCGTTGCAACCTACAATGTTACCGAGGACTCCCATAAGAATCAAGTGAGATATCAACCAACAATTATCTCCTTTTCATATCGAGTCTATTGTCAACAGTCCAAACATCACCCTTCCTCAACCAGTCGGTAGAAAAACGCTGACGATATTCATCATGTCGCGCTATCAGTGAGGATATCCCTGACCCTCTCTCGCTACCCCTCCCTATCGTCCATTGCTTCCGGCAGGTCCTCAGGGCTACATCCCATATCGTCACAGAGCTGCTGTATGTAGGTTCGAGCTGGTTGTCCTGCCTTTGCTCGTCTTTGTGAAGGGGTCCACAGGAGTACATCACTTATGAGCCCATCCCTACTTCTCCAGCAGTGTCCTGCATGTCTTGTTCGTTTAATTTTGAGAGTTTCCGTGATGGGAGGTAGGTGGTCGTACAGTGGCTGTTTTGTGGGATGCTGCTTCCAGGACTTGTTCAGTATTGCTCGCAGCATTCTTGTGTACTGACGATATTAGTTTGTTCTAATCCAGGGTTGTAGTTAATCAAAAGTAAAATAGCCATTCTAACATTAAAACGTTTTGTTTTTGGCAGCATTTGAAATCCAGTAAATAAATCACCTTTTCTATTGTTAGATTCGTGGTAAATTTTTAAAATTTTTTGTGGTTGTGAAGCTAGTGAATAAGTTGGTTGATTTGAGGAATTTGCTGCATGAAATGTTTGTAATATTACAGAGATAACAAAATTTACTGGATTTTATTGAGGCGTCTTTATTATTCAATATGTTGCTGCTTATAGGTATATTTTAAAATGAATAGGTCCACAACGAGATTTGTATTTTTTTAAAGATTTTTTTTTCTTACATATGTGCTGCCCAGTCGGCACCTCTGCAGAGGGGTAAGACCACCACCACCAATGAGTGTCCTAGATAGGACAAAAAACAATCTGATGATGAGTAATGCAGGAGCTTTGGGGAATGCGGAGTACCCCTTTATTGCCATTGCTCCCAGGTTCACTCTGGTCCAGTATGGTAGCACCTGATAAGGCCCTATCTATGGGTTAAATAGAAATAACGGTATACTTATGCTAAACTGAATTGTTTGACTAAACTGAATAGCTTGAAATAGAAATGTTTTTGACAATTAAACCGTACTTACATTTAAACTATGTGCTTATGCTAAACTGAATTCGTTGAAATGGAACTGTTTTTTGACATTGTAACTGTACTTATACTAAACTGAATTGTTTAACATAGAGCTGTTTTGACATGTAACTGTGTGTATAAACAAAATCTGTACTCAAACTAAACTGAATTAGCTGAATTAGAACTGCTTGACTGAACTAAATAGCTTGAAATAGAAATGTTTTTCCCAATTAAACTGTACTTACATTTAAATTGTGCACTTATCCTAAGTGGAATTGTTTGAAATAGAACTATTTTCATGAACTGTACTTACATTTTAACTGCATGCTTATGCTATACTGGATTGTTTGAAATTGAACTGTTTTTGACATTGAAACTGTACTTACACTAAACTGAATTGTTTGATATAGAACTGTTTTGATATTTTACTGTGTAAACAAAATCTGTACTTATACTAAACTTAATTAGCTGAATTAGAACTGTTTGATGAAGCTCAATAGATTGAAATGGAAATGTTTTTCACAATTAAACTGTGTATTAATGCTAAACTGAATTGTTTGAAATAGAACTATTTGCATAAAAATGGATTTGGCATTAAATAACCTACAACGGTTGATATATCATAAAACCCAACCAACCAACATCTTACATATACGTAAACAAACTAAGATAGACACACTTGAAGGAAGTGGGGAGTGACCTCTATATAAACCATCCAAAAATGAGTGAATTCAAGTTTCACTGAGTACCCCATTCACATGGCTTTGCGCTACATATGTTCTCTGACGAAAGCAACAAGCTGGAAACATACATGTATGTAAGAATGATATAGATAAATCTTGAAAAATACAAATTTCTTTGTGGACCTATTCATTTTAAAATATACTTTTACGCTCTTTAGCCCGGCAATGAAAAAATCTTATATATATATATATATATATATATACACACACATTTATTATTAGAAAAGAGTAACTCTTTGGAGAAAAAGAAAAGCAATACTCAATATTTTAACCAAACAAAATAGCAAAAGTTAACCCCCAAAGTTTCACCAAAAGGGGTCATCAAAAACCTCTGATTAAATGGTCTACAAGAAGGAAAACTCTAAATTCAAATCAGCTGTACTCCACAAGGAAAAATTGAAGGGGTTGGGTAAATATAAACAAAAACAATAAATGAGAGCTGAAAAGTTATTGGCCAAACCAAGAAGGGGATTACTTTTTTAATCCCAATTTATATTGAATTCTAGGGGAGAGGGGATTAAAGTTTGGTTTCTTTGGTTTCCATCTTTTAATGGCATATCAGCATTTGTAGGTTATTTGTTACCAAACCATCCATCTCGAAGAACAGTGGTGGTACTATTTAACCCATGGTTTTTCCAAAGGTATTTGTCCAAAAGTGAACGTAATAGCATGACTGGAGTTTGAACTGACTAACTACGATTCCACAGTCCCGTGCTTTAACCATTAGATTGCCCAGTCACTTGGGGCTGTAGAATACACTGACTGCACCTTTACAGAGAGGTAAGACCACCCCACCAATGCGTGTCCTGGATATGACACTAAACAGTCTGATGGTGAGGCCCCAGTAATGCTGGGGCTTTGGGGAATATGGAGCACCCCCTTCATTGTTATTGCTCCCAGGTCCACTCTGGCCCGGAGTGGTAGCACCTGATAGGGCCCTATCTATGGGTTAAATAGAACGGCATACTTACGTTAAACTGAATTGTTTCATTAAACTGAATAGCTTAAAATAGAAATGTTTTTAACAATTAAACCATACTTACATTTACACTGCGTGCTTATGCTAAACTGAATTATTTCAAATAAAACAGTTTTTGGACATTGAAACTGTATTTACACTAAACTGAATTGTTTGACATGTAACTGTGTGTAAACAAAATCATTACTTATACTCAATTGAATTAGCTGAATTAGAACTGAATAGTTTAAAATAGAAATGTTTTTCACAATTAAACTGTACTTACATTTAAACTTCGTGCTTATGCTAAACTTTATAATTTGAAATTGAACTATTTTTGACATTGAAACTGTACTTCCACTAAACTGAATTGTTACATATAACTGCTTGAATAGTTTGAAATAGAAATGTTTTTTACAATTAAACTGTGTACTCATGCTAAACTGAATTGTTTTAAATAGAACATAAAAATTGATTTGGCGTTAAATAACCTACAAAGGTGGATATGCGATAAAACCCACCAAACCAAACCAAACTAACCATTAGACCACAAGCCCCCCCCCACCGGGATTAAAGTAACTTGAAAAACAGACTGCAAAGTGTGTTTAACAGCAGGATGAAAATGTGGTATTGCATATATTCCTTTCTATATCAAGCTGTGAACTTTTTGTGGGTAGATAGTGAAATAAACTAAGCTCTTTAGTGTTGGTATGGTAAATAGTCTAAGAGAAGAAAAACTCTGAATTCAAACAGCTATACTCCACTTAAAAATTTAGGTTATGCAATACTCTACTAATGGCAGAGGGTTTGAGTAAATACATCCACTTTTAGTATGAGCAATGGGCACCAGTGGGCCATAAACATTCCCCTTTCAACAATGTTTATTAACTCCTAAACAAAAACAAAGTTCAAAAAATGTATTTCTAAAATCAAAATGAAAAATCTTTTTAAAGCAAACCATATAGTCCTTTTATAATCACTTATATAAATATAGGCTTAAAATTTATCATTTCCGGCATATCTCACAAATTCTCTTTGGAGATTTCTCCTTGCCAACAAAATTGAATATTAAAACAATTAGAAAACTTAATTAATCTTTATAATTAAAACCTGACTTAATCTAATCTAATTAACATGAAACATAACTTGCGACTTTAAGTCTTAAATTAATTAAGCTGATTAGCATCTTCATTTAATTACTGACCTTCCCAGTTTCTTCCGAGTTTTGCTTTCTTAGAAACTAAATATTTCTTCTTTTATGAAAATGAAGATGAGTTTCTATATTGTACTAAAACAACTCAAGGAATTTTACGTACTAATATATGTATGCATAAGAAGTTAATTTGGATTGTGTTTTATAATATATCAACCCTTATGGGTTATTTAAAGTCGAATCCTGTTTATACATATATATATATATATATATATATATATATATCTGAATGTGTTGCAGTATAATGTTTATCATTGACCCAAGTTCAAATCCTTCCTGAGACTGTTCACCTTTCACTTAGCGCTAATACCCTTGAGAAAAGTAGGAAAGTAAATATTCTCTCCCCAGCTATAGGTAAATAATAGAGCAGACTGGATTCTTTAGCCTTGGTTCGGCAACCAGTCTAAGAGAAGGAAAACAATTCCAACCTGTTAAAATCCACTAAAAAATTGACCTTGTGTCACATCCTACCATTGTGGAGGGGTTGGTAAATACATACATATTACATATGGTTGGTTTGGTTTCTTTGTTTAATGGCATATCAACCTTTGTAGGTTATTTAATTCCAAAGCCATTCTCCTAGAAGAACAGCAGTGATGCTATCTAACCCATAGCTAGGAGGATAAGGGGGTTCATACCTTTCCCAAGGGTATTTGTCCAAAAGTGAACGTAATAGCGTGACTGGAGTTCAAACTCGCTTACAACGATTTCACAGTCCATCGCTTTTACCATTAAACCTCGAGGACAACCTATATAATTTGTAAGTGAATAGTTTGTAGGTAATATTTTTAAATAAACCAATATCTTTTGTTTGCACTCAGTTAAATAGTTTCAAGTATTACAATCAAGCACTAATAGTTTTATTTGTGCACAGTTAAAATGTTTCAAATCTTGCTATTTAACACAAATAATTGTATTTGATATTAATCATTTGTTTGCACACAGTTTAATGATTTGTTTATATATATATATATGTGTGTGTGTGTATGTGTGTGTGTGTGTGTATATATATGCACACAGTTAAAATTTTTCAAATATTGCTATTTAACACAAATAATTTTATTTGATATTAATCATTTGTTTGCACAAAGTTTAATGATTTGTTTGTTTGTATATACAGTGTATCACAAAAGTGAGTACACCCCTCAGATTTCTGCAGATATTTAAGTATATCTCTTCATTGAACAACACTGACAAAATGACACTTTGATACAATGAAAAGTAGACTGTATGCAAGTTTTTGAAAATTTAAATCCAAAAAAGAGCACCAGCAAACATCAATAATCTGAAGACAATATGCCAGGAAGAATGGTACAAAATACCTACTAATTATTGCATGAAATTAATTGAGAACTATAGGAAGATATTAGTGGCTATTGAAGAGAATAAAGGATATTCTACAAAGTATTAAACTGTACGATTACTTTTTTCACTCATGAAAATGAATAAATGGCATTAATTATATATGTCTATACACTGTCACACACATACAAACACACACACACATATATATATATATATATATATATATATATAGACAAAAATATTGGGCCCTTAGCCAGACAGCTAAGCTTGAATTTTTCTCTCTGTCTTTATGTCTCTCTCTCTCTCTCTATATATATATATATATATATATACATGCAGACATATACACACACTCTCACAGAAAAACACGTTGTTGACTTGTTTCAGAAAAAGCCTTCAAATATTATTGAATGTCTTGGAGCGGAATGTCCGCAAACTCTTATTACCAGGCTTCGGCCAAAAAAATTATAATATAGTGTAATATACTAATGAATTCAATACTTGTTTATGCTAATAAAAATATTGTTAATAATCATGTAAATAATAAATTTATATCTACCCTTGAAACTCAAAAGAAAGGAATGTCAGTTTTGTATGAAAGAGGTGCTTCCTTTAAACCAGATGTAATCAGGGTTGCATAGAAACTTCTTATTCTTTATCTTAATTTTTTGGTTTATAAAGTGAAGCAACCATCACATAAACTGCGGCTTTTGCATGTAAGATGCAATTAAATAAAAGATTGAGGAAATTTATAAAGACATACATATTCCAATGGTTATTTAACAATATCATAGTAATGTAATATCTTCATTATAATTATTTATGATACTTGACAAATCTAGAATGATGCTGGCAAAGATATAAATATGTTTTTAAAAATACAGAAAGTAAAGCAATTAGAAAAGAAAAATAAGAAATAATTCAAACTGAAATAAAGATTTATCAAATCAGTTAAGACTTAAAATATGTGATTTGGTATATTCCCTCATTGCCAATAATCAAATTGATATACACTCCCTGATAAGATCCTGACTTCCAATAAACATCTGCAATTTGATTTTAATTTCATTAAAATCAAAGGTATTTGAATTTATCTAACAATATTATAGCAATGTAATATCTTCATTATAATTATTTATGATACTTGACAAATCTAGTATGATGCTGGCAAAGTTTATATCAAGAACATAGCTGCATAAAAGATATAAATATGTTTTTAAAAATACAGAAAGTAAAGCAATTAGAAAAGAAAAAATATAAATAATTAAAACTGAAACAAAGATTTATCAAATCAGTTAAGACTTAAAATATGTGATTTGGTATTTTTCCGCATTGGCAATAATTAAATTGGTATCCACTACCAGATAAAGATTCTGACTTCCAGTAAACATCAGCAATTTGATTTGAATTTTCACCGGAGATGTTTACCTCCTTGAAGACAGTTAATCTCACTGCAAAGTGAATTACCTGTAGTTAATTTTCTTGATCGCAAAATTTTACGTTAGATTTCAATCATACATCTTAGATGCATCAGGGAGGTCTTCAGTGATGCGCTGTCTTCATTGCCGATTTCGGGTTATTTCTGCATCATATCGGCTCCGACAGTAACCCCGGCATGACTCTGAAAGAGCCAAGCCGCCTCCGTGGTCGTGACATGCTACGCTTGTGCCTCTACCAAAGGGCTGTTCTTATAGACATCTGTCTTTTAGTAAACAGCCAATGAAAACAGGGCATTCCACACTCCTCGGCTATATAATACCATCTTTACCTTATCTGGTTTCGCCCAGCTACTTCAGGAATCGGTACCGAGGTAAGATGCTATTTTAATACTCGTCCGTATCCATGATTTACACTTCACTAGACTTACACGAATCTCCCGCCAAATCTGTCCTATTGTTATATAGTCATTTACACGTTCATGCATCACAACGACACAACATCAAAGACAGACGCATGAAGGAAAACGCCTGAAGGAAGACACAGGAAGACTTCTTTTCAAATATATTTACCTCTCACTTTATTTGTAAGGTTTGCGTGTGAGAGGATGCAGGAGACCGAACATAAACTTCATATTTTGACCCCACTGTTATGACCGTCACGTTGTGTCTTGTTCTCCTGATGTTGGGGTCCACTCCATCGGGGGTTTTCTGAGGGCCCCCTCGGTCGGGTGAGGCCTTCCCTACCGCATCTGGTCCCTAACCCTCTGGAAGTCTGCTGGCAACTGCTCTGGGACCCAAACTCAACTGAGTTAAATAATAACTCAACGCTCACACGATCGCCTACTGGATCTTTGAAATCGAATGTTTAATCGTCATCAAGCGGAAATAACTGTCATGCAGTTCAGAGGTTACTCTCTTCCGGTGCATGACTGTAATGGCACAATGAAACCTTCACCTTGTCCCATATCATAAGCCTTAATCTGCCCACGCGATCTCTTTCGATTACTTGCCGTTGGAATGTGTCACTTTCTTCCGGTGTATTACCTTGGAATAGTATTTTTGGGCCGGGTCGAAGGTCAAAATATAACACTATACTAATACTTCTAAACTAACATGAATTAAGCCCCCGCTCAAAACTATTCAGTCAGTCTTTAACTCTTACCTTATATCCTTATTCGAAGAAAAAAAAAATACTCCCATTTATTTGGCTCACGAGATCATTTGCTATGGATTAACTCATGCTTTTTGCCAAAATTTCCCTCCCTGTTTATCATACTTTGTTTTTATGTATCTTCTATCCTTGAGTCTTATTATATAGATATAAATACATACAAACACTTTACATAAATATTTTTCAATTCAAGCAAAAGTATCTAATGCTGCTTGTTAGTTTATCAAATTGAGCTGAACTTGAAGAGCAAAACAGATATACTTTTCCTCTCAAAGATTTACAATTTGTCCCTCTTTTTCTCTCTGACAAAAGTAAAAAGAAAAGCAATCAAAAAGGTAATTAACGAGAGAGAGAGAGAGAGTTATTTATACCATGATTATATTCTAGATGAATCAATTTCAGTAATTATCAATATCAATTGGTTGACTTTACAGAATGCCAACCCTTATTGTACTATCTAACGCAGAAATAAGTCTTTTTTTTTTTTTTTTGCAATTATATGAACTCAAATAGCCGTTGATACAAATATGTAGGTTAGTTGGCCGATAGTTGTCGAGGGTGACCCGAAGGCTCCTATTTCAATAGATGATACACCGAGGTGTAGAGGAGGACGCAACTCCTTTCCCTGGATTGCTCCACTTACTCTTGATTCATACCTTATAATGCTGAGCGTTAAGCAATTAGGCATCAAGTACCATTTTTTGAGTTTTTGGTATGACATGACCTGGGATTGAAATCCAGTTACCCAGGCCATTGGTGAAGACTAAGTTCTATAAATATTTCATTTTTAATGTTTTAAATACTGAATGTTTCGTGACACGATGGATGGCATTCGTTTCTGTGGGTGTGGATGCCAGCCCGAAGATCCCTTTGTCTGTTTTAGTGTAAAACCTACACGAAAATCTTGCGCGCGAGATTTCCCACGAGACTGGAAGAAAGCGAGAAAAAGGAAGAGATAAGAACAGAGCAGTCGACGGAAGTCGGGGAAAGCCACTGCTACGATCTGTGGACCCAGAGGCCAGGTTGACCAACTTGAGAGGTTGAGTCAGTGTTCCCAGCGGTTTTGTGGGAATTTCGCTCGAATACACGCTCGCAATAGCTCACAGAAGCACAGAGTGCTAGGAAAGTGTTACAAACTTCTCCCTTCTTGTGCTTGGAGCTAACCCAAGTCCGTGTTTGTTTGTTCTCTTTTCCTCCACCTTCTCGAGTGTGTATGTTGTGTTTTGTGTGTCCGTAAAGAAATGTGAAATACCCCTGGCCGGAGATAAGAGAAACCACAAGACAATCTGATGGCTATAAGTGGTTGAGGAGGCTGGGATAGTGGGGACCGGCCAATGGGCATATTATCAAAGTTTAAATTGATAAAAGTGAGCAAATATTCATTTGCATAATGTCTTTAAAATAATTAATCGTTAAAATTTTCTTTCTTTACTTTCAATTTTCATAGTAACTTTTAATTGAAATTTTAATTGTCATTGACTCCAGATATATGTGGTGCATTCAATAAGTTTCCAGACTTTTTTTTTTGTACAGGCATTTAAAATTGTCGTAGACTCTTGAAAATTCAGTATGTTATTGCTATACATCTTACGAGATGACTGACCAATTCTTATGATTTCAGCTTCAAATGAACAGCTACAGCAGCAGTTGAAATACACCCTACTCAAGCCTGATTGTCATAGCTGGTGAATTTCAAAAATGCAATCTGGACGGGAGGACACTTTAGAAGAACGATATGCAATAAAATTCTGTTCTAAACTTGGAGAAAATGCCACGGAAATGTATGGAATGCTTCAGATTGCTTTTCGACCATCTTGAATGATTCGAGCATAAGAGATTCAAGGAAGGCACGGAGTCTTTGAGGGATGATGAGAGGTGTGGGAGGAGTAAGCAAGTCAATACACCAGAGTTGATTGGCCAAAGGCTTAGGGTTTTGGTTACTATGTTGAGGTTTTAAGAGAGTTCAGGAAGAGATTCCTAAGGAAGAGGCCAGCACTCTTCAAATCGGGCCAGTTTCATTTCCAGCAGGACAATGTACCAGTTGACAACTCTATCCTTGTCACAGACTATTTGACCAAGATGGGCATCAAGACAGTTCCTCACTCTCCCTATAATCCAGATGTTGCTCCCTGTGACTTTTGCTTATTCCCTAAGCTCAGTGGCTGTCGTTATGAGACATTTGAGGAGTTGAAAGAGGCTGTGATGAATGTCATTGACACGCTCAAACAAGAGGACTTCGATGGGGCCTTCCAGAAGTTGTTGGAACGGTACAACAAGTGCATTGCAGCTGGAGGTGATTACTTCGAAGGGGACTAGAGTTTCATGTGTGTACTATCAATAAAAGTGCCCATACGAAAAAAGTCTGGAAACTTATTTAATGATCCTTGTAAGTCATAAAAACGGATTAGAGACCAAATATACAATTTTAGTAATTTGTACAGATTTGTCTGGAGAAAAGTGTTACTATTTATTTTAGCAAAACTAAATTTTTAATATTAAATGTTAACTATACCTTTTGCAGTGTCTCATCAACCGAAAAAGACATTGACACGTGGCTAACGAAGGCATGGACAGCTATCAATAAGCTATCGATCATATGGAAGTCAGACCTGACTGATAAAATGAAACGCAGTTTCTTCCAAGCAGCGGTCATCTCGATATTGCTATATGGATGCACTACTTGGACGCTAACTAAACGGCTGGAGAAGAAGCTAGACAGCAACTACACAAGAATGCTGCGAGCAATTTTGAACTAGTCCTGGAGGCAACATCCCACAAGGCACCAATTGTACGGCCACCTACCTTCCATCACGAAAACTATCCAAGTTAGACGAACCAGATATGCAGGACACTGCTGGAGAAGCAAGGACGAGCTCATAAGTGATGTACTCCTATGGACCCCCTCATATGGCCGAGAAAAAGCAGGACGACCAGCTCGAACCTACATACAGCAGCTCTGTGAGGATACGGAATGTAGCCCTGAGGACCTGCCAGAAGCGATGAACGATCGGGAGAAGTGGCGAGAGAGGGTCAGGGATATCCGTGCTGGCAGCACGACATAATGATGATACCTTTTTGCAGGTAATGTCTAACTTGGGGGAATGGATGTTCGATCAGTTTAATCAGTCACATGGTTTCAAGTACTTCTATCTAATACAAATAATTTTCGAATAGAACTATTTCACCCATGGATAGAACCCTTGTATGTACTACTGTTCCTTTAAAGAGTTGACCTAAGAGTAACACCAATGAAGGGGTGACTTCACGCACACTTTTCGCGGGAATCTTATCCATTTGCGAGCGAGACAGTTGGCATCACACTGCCATCAAGACTTATAATTGATATTGATTTTCCCTTGCCTTTTCTTTGATCTTTTACTTGTTTTTAATAATAGTTGTTGGAGATAAGATAACTTATCCCGTGTGACAAAGTGAGCTCATATAGGCCTAGCATGCACTATGAGTGGTACGCTAGAGAGAGAGAGAAAAACATGGTCGCCCTAACACTTCAGTTTAAGATAAAACATGGTCTTGAACGAGGAGAATTTGCGAGAGTGGCATATGCAAATTTGATGAAGTGAATATACTGGACTAGCATTAAAATTCTACGGGCGAAAGAAACGGCGAGATCTTACTGTGTAGATACATTTTTTGCTGGCTGAGATCGTACAGATTGAAGACAGTTTTCGTTGGCGGAGATCGTACAAAGTGAAGGCAATTTTTCGTTGGCGGAGATCGTACAAAGTGAAGGCAATTTTTCGTTGGCGGAGATCGTACAAAGTGAAGGCAATTTTTCGTTGGCGGAGATCGTACAAAGTGAAGGCAATTTTTTGTTGGCGGAGATCGTACAAAGTGAAGGCAATTTTTCGTTGGCGGAGATCGTACAGATTGAAAACAGTTTTCGTTGGCGGAGATCGTACAAAGTGAAGGCAATTTTTCGTTGGCTGAGATCGTACAGATTGAAGACAGTTTTCGTTGGCGGAGATCGTACAAAGTGAAGGCAATTTTTCGTTGGCGGAGATCGTACAAAGTGAAGGCAATTTTTCGTCGGCGGAGATCGTACAAAGTGAAGGCAATTTTTCGTTGGCTGAGATCGTACAGATTGAAGACAGTTTTCGTTGGCGGAGATCGTACAGATTGAAGACAGTTTTCGTTGGCGGAGATCGTACAAAGTGAAGGCAATTTTTCGTTAGAGGAGATCGTACAAAAGACAATTTTTGTTGGTTGAGAGGAGATGAGTTCTGCAAGCGTGATACAGAACAAAAGTAGAGCGCTGTGAAAGCAATATCAATGGTTCTTGTTGCTTAAAGCATTTGGTACAGTTAAGGCTTCTCTGATACCAAAGTTTGTCACCGAGAACGTACCCTTAATTAGTGTCTATTATGTGTCATTGCTTACTGTTGTACTGTAGGTAATTTGATGTTAAGTTTGATATAATGTTTGCTTAGTTTAGTTTCCCATTTTCTAGTTTAGTGGGTTGTTATGTTTCGAATAAAGCTAATGAATAGAGTTAGGATATGAAACGAGTGAGAAAAAGATATGAAACGGCGCGGACAAAAGGAATATTCAAAACAAGGCGACAAACAAAACAAATATATATACTACAATAAAACAGACATTGATACATTAAAAATAGTCGTATGTGTGTGTGTGTGTGTAACTAACACAACTAAACTACAAAAAGGTTAATGACGAAAACGCCCTATTAAGTTGGATTACATATTTAAAATGTCTATTTCTTTTTTTTTATGTTAGACGAACTAGACATGCAGGACACTGCTGGAGAGGCGGAGACGAACTCATAAGTGATGTACTCTTATGGACCCCCACACATGGCCGTGCAAAAGCAGGACGACCAGCACGAACATACATTCAGCAACTATGTGAGGATACGGGATGTTGTCCAGAAGACCTGCCTGAGGCGATGAACGATAGGGAAAAGTGGCGAGAGAGGGTCAGGGATATCCGTGCTACCAGCACGACATGATGATGATGATGATTCTTTCTTTTTGTGGTTAGAAACAGTCGGTTTCTCCGAGACTGGAAAAAGTCTCAGATGATGCTGCTGCTATGAAGAGAGCGGACAGTAAGTACATCTGTCCTGTTCGAAAAGTTCTGAGGTAGAGAGCGTTTGGCGGGCTTTCCCAAATTTGGTGCTGCCCTGAAAAATGGTCCGGGGTGAATAGGATAAGTCATCCTCATTGGGTGAAAATATGCGTCGACCGTAATGGTCAAATTAATTTACGCGCCAAACAAAAATACGAAGTTCTTACTGCTACAGTATAATAGCCAAATGGCGGTCTGTTGAGGTTTTTCCAACTACATGAATTTACTCTGTATGAAATTTCTAAATTCATATATTAATCATCATACAATGAGCACTTCTGGAGATTTATAAGAATCCTCATATATATCCTCAAACAGAATTATTCCCAACTCATCTTTTTAGGAGACATATATATTTTAAAATAGGAAGGTCCACGAAGAGATTTGTGTTTTTTTTAATTCATTTATTTTGTTTTTACATACGTGTTATATATATATGTATGTTTCCAGCTTGTTGCTTTCATCAGAAAACATGTGTGGAACAAGGCCTTTTAGATGGGATACTCAATGAGACTTGAACTCACTCTTGTTTCCAGTATAAATGACTCTTGTCTGGTCAGATTGGTTTATATAGGGGTCGTTGTTTCTCTTTCCTGGAGTGTGTGGTCTGCTTTACCCTTCTTTGATATTTGATATGTTTATAGTTGTGTGTGCGTGTGTTGGAGTGGCTTTGGGTTTCACTAACGGCTTTATATATATATATTATTTCTTTTATCTATCTATCTATATATATATGGATGTATGTATTGCTTATATATTTATACATCATGAACATGGGTTCCTTTTATCATATTCTGATTTTATCTTTGACTATTATTTACTTTTTGGTTAAAAAGAAAAAGAAAAATGTGCTTTGAATAAGATTGTTTCGTTAATTATTTTTCTGTTTCCTTCTGGTGAAGATTAATTTGCATATAGACTTAAGAGTATGTATATGTATACATATATTGTGCTGTTTTTGTTTTGTTAACAAAATTACCACGTATATACAGTATTGTTTGTTGTTTTACTGATTTCTTTGAGGTTATTTGTTTTTTTTTTTTTTTTTCCTGTTCTATTTTAAGCATAAGTATTGAGCTGAATAAATGACAGAGAGTTGGGTTGAAGAATACCTTAGAGATAAGTTTCCACTCCTGTGAAAGTGTTTTAAATTGTATATTGAAATCAAATATTAAATAACCATTAGTTTCTTCCAGGCAGCGGTCACATCGATACTGCTATATGGCTGCACTACATGGACGCTAACAAAACGGCTGGAGAAGAAGCTAGACGGCAATTACACAAGAATACTGCGTGCAATCTTGAACAAGTCCTGGCGGCAACACCCCACAAGACACCAACTGTATGGCCACCTGCCCCCTATCACGAAAACTATTCAAGTTAGACGAACTAGACATGCAGGACACTGCTGGAGAAGCAGGGACGAACTCATAAGAGATGTACTCTTATGGACCCCCACACATGGCCGTGCAAAAGCAGGACGACCAGCACGAACATACATTCAGCAGCTATGTGAGGATATGGGATGTTGTCCTGAAGACCTACCTCGGGCGATGAACGATAGGGAGGAGTGGCGAGAGAGGGTCAGGGATATCCGTGCTACCAGCGCGACATCATGATGATTGTTACTATTGATTTTAACATCAACTTGTCTAGGGTTATTTTATGCCAAGATATTTAAGAATCGTATACATTGTACGTTTTTGTTTATCATCATCATCATCATGTCGTGCGGCCAGCACCGATATCCCTGACCCTCTCTCTCCACGTCTCCCTATCATTCATCGCCTTTGGCAGGTCTTCAGGGTTACATCCCGTATCATCACATAGCTGCTGTATGTATGTTCGAGCTGGTTGTCCTGCTTTTGATTGGCCATATGTGGGGGTCCACAGGAGTACATCACTTATGATCTCGTCCTTGCTTTTCCAGCAGTGTCCAGCATGCCTGGTTCGTCTAGCTTGGATAGTTTTCGTGATAGGTGGTAGGTGACCGTATAGTTGGTGCCTTGTGGGATGTTGCTGCCAGGACTTGTTCAATATTGCTCTCAACATTCTTGTATAATTGCCGTCTAGCTTCTTCTCCAGGCGTTTAGTAAGCATCCAAATAGAGCAAGTGCTTTTTGCATAGACATATATGATATCAAGTATTCCTATGTAATTCTAATAATTCAAATACACTTATATGGTTTTAAGAAACTATTTCTATTTGATAATAATCATTTGTTAACAAATAAAAGGTTTCAAGTAACTAACATTAATAATCCTTTGTAAACAATTATAACTTCATGTAACTTTCCTTAGGTTGGTTGGTTTTAGGGCATATCAACCTTTGTAGGTTATTTAATGCCAAATCTATTTTTATGCAAATAGTTCTATTTCAAAGAATTCAGTTTAGCATGAGTACACAGTTTAATTGTCAAAAACATTTCTATTTCAAGCTATTCAGTTAATTCAAACAGTTCTAATTCAGTTTAATATAAATACAGGTTTTGTTTAAACACAGTTAAATGTCAAAATAGTTCCATATTAAGCAATTCAGTTTAGCATAAGCATGCAGTTTAAATATAAGTATAGTTTAATTATCAAAAACATTTCTATTTCACAAGCTATTCAGTTTAGTCAAACAGTTCCAATTCAAAAAATTCAGTTTAGCATAAGTATATAGTTATTTCTATTCAACCTATAGATAGGGCCTTATCAGGTGCTACCATTCCAGGCCAGAGTGGACCTGGGAGTGATGGCAACGAGGGGGTACTCCACATTCCCAAAAGCTCCAGCATCACTGGAACCTCACCATCAGATTGTTTAGTGTCATATCTAGGACACTCATGGGGGGGGGGTCTTACCCTTCTGCAGAGGTGCAGTCAGTGTATTCTACAGCCCTAGCCGACTGGGCAAGTAACTATCCTTAATACAAATAATTTAGTTGCACAGTATTAAATACTCCTATCTAATACAAATGATTTTCAAATGGATCAATTTGAACCCAAGATGTGACTGTTATATGTACTACTACTCCAAGTCCGAGTGGATGTGGGAGTAATGACAATGAAGCTGTACTCCACACTAGCCAAATCTATAGAAGTGAAGCCTCACCATCAAATGGGGTTTAGTATCATACCCAGGACATCCGTTTTATAATGGAGTCTAACTCCTTTGCAAGAGATATAGTCAGCATATTCTAAGCCCTTTTGTCCAGGTATTACTGCAGTAGATATTTTTGACTCCAGTGAATTGCAATAGAAAAGCAACTAGAAGTAAAAGGTAAATGAAAATACAAATTAGAATTAACAATAATCTCAAAAATCCATTCAACTATCAAAACACGCGTCGTTAATGCCAGTTTGGTTGGATTTTATGACATATCAACTATTGTAGGTTAATTTAATACCAAATCCAGTTTATACATATATATTGAAGAAGCTACTGCCCTAATGCACTGGAGAAAATAATAAACAACACCTACCGGTTCGGCGGCCTGGCTGGCATCGGCTAACAGACAAAAATGCTAATGAGTGAGCCAGCATATATGCATGCTAGCATAGCCACTCCTTGGCTGGTAGCCAATCACCTCCCAGACAAGACCTCCTACGCATTGTAGAACACCCGAATGCACATATAATCTTCCCTTCTTCATGTTCAAGTCTGTATTCAATTTCATGCATAATTCAACATGTGTACTACACTCAAGTACAGAACTTCGACATGGTGCTACAAACAGCGATACGACTTGGCTGGATGGGAAAGCACATTCGTCGAAGTAGGCATATCTGCTACCCCCACTAAAATTTATGTGCAAACATTCTCTAGCGAGGAAATCTCAAGGGACAGTCTCCATATGCTAGACTGTACGATGCAAAAGGAACTAGGCATCAAAACTATGGGTGATGTGCTCGCCTCAAACTGACCAAAAAGACCTTACGAATCATATATTAGATATATATGATTTGTAAACATAAGTCAATAAAGTTAAATGGTTTGAAGTATTGCTATTTATCACTAACAATTCAATTAAACATTAGTCATTTGTTTACATACAGGTAAGAGATCTAACAGTTCTGTTTCAAGCAATTCAATTTAGCATAAGTCATTTGTTTGCTCACTGTTTAAATATCAAATAGTTCTATTTGACCCATAGATCAGAGCCTATAAAGTGCTATTAGAGTCAGAGTGGACCTGGGAGTGATGTCAATGAAGGGTTATTTGGCATTCCTCAAACCTCCAGCATTACTGGAGTCTCACCATCAGATTGTTTAGGGTCATATGCAGGACACTCGTCAGGGGAGTCTTACTCCTTTGAAGAGATCTAGTCTGTGTGTTCTACAGCCCCAGCTGACTGGGCTGTGTTAATACTTTGAAAAGTCAAAAGTTTCGCCAAAATTTTGCTAGGTGCTAGTTTGTGGCACATGTATTATGTGACCAAAGCAGTTCAAGCCATGGGAGGTACCCACTATGGTTGGTAGTATTGTGGTAGTTGGTGCGCAAACATCTTGTACATTGCTTCATTCCATGTGTGATTTGAAATCCACATAGATGAATGTGCAGTGTAGTCTAATACCGAAACTTTTTCTTCACGTGTTTAAAGTAGGTCTAAATACCGCAGAATTAACCAAAAACATTTGTTTTGTAAAATATGAAGGCAAAATTGATCTCAGTTCAGTCATAAGATGGTTGAAGAAATTTTGCTCAGTTTGCAAGAATCCTAATGATCAGGGAAGGTCAGGTAGACCTAAAGCTGGATTTTGAGGCCACGCTCAATGCTATAGAGGCAAACTCGGAGAGTATCAGGTGAGCTTGGCATCTCATGATCCAGTGTTGTTTGTCACCTTCATAACCCCAGCAAAAGGATTCAGAGCTGTCTGCCTTGTGCCACACATGACCAAAAGAGCAAAACTTGACTTGCACAAATCTTGTGTTCTTTATATTTTTTTATTGCTTTTTCTTTTACTTCTTTTTTGAATGATTTTCATCTGATCTGTTCCTTATTTGTTATATTGAACAACAGAAATTTATATCAACAAAGTAACTTTAGGCAAAATTCAAAATAGTCTCTTGTCTATGCTTATTCTTCATTCTTTGTGTTTAATCTAAGGTAGCCAAGAGAAAACTGCGGTCCATAGGCCACATGTGACAGACAGTATTTTCTGAATGGCCTGCTTAAGACTTCAGTTTTTTGATGAAAAAGATCTTTTTACTAAAGGAAAAAAATCAACTTTTCCCAATTTCTTAAGCAGATGCTTGTGCATATGTTCTTATTGGCATAATGTTTAAAGTGTTCGCCAATGGCCCGGGAGACCTAGGTTCAATCCCAGGTTGAGCCATACTAAAGACTCAAAAAATGGTACTTGATGCAACCTTGCTTAACACTCAGCATTATAAGGTATGGATCAAGGGTAGAGTTGAACAATCCAGAGAAAGGAGTAGCGCCCTCCCCTACACCTTGATGTAGTAGCTATCAAAAAGGGAGCCTTCGGGTCACCCTCGATTATTGTCGCCAACTTTACTACTTACTTTCAACATAAATTAACCTTGAATTTCTTTAGTAGTGTAGCCCACCTGATGATTAACCATATCTCATAAGGCTGGTCTGCTTCTTAAAAAAAGGTTTCTTATGCCTGATCTAAGGGTTAACTAATGAATTAACTAAATTTTCTTCACCACAATATATTACTTAAGCCATTTTCAAAGTTTAAGATGAAATATTTTGATTATTATATCAACATTGTGATATCAGCAATTGATGAAAAAAGCATATTTCACAACAAATTTCCTCCATTGGCAAAGCACCTGATGGTTGAAAAGGATTAAACATTATACAAGAAAAACTCCAGTTCTAAATTTCTTTTTTAAGAGCTTATCTTCAAACTTTTTTTTGCTTTATATCAAATGTTGCTGACACATTCTTTCAGTGCAGGAATTTGAAAGAAAGTGTAGAATCCTGCTCAATTTTGATCTCATGGGATTCTATTTTTCTAAGTTCATACACTCAGGCATTAGCAAGACAAATGGCAAATGTTAAGACTGAAGCTAATTCTTTCTTTTTTCCTGTAGAGAGTTAGAGAGAGCAAAATAAGGAGAAAAGAAAGAGAAACAAAAGTGAGGAAGAGCAATAAAGAGAGAGAAAGTATGAGAGAGAGGAAGATCAAGAGAAAAGAAAGAGAGGGTCTGCAAGAGAAAGAAAAAGCAAGAGTTAGAGAGAACAAGAGAGAAAGAGAGTCAGAGAGAGAGAGAAACTCATTTTGTGGATAGAATTTGAAGAAAGAGGGAATTATATTGAAGAAATCCTTTTTTTTTTTAATTTTAAATTTGGTTTGGAATAAAGACAAAATTTTCTTTAAAAAGTGTTCATAACCGACTCATCTTGAAGGTACTGACAATTAGACATCTACAAAAAGGTATGAGAATGAGCAGATAACAAACATTCAATTCCTGCTCCCCCTAAACTTTCTCTTCAAAATAATGATCAGACAATTTTGAAATTATGATGGAAATGACAAATCCATGGAAAATGTATTTCATGAGGGAAATCCTGAAAATGCCATCTGAATTAAGTGGAATGGAAGGCGATAATAGTTTCTCTCTCCAGATGATTTCGTTTGTCAGAAACAATGTCAATTTTGAAGGCAGGAAGGGAAGGAAAGGGAAGAAAAAGATAAGAGATAATAAAAGAAATGAGACAGAGTGAAATGGAGAAAAAAAAAGAAATAGATAAAGAAAGAGAGAATAAAAAAGAAAGAAAAAATCAAAGAAAAAAGAAAAATAGAGTAGAAAGAGAGAGAGGGAATGAGAGTATAAAAGAGACATTAAGAGAGAAAAGACAGTAAAAAAAGAAGAGAGAGAGGAAGGAATAGAATAAGCAAGAATAGAGTAGAAAGAGAGAGAAGAAATGAGAGTATAAAAGAGAAAGTAAGAGAGAAAAGACAGTAAAAGAAGAAGAGAGAGAGGAAGGGATAGAATAAAAGAGAGGGAGAAGAGAATACGAAAGAGAAAGAGAAAAGTGAGAATGAAAAAGAGAGTGAGAGAGAATAAAACCAAGAAACTTAGAATAAAACTGGGTAAAAAGAAAGAGGGAAAAAAGAAAGAGGGAAAATAAAAAGGATCGTTAGTTTTTGTCCCATCAGATTCAAATGCCATTAAATCCCCCCCCCTAAAAAAAAAGCGAATCAAATAAGGTCAGCTGTTAGTAAATTATGTTCAAACATTCCATGAGAAATCTAAAAGAAAGTTTATCTGATGTTGTATCCCCTTATGCATAAATCCACAGCATTTTGGTTTTGTCAACCTTTGACCTTTTACATTTAAAAAAGGTCAAACAGTCTCCAAATCAAGTTCAATTCTTGTACTGAAGTGTAACTGGACACGAATTTAGGGATTTTAATATTGTTTTGCTTTTATGACCTTATTTAAATACATACATGAGCACACACACACACATATATATATATATATATATATATATATATATATATAAAGAGAGAATGGGGAGGAGAAAGAAAGCAATAGGTATTTACTGTGATGTGTAAATAAATTTACATATGTACATAAAGACTTAGAATTAAAATATAAAGGCTAATCTATATATGATTATCTGCATGTCCTAAATTGCAGACCACAGGAAGCTGAAAATTGGTATAGAGCTACATCTTTCAGAACAGGAGGTGTTTTGGGTGTTATGGTTAATGATGTAGGAAATGGACTTGTGGACCTGAGTTCCTTGACAAGGCTGTTTCATATAGCACAAATACCTTTGAAAAAATTATGAATCACCTATTCTCCCTCCAGCTAAGGATAAATAATTGGGCAGATGAAGCTCTTTAACCTAAGTATGACAATCAGTCTTCAACAGTAACATAACCATGCTCACCAGTGAGGCATTCAGTATTTTGGTGGAGCTTGTTTGGAGACAAAGCTAATGGCGTTTTAAACTTCTGTCACTTGAATAGCAGTAACATTTTGAATATGTAAGAATTGAATATTGTAGGCATAGCTCAAAATTGGTTGGGAACCACAAGTTTAGAAGGAAATCTCTGAATTCAAATCGGTTAAACTCTGCTTAAAAACTGACCTTGTGTCACATGTTGCGCATGCAGAGGTTTAGGTAAATACATATATCTTCCAAAATACAATGATTGATTGGTTGGGTTTCATGACATATCAACCCTTGTAGGTAATTTCATGCCAAATCCTATATATATATATATTAGATATTGGGTTTTGAATGAATAATTTGTAGAAAATACTTTTAAATGAGCCAGAGCTCATTTGTTTGCACAGAGTTAAATGGTTTTCAGTATTGCTACAAAATGCTAACAATTTAACTTAACATCAGTCATTTTTTTGCACACAGTTAAATGGTTCCACATATGATTTGTAAGTGAGTGGTTTGCAGATAATTTTATTTTTTCATCTTTTAGAGCTAATTTGCTTGCACAAAAGTATTGCTATTATCTGCACACAGTTAAATGGTTTCAAGTATTGCTATATAATATCAATAATTCTGTTAGTTGGTTGGGTTTTATGGCATATCAACCTTTGTTGGTTATTTAATGCCAAATCCATTTTTATGTAAATAATCAGTTCTATTTCAAAAAATTCAGTTTAGCATTAGTACACAGTTTAATTGTGAAAAATATTTCTATTTCAAGCTATTCAGTTTATTCAAAGAGTTCTAATTCAGCTAATTCAGTTTAGTATAAGTACAGATTTTGTTTACACACAGTTAAATGTCAAAACAGTTCTATGTTAAACAATTCAGTTTAGTGTAAATACAGTTTCAATGTCAAAAACAGTTCCATTTCAAATAATTCAGTTTAGCATAAGCATGCTGTTTAAATGTAAGTACGGTTTAATTGTCAAAAACATTTCTATTTCAAGCCATTCAGTTTAATCAAACAATTTAGTTTAGCATAAGTATGCCGTTAGTTCTATTTGATCCATTGATAGGGCCCTATCAGGTGCTACCACTTCGGGCCATAGTGGACCTGGGAGCGATGGCAATGAAGGTGTACTCTGCATTCCCCAAAGCCCCAGCATGGCTTGAACTTCACCATCAAATTATTTAGCGTCATATCCAGGACACTCATGGGTGAGGGGGCCTTACCCCTCTGCAGAGAAGCAGTCAGTGTATTCTACTGCCCCCCCATAGCCGACTGGGCAATCAATAATTCTGTTCTATATTAATCTTTTGTTTGCACACAGATTTACTTAACCAATAAAACGGAATTGACTAATAGAAATAATACAAATTGAAATGAACAACAAAAAGATGGAATATAGCGGAAGACATAAAAATATCTTTATCAAACATACTCATCTTCTAAACAGGGCTACAGATTAACTTTTTTTTTAGAACTATTCAGAGAAACAAATCAATCTATAGTTTTTTGTAGCCTAATAATAATGATAATAATATTAGTAATATTATTAATAATATTAATAATATATTAATAATAATAAGTAACTAAAGTTGGCGACCACAGTCAAGGGTGACCCGAAGGCTCCCTTTTTGATAGCTTACTAAACCAAGGTGTAGGGGAAGGCGCGACTCCTTTCCCTGGATTGCTCCACTTTACCCTTGATCCGTACCTTATAATGCTGAGTGTTAATCAAGGAGGCATCAAGTACCATTTTTTGAGTCTTTAGTATGACTCGACCTGGGATCGAACCCAGGTCTCCCGGGCCATAGGCAAACACTCTAATCAATGTCTGGTACATTTTTAATAATAATAAAATATTATAAATAATAATAATATTATTAGTAATATTAATAATATATCAATAATAATAATTGTTGCCTAATAATAATTTTTTCATAAAAACCCCTTGAAAGTGTTTAGAAAATAATTCGTACTTATTTGGGTCTATTTAGTCTTGAAATTGTGGCCTCCATATTTTTTTGTTTAAGAAACAATGAAACCAATTAAACAAAGTTTTTTTTATTAAAATAAAAAATAGATGATTTTTAGCTTGTGTGGAATAAAGATTATTTTTATGCCATTAAAGAAAATCAGAAACAATAATATTCTTAAATAATTATACAAAAAGTACAAAGCAGAAAAAAAATGAAATGAAAATCGAATATTTTGGTTTTATACAAGTTCATGTCAAAGTTTAAGTCTGATTCAGAATGAAATTTGTTTCTTAAGGTCAAACTGAAATAAAAATAGTTGGTGACCATAGTCAAGGGCGACCAGAAGGCTCCCTTATCAATAGCTACTGCACCTGATTCAGAATGAAATTTGTTTCTTAAGGACAAACTAAAATAAAAATAGAGGGCGACCGTAGTCAAGGGCAACTATAAGGCTCCTTTTTCAATAGCTACTTCACCGAGGGGTAGGGGAGGGCGCTACTCCTTTCCCTGGATTGCTCCACTTTACCCTTGATACGTACCTTATATTGCTGAGTGTTAAGCAAGGAGGTATCCAGTACCATTTTTAAAGTCTTTGGTATGACGTGAACTGGGATTGAACCCAGGTCTCCCGGATCATTGGCGAATACTCTACCCACTGGGCCAATGAGATACAAAAACTCCAGTCATACTATTACATTCAAATACCCGAAGGAAAGATATGAACTCATCCATCTGCCGAAAGTTTTATCCAACCTCCAAGCAGGTAGGATTTGATTATAATGTGGGGAGCCATACACAAATTGAGATTCATGTATGGCCACCACCAAAAATGATTGATCCTGTCTGTATCCCCATATTTGGGTGCCACAGGCATTCAACAATGAACTCAGGTTTGCAAAGCAGTTAATGCTTGGGGTGGGGTCCATTCCTCCCAAGCACGAGGTGAATTTGATGAAACACTCTATACCACCCACCTTGGGCTCACCCATGAGGATAGCATATTGCATTTGGTAGAAGCCAGAAGCCACAAGGAGCCATCATTTACAGTCCTTCTATAAGAATGGCTTTGGCATTAAATAACCCACAAAGATTGATATACTATTAAAAACAAAGAAACCAATCCAAACTAGCTAGGTGTTTAAAATTTGAAAAACAAATCCAGCATAAAAGGCTAAAGTAAAAAGTCTGTTTGTTGATGCTTCAAATATCAAAATGTATCTGAAAGCCAAACCAACACAAATATCTAATGGAATTTTACAGAAATTCTGGAAATGCTTGACATTCCTTATCATTTCAGAAAAAAACTTCAATGGAGAATTTGCTTTACATTAAACTTTACAATTCCAATGGCTGCATTCTTGTGCAAAACCCAGAAATAGTTTTTTTTTTAAATTTTTAATTATTATTATTATTGCTTACTATTAAAATTTACTGACAATGGCTGGATTAATTTTTACAGGTTTATTATCCCAGTGTATATACATGCCTGGTGCATTTAATAAGTTTCCGGACTTTTTTGTACAGGCATTTAAAATTGACACAGACTCTTGAAATTTCACTATATTATTGCTATACATCTAATGAGATGACAGACCAATTTTTATGATTTCAGCTTCAAATCAACGGCTACAGCAGCAATTCGAATACACCCTACTAAAAACTGATTGTCACAGCTGGTGAATTTCAAAAATGTAATCTGGACGTGAGCCAAATTTAAAAGAACGATATGCAATAAAATTCTGTTTTAAACTTGGAAAAAATGCCACAGAAACGTATGGAATGCTTCAGACTGCTTTTCGACCATCTTGAATGAATCAAGCATCAGCTTTTGAGTGGCATAAGAGATTCAAGGAAGGCAAGGAGTCTGTGAAGGATGATGAGAGGTGCGGGAGGAGTAAGGAAGTCAATACACCACAGTTGATTGGCCAAAGGCTTAGGGTTAGTATGTTGAGGTTTTAAGGGAGTTCAGGAAGAGATTCCTTCGAAAGAGCCTAGCACTCTTCAAATCTGGTCAGTGGCATTTCCACTGGGACAATTCACCAGTCCATAACTCCATCCTTGTCACAGACTATTTGACCAAGATGGGCATCTAGACAGTTCCTCAGCTTCCCTACAGTCCAGACCTTGCTCCCTGTGACTGTCATTATGAGACAATTGAGGAGATGAAAGAGGCTGTGACAAATGTCATTGACACATTCCCACAAGAGGACTTCCCTGGGGCCTTCCAGAAGTTGTTGGAACAGTACAACAAGTGCAGTGCAGCCGGAGGAGATTACTTCGAAGGGGATCAGAGTTTGATGTGTGTACTATCAATAAAAGTGCCCATACGAAAAAAGTCTGGAAACTTATTTAATGATCCTCGTATATGTGTGTAAGTGTGTGTGTATATATGGCGGGGGAATAATAAATAAATGCTATAATGATAAATAATGAAGTAAAACCAGATAAAAAAACATAAAATACATACAAATGAAATAACAATCTCCTAGGAGGCCTCTGATAGCATGCTCAGAAAAAGAAGGGGGTGTCCTGGCGTCAAGAAGAAACTGGGGGGGAAAGAACTTATATCTCAGCCTGGAAGGCAGCTATTCTATTGCTCAGGGAGGTCTTCCCCTTTCCAGACTTCGTTACGAACTTCTGTCGGATACCATACCAGCATAATGAAGAGATGAATGATGACTAAACATTGAGGAAAAATGACCATAAAAATTTTCTTTATGAAAATGTAACTCTCACACTTTATTTCTCGAAAGGAAAAACGTCATAGCTTGAGTATGTGTGAAAGAGACAGGAAGATGAAGGGAGACGAAAACAGACTGCTATATTGAGCCATAACTTTTTCTCTTGACCATACTATGCTGTGATATTTTCAGGGCCTTACATCTTTGCCTCTTCTGCTTTCCGGCCAGGAGCCAATGTGTGCCCCACAGGGTGCCTGGCTGATAATCTGCGTGACTGACCGTATCTAGACCCAAGATTCCAGATTGAAGACTGACCCCCAGTAAGACTCCCCGTATCTGCTGTAGGCGGTGTATATATAATTTCACAATGCACATGTATTCAAGTCGTCACCCACATGGCGAGCTTCAGCTTATTTACACAGGTGCATCCTGCAATCACATCGTTTACACAATGACAAAGGTCAATATACAACATTTCCCTCGGAAGAAAGTTGAGTCTTAATAGTTTCACTCGTCCCTTTTTCTCTCCTTCCTTCCTTCATTCCATTTCAGCTAATATGACCAGCAAAAAGAGACAATACGTATTGGGGTTGACAGAAGAAATAACTGATCACCAACCATTAATACCCATAAAAATCTCACCCTATATATATATATATATATATATATATATATATATACACACACACACACACAGAGTGTCCCAAAAAATGTATACACATTAAAAATAATTGTTAACGTAGTGTTTAATTAGAATTTTATTATTTTGAATGTGTAAAAATATTTTACAAGTATCATTTTATTGTTTTTTTCACTGCCTGTTCTCAAACTGACACCCATTCTGATCCAGACACTGCTGATAACGCCAAGCAATGGAATCGCACACATGAAACAATTCCGTTGGTATTTGGGCGCATTCATGCTCAATGGCCTCTCTTAATTCAGCGACTGTTGCAGGTTTTGTAGCGTAGAGAAGACTTTGAAGATGAAGAGTTTTATTTTCACCAAGATGGGGCAACCCCAAATTACCATAGCGATGTTAGGTCCTTCCTTGATGAGGTCTTGCCAAACAAGTGGATTGGACGAAGAGGTTTTGTTGAATATCCTCCCCGTTCACCAGACCTCTCACTACTAGATTTTTTCTTCTGGGGATACCTGAAAGACAAAGTCTACGCTACAAAACCTGCAACAATCGCTGTTTTTACACTTTTGAAATAATAAAATTCTAATTAAACACAACGTTTACAATCATTTTCAATGTGTATACATTTTTGGGGACACCCTATATATATATATATATATATATATATATATATATATATATATATATATATATGATTATAGTATAGAAACAACAGAGGAAATCTGGATTTTTGAAGCATGAAAATCAAGGTTAAATATCCATTTTAGCCTCAACCCACCCCTCCAACATTTTAGGAAATATAGTCTGAAAGAAGATTTCTTTGAAATGAAATTTTGTTGATGTCTCTGTACAATCAAGGTCTCCTGCTTTTTTTAAACAGTTTGTAGATTTTTCTTTATTTTTCTATATACATATCACTCCTCACCTACCTTGCCTTTTAATCATCACAAGAAGTGTCAAGTATCACTTTTAGTTCCCTTTCTTTTAATCTTTGTACCTTCCTACTTTTTTGTTACCCTACATCCTCTCGATTACAAACAGCCATCACTGCTGCTAAAACTAAATGTGAAGTGAGATGTGGGTGCCACAGTACAAAAAAGAAAAAAAAGAAAAAAGAGTGTCTGTATATATAGCAGAAATAGATGGTTTTAATCATCTCTGTCTGAAGATAGTTTAAAACACGTGAATCTTAAATAACGAACTTATTGGGTCCATGATTATACTACTTAAAAGTTTTATACCATAATGGAATGGAACACTATTTTTATCCAAAAAACTTTTCTTACTTTATATATATATATATATATATATATATATCCTGTAAGGAAAACAGAGTATTAAAAAAGTCACATGACTCCAAGAGTATTAAAAAAAAGTACAAATTGAAAAGTCAGACATAATGGCTCCTAATTCGCCTGAGGATCGATAACATGAAACTGAGTCATGAGTTTTTATCTGATTTTATACTTGAAATATATTGTGATATTGCTCGGCATTTTCCGGCAGTGAGCACTCTTAAGATCTTATGAATGAAAAATACTTTTTGTGTTGAATGTTGACCATTAGACTAATTATTAATTAAACTTTTTAAAAAATGTATTATATAAAAAAAGGTGCTCGTTACTGGCTAGCAGAACAGGGGAAAACCTAAAACAAATGTAGTTTACTTACACATCTTTGGCTGCTCATTACTACTAGTTTCACACAATCTTTTTCTTACTTCCCAGTCAAAAGACTGTGTAGAGAAGAGGAAAATCTCGTATTTTGGTTTGGCGCGCTATTTAATTCAACACTGAATTTCACCCAATCAGGATGACTTATCCTATTCAGCCCGGACCTTCATTTCCGGCTAGCAAAACGGGTGAGCGGCCAAAACAGACGTGCCTCTGGTCGTCTCTGCTTAGCGATGCTTTTTAGCTAAACAAGCCACCCAGTGTGGACATCTCACTGTGGCTTTAACACTAGCAGCAGCAACATGCACACCCAACGAGGGAACCATCTAATTTATGGATTCTTTACGAGGAATCCAAGTTGAACATAAATTAGAAACATTGAGCATGCCTTCCACAGGCACCACTTCATGTCACCCCAAAAATTGACTATGTCGATCCGAGCGTAACCCCGCTCTCGACAACATGGAGATATCGCAGACTCTCCTCCAAAAACCAGATACAAAACTACACGGTGACTTTAAACAGATCCCTCACAAGTCCAACAACACGCTGCCATCTCAACATCCCGCTAAGCCATTCTGTCTCAAACATCCAACAAGCCTAAACACCACGAGTCTTGCAGCACCAAGAACAAACCATATTCAAAGCTGCAAATAAAAAACTTTCGTCATTGTGTTACCCTCGAACAGCTATAATTGCATGAAACTGAGCCAGGTTTTATATACATATATATATATATATATATATGCACCAAAACACATTACACTATGATCTTTATTTAGAAAATCAAGCACATAAACAATTAATAATATTGGTGGACTTTGCTGTTCCGACTGACCACTGAGTAAAACTAAAAAAAAAAAAAGTAAAATGAACGATAAGTACCAAGACCTTGCTAGAAAACTAAAAAAAACCCAATGAAACATGAAAGTGACAGTGATACCAATTGTAATTATGCACCAAAGGACTGGTACAAGGACTGGAGGACTTGGAAATATGAGGATGAGTGGAGACCATCCAACTAAAGCATTGTTGAGATTGGCCAAAATACTGAGAAGAGTCCCGGAGACTTGAGGAGACTTGCTGTCACTCAAACTCCAGTGAAAGACCATCAGCTAACGCTGACGTGAAAAACTCTAATGAGTAAATGATAAAAACTACCAGCATGCTAATAATAATGAGAACTCCAGTTATGATTAAGAAAGCGATGAATAAACACATTGACAGTCTCGGCCAATGAAATGCAGAAAAGAATGCACATTGTGGAACTGATCATCCCCATAGTAAGTTGTAAGTAAAGTTGGCGACCGTAGTCAAGGGCGACCCTTTTCAATAGCTACTACACTGAGGTGTAGGGAAGGGCACTACTCCTTTCCCTGGATTGCTCCCCTTTATCCTTGATACGTACCTTATATTGCTGAGTGTTAAGCAGGGAGGTATCAAGTACCATTTTAAAAGTCTACACGGTGAAGTAGCTGTTGAAAAGGGAGCCTTCTAGTAGCCCTCGACTACGGTCGCCAACTTTACTTTACTTACATAGTAGCGAAGTATTCGTCTATTTGTAAGCTAAACGTGTATATCTGTATGGTGAGGTGATTTGGAGGCCCATGTGAAGTGTAGAATATCGAAGTGTGGTAAATATACCAATTTCATTATGGCAATGAAGGTACTTTTGCTGGCTCCCATTTTGTGTGAACCAGAACGTAGCGAAATATCTGAGGCTGTACGAGCACGTGAGAAAGTAAGAACTATCAAGTTGTCGCTAGCAGGGAGGGCGAAGAATGAGAGAGTGAGCTACCGGAAGCCAAGAATATATATTGTTAACAATGTCACGTGACCGGTTCCAAACGCAAGATTTATTTTTGCGCGGGTCAAAATCAAAATGCGCTTACGTAGTTGAAAGCACACTACACGTGACTACTCTTTCGAATTAGCTTCCCGAAACTATTTAATTAACTAACACCTCACGACTTTTGTTTTGGAAACAAGTGAGTCTTTTTATTTTAGAATTTTTTGGCTCCATGTGCTCATCGCTAGCCATTTAAAAAACATAAGAGTGTAAATCTTATAATATGCAGCATAGCATAAATTAAAGGGTTTATAGAAAATATTCATTCGAATTTCTTGTGGATATTTTGAGTGCTATTAACTACAGAATCCAGAGAATGGAACACAGGATAAATGAATGATCTAAAGATTATTTTTAATATTTGATTAATCAAACCAATTTTTATGGATAAGAAACACTTTCAAGAGAATCGGCAAGTAAAGGCCTTCATTCTAACTTTACCACAAGAAAAGCAATAAACAAAATTTCATCTAGAAATGATGGCATCAAAGTGCTTCAAATTTACTTGTGTGTCCACCTGAAAAAATTGATACGATGAAAAAAATGAATAAAATTTAAAAACTTATTTTTCTTATTGCGTAATAACTGAAACTTCAAAGCATTTTTTTTTCGTGTCCCTCGTTTATTTATTATTTAGAATATGGTGGATCAAATTCTAGAAAATTCTAAATCTTTTTTAGTCAACACTTGGGATATTCAACGCAATGATACTAGCAATCAAGGCAATATGGCCGAGCATCATTACATGATATATATATATGCAAAAGTTTCCGGCACTTACAGAAAAACTAGAAAACACATTTTTGCTGGAATAATGCAGTCATAATTTTTTTACCCAGTTTTATTTTATAGTTAAAATATATGTATCATTCATATAAGTAATTACAATTTTATATATATATATGTATATATTTCTTTATATGTTTTTTTTATTTATTTTACTTCTCGACTTTTATATATAAATAATTCATAAAACTCGTTACTATTATATCATCCATATACCTCATTACTACTATGGGTGTGCGTGTGTGTGTGTGTGTGTATACATATATATATATTGAAATTCACCAGCTGTGACAATCAGGCTTTAGTAGGGTGTATTCGAATTGCTGCTGTAGCTGTTGATTTGAAGCTGGTCAGTCATCTCATAAGATGTATAGCAATAACATACTGAATTTTCAAGAGTCTGCGACAATTTTAAATGCCTGTACAAAAAATTCCGGAAACTTATTGAATGCACCAAGTATTTACTTTCATGGGGACATTTAGCTCTGCAGAGGTTAAGTGGTCTATTTTTTAAAAGAGCATATGCTTTTAATGACGGTTCAAACATTGTGCTTAAAGGTAAAGTTTTCTGGATTCTATCAATCTGCTGAATAAAAGATCAGAATTGGTGGCTAAATATCGCCATTAAGGTAAACATTTACTTGGAACCAGATTGAGCCACGTGACATGGGTTTTTCATGTAATAGTCATGAGACTTAATATAACATTGAGAACAGATGGCTATGTAGTCTAATTCAGTGAACTTCAGATGTGTTGATACAAGCTCACACCAAGGCCAAACATGGGGAGGTCAGACAAGTTTTTACCCTATTTCATTTTATCGTTGAAATATTGTTCATAGAGCATTGTATTTCACGAATTTGAAATACTTCAGCAGTAAATTTTAATTTCCCACACAAACACATACACACACACATATTTGATTTGTTTGACTGCATATTGTTGTGGGAGCCCTACCCATCTCACCATAATGGACTCTTCTCACCGTTATTAGTACTGAGAGATTTCGCTGCCAGAGAGGCAGATCAATATCGGTGTTATCCGAATAGTACAAGACTTCTTACCTTTTCTATGTAACTCTATCTTTCTTGTGTAATATAATCTGTTATCTAATATCCGTGTTTGCGTTTTCATTAGGGACCTTTTCCGGGGCCACAACACATATCAACCTTTGTAAGTTATTTAATGCCAAAATCATCCTTGTAAAAGAACAGCAGTAATATTATTTAACCGATAACTGGGGTATCAAGGCTATGAAACCATTCTCTAGTGTATTAGTCCAAAAGTGAACATAATAGAGCTACTGGAAGCCGAACCTCCTTACTACGATGACAAAGTATAGCAGGTAAGCCACTATATCATTGGGACTCCCTATATGAGTGAAATATATTATGAATTTTAGTCTTTATTTTTAATCTGTACTGTTTACTAATGAGACAGTCTGATGAATGTCAATAATAAAATTAAATAAAATCGAAAATCAATAATGGTTGACACTACTCAATCTAATAACAATTCAACTCAAAATAATACTCTAATTGCATTATGAGTGTATGTAAAAAAAAAGTCAAAACCAAACAGTTACATGGACAAGAATACTTCTAAAATACTTTCTGAGGTTTTAAGTTGAGTTACAGTCACATCGATACTGCTATATGGGTGCACTACGTGGACTCTAATGAAGCGGCTGGAGAAGAAGCTAGACGGCAATTACACAAGAATGCTGCGAGCAATCTTGAACAAGTCCTGGCGGCAACACCCCACAAGACACCAACTGTACGGCCACCTACCTCCTATCACGAAAACTATCCAAGTTAGACGAACCAGACATGCAGGACACTGCTGGAGAAGCAGGGACGAACTCATAAGTGATTTACTCTTATGGACCCCCACACATGGCCGTGCGAAGGCAGGACGACCAGCACGAACATACATTCAGCAGCTATGTGAGGATACGGGATGTTGTCCTGAAGACCTGACTAGGGCGATGAACGATAGGGAGGAGTGGCGAGAGAGGGCCAGGGATATCCGAGCTACCAGCACGACATGATGATGATGATGATGATGACAGATTGTAAAAATAAGTGAAAAATGGTTACAATATTCTAAAATGTTTACAGAAGTACTAATGAACTGTAAAATTTTTTTTTTTTTAAAATACTTTAAATGCGGAATGATAATGAGCCATTGATAATATTTTAGAAGCTTTGTGTAATTCTTAGAAAGTTGTACAAATAAAGAACCAAAATGTCTGTTTTTAGATTTCTATTCTTAAAGGTTATTTCAGTTCGTGAGCAGATTTGAAGGATTGTTCATGGTGTAGTGGTTAATGTGCTGATCTGTGACACCATTGTAAGCGAGTTCGAATTCCAGTCACGTTATTATGTTCACTTTTAGTATTATATAACATATGCCATGGATTTTCGGTTCATTCCTTGTGACTCCGTGTGCTTTGATAAGCTGTCACATTGTGATTAGTAAACAGGACAGCACGATCAGGGCACTCAGATCGAACAGGTGTGTAACCGGAAGGAGACCACGTGATGAGAACAACGTGGTCAGATTTAGACAGAATGCAGAGATTCACAGTCAAGCGAGGGACACGCAGCCGATCAGAGGCGTCTCTGACGAACTTGCAAGGGGTTGCAAGCGTTGGCACCCCCTGGCTCCCGAAAAAAAAAAAAACTCCTATTAAGAGAAACAAAATTCTAAACAAACGCACATTCTAGAAGATATTTTTTCTGTAATGGTGTAAATCACATTTGTTTGATCAATAGATATAACTTACTTTCAGTCCTCCTGTCTTGCATATGGTGAGGCATGTGACTGAAAAAAAAAAATTAGTTCACGTGTATAATACGCACCTTAACTTCCAGGCAGAAAAATCTGGGAAAATAGTGCGTCTTATACAAAAATAAATATGGTATTTTTTCTTTAATCTGATCTCACGTTTTATGATAATGTTACATTTTTATAAGCACTTTTCCTTTTCTGAGTAAGCTGTGTACGTGATATAAATAAAAAAAAAAAGACAACTAACAAACAGAAATCACCCTGTGAGATTTGAACTGGCATCTCACATTCTGGGAGCCATTTTGAACTCTTATATTCTATATTCTTCAGATAACTGCCTTTCTCTCTTTTTTTCTTAATTAAATGTTTCCAAATACTTTCTACGTTTTCTTACCGAATTCTTTCAGACAACTTACAGATAATTTATCACAGAAATAGAAAATGAAAAACTATAATAAAACGTTTATAAATAGTTCTAATGAATTGAATAAAATAGAACATATATTTCATAAATTCTCTGTAGATTTTATAATTATTTATACTTTTAACACAGAACAAGTCTAATCAAGTGACTTTGAGAATTTTAGACAGCATTTTTGTAATTGTTGTGGACCAGTAAAGGGTCCGGAAGAACAACACAACTCGGGTTTGCGTGGAACAAAGTATATTAAAGAAGTATAGTACAACATATGTATAAAGTGTTAGAAGTCAGTCCGAATGGTAAGTATTTGCCGGGAAGAATAAGTATAGAGCCCAGTATAAATAATCACGGAAGAGTTTATTATAGGCCGCAAGTTGGGTACCATAAGAGTAATTCTCTCAGAACTGTAGAAGCAAAAAACCTAAATGTATTTGATTTTAAATTTCTATTACAAAATGTTCAATTGAAAAAGTAGATTTCTTGCTTTCAATAAAATACACCAAGAAGATCTTGAAAAAACTAGATGGTAACTATACAAGAATAATAAATATATTTTGAAAACTCTACAAAACAACAACTGTATGGCTACTTACCTCCCATCTCACAAACCATCCAAATAAGATGAACATGACATGCTGGGCGCTATTGTAGCAGCATGAGAAAACTCTGACAGACTCCTACACATTGATGCACCAGCATTGGCAGATTAGCAAGGATTTACAGCAATTCAGTGTGGACACTGGATGCCATCTAGGAGACCTCCCAGGAGCGATGACTGATAGGGATGGATGGTGAGAAAGTCAACTGACTGTGCGATCAGCATGATTTTATGATGAGATCTACACTTTGTACAATGTGATGGTTAGCGAACTACTGTTGGTGAATGTGATTCTAACTGAGTGCCCAAATCTCAGCCAAGCTTAGAAAGCAATCAAACTACAATATTTGATGGTGCATAAGATACACCCCAAATTCAGTGGGGCAAATCAAAAAAATTTTTTAGGGAAACAAAGTACTTATATTAAACGTGATGAAATTAATATAATGGATATCATCAATGATAACGCTTTGAATCTGCATAAAACCTTTTAAATAATGACAATAGGTATATGGTTGGTTAGTTGTTTGGGTTTTATGGCATATCAACCTTTGTGGGTTATTTAATGCCAAATCCATTTTTATCCAAATAATCAGTTCTATTTCAAACAATTCAGTTTAGCATAAGTTTAAATGTAAGTACGGTTTAATTGTGAAAAACATTTCTATTTCGAGCTATTCAATTTAGTCAAGCTGTTCTAATTCAGCTAATTCAGTTTATTATAAGTACAGATTTTGTTTACATACAGTTAAATGTCAAAACAGTCCTATATTAAACAATTCAATTTAGTGTAAATACAGTTTCAATGTCAAAACAGTTCCATTCCAAATAATTCAGTTTAGCATAAGCACGCAGTTTAAATGTAAGTACAGTTTAATCGTGAAAAACATTTCTATTTCATTCAGCTAATTCCGTTTAGTATAAGTTCTGATTTTGTTTACACACAGTTAAATGTCAAAGCAGTTCTATATTAAACAAAGCAGTTTAGTATAAGTACAGTTTCAATGTCAAAAAACAGTTCCATTTCAAATACCTCAGTTTAGCATAAGCACACAGTTTAAATGTAAGTACAGTTTCAGTTTAGCATAAGCATGCAGTTTAAATGTAAGTATGGTTTATTTGTCAAAAAAATTTCTATTTCAAGCTATTCAGTTTAGTCAAACAATTCAGTTTAGCATAAGTATGCCGTTAGTTCTATTCAACCCATAGATAGGGCCCTATCAAGTGATACCACGGTGGGCTAGAGTGGACCTGGGAGCAATGGCAATGAAGGGGTACTCTACATTCCCCAAAGCCCCAGCATTACTGGAACCTCACCATCAGATTGTTTAGTGTCATATACAGGACACTCTTGTGTGTGTGTGTGGGGGGTCTTACCCCTGTACAGAGGTGCAGTCAGTGTATTCTACAGCCCCAGCTGACTGGGCAAGACTATAGTTATATGAAAGTTACTCTAAAGTCTAAGCTCATAGGAGTTGCCAGGTAGCTAATTACAGCCGACTATCATGAATTTTATACCTACTTATGGCATATAAGATGCACGGATGTATAAGACACACACCAATTTCAGCAGGGAAAATTAAGAAGAAAAAAAAGTACTAATGATAAACATGATGAAATTGATAGAACGAATATTATTACTGATAACATTTTTAATCTGCGCAATAGCCTTTTAAATAACGACAATAGGTATATGAAAGTTACTGTAAAGTCTAGGATAATAAAAGTTGCCGGGTGGCTAATTTCTGCCAACTATCACAAATTTTAAACCTTCACATGGCATATAAGACACAGGGGAATTTTAAAAGATATTTTTAATGACAAAAAGTGCACCTTTTCTGCTGTCAAATACAGTAAGTATCTATTGATTCAATCACTCTGCCACGGGCAGGATGCAACACAAGGTCAATCTTTAAGTGTAGTAACGCTGGTTTTCCCTACTGCTTGCTGTACCAAGGCCAAAGAACACAGTCTGTCCTACTATTTACCTATAAAAGGGTAGGAGAATTGATAGCTTCATACTTTTTTCTTGAGCATCAGCAAAAAGTGAAATATAAACAGCCTCATCAAGGATTTGAACTTGGATCACCAATTCCATTTCCTATCATGATAAATGTTATGCTTAGCATATCTACACTAAGTAGATTTACTGGTTAGTCACAAGATCTTTTTGGGTGACATTTGATTATAAGATTAGTTATCAATGCATCTTACCTTATTAGGAAATAAATCAACAAAATGGCTTCTCAAGGATCCCTCAGAAATATCAAATTAAACTTACCTGAAAGACAAAGAAAAAAATATCTAACTTAATGTGTTTATTTGTTCATGTCATATATAAATATCTAAAGTTAAAAGAAAAAAAAATTAAAAAAACATTAAAAAGAGAGACCATATTGGCATGATCATTTTTTAATGGCAAAGCAGCATAAAAAACATATTAAAAGAGAGACCATATTGGCATGATCATTTTTTAATGGCAAAGCAGCATAAAAAACATATTAAAAGAGAAACCATATTGGCATGATCATTTTTTAATGGCAAAGCAGCATAAAAAACATATTAAAAGAGAGACCATATTGGTATGATCATTTTTTAATGGCAAAACAGCATAAAAAAAGAATATTGACAATATCACACATTAATAAGTTCACACTTGACTTTTTTTGATAAAAAAAATGTTCTTTTTAACCAAAGATAACAGGATCTTATTTCTAGTGGAATATCATATAATGAAAATGGATATTATTTGGTATTATTTATTATCCAAACTCTACTGCAGTAAAACTCTCTAACCAAAAATATGACTATAAAGCAGACCATAAGTAAGTACACTCCTTATATATATATATATATATATATATATATATATATATATATATGCAAGTTTTTTTGGTTACAGTGGTGTCGCCATATATATATATATATATATATATGCACACAGAGTAATGACAATTAATAAGTATACTCCTAATCTTTTTTTTAAGTTAAATTTCTTCTAAATCAAAATTACCAAACTCTACAAGATTGAGTCTTTGTAACCAAAAATATGAATACACAGCAGTTGAAAAATAATTAAATCCTTTATATATATATATATATATATATATATACACAATTCTATTTTTGGTTAAAAAGTTTCAATGCTCTAGAGTTTGGTAATAAATAATTGTTGTGGCCCTGGAAAGGGTCACTAATGAAAATGCAAACACGGATATTAGATAACAGATTATATTACACAAGAAAGATAGAGTTACAAAGAAAAAGTAAGAAGTCTCGTACAGTTTTGATAACACTGATATCGATCTGCCTCTGGCAGCGAAATCTCTCAGTACTAATAATGGTGAGAAGAGTCCATTATGGTGAGATGGGCAAGGCTCCCACAACAATAATACCTAATAATAACCATCTTCTTTGTATTATGTTTCACAAGAAATTATATAATCCTAACTGTGTTTGGCTTATAAAAAAATTAACTTCTAAGGAGTTGTTATGGATGTACTTATTTATTGGGAGGAGGGTTCATCGTGATGTAAGGACTGACCTGCTGGACAGGAACTTCACAGTAAACATTGCATTCAATTTTGGACGAATACCCTTGGGAAATGTATGAACCCCTTCTCTTCCCCAGCAATTGGTTTTATAGTACTTCCACTGTTCTTGTTCAAGGATAGCTTTGGCATTAAACAACCCATAAAGGTTGATATGCCATTAAAAACAAAGAAGCCAAATAAATATTATTTATAAGCAATTGTAAAAAGTTATGCAATATTTTCATGATGTGAGGCATAATTTGGCAGCTCTAAAGGCTTTTGCCAAGCTTGTAAAAGTAACAAACCACAATAAACCTTAAGATGCTAAGCTCCCCTGATACTCTCCAAGGGCTACAAAAAATGTTTTGGTTGCTTCAGCAGCGTTATATATCAGTTCAAACTCTAAGTTCCAAAATTAGATTAAGCCTCCGATTTAGATTATATTGCATGTTCCTCTGTGCGACTTTTAAGTGAAATAATATATAATGTGTGAGCATACCAACTATTATGATACTACCAACCACAGCAGGTACCTTTCATGACTTGAACTGCTTTGGTCATCAGAGTGGTGGTACCTATTGGGATCCTATCTTAAGACCCCAATAGGTACCACCACTCTGGGGGAGAGCAGACCTGAGAGCATTGGCCCTAAACAGGCTCTACACATGGGAGGCCCATCATCAGATGCAGTTCCATATCATACCCAAGACAGGGGAGTGACTCAGGAATCAAAGGACCGATGAAATACTTGTTATTCTTAGACTTAAAGATCTCTGTTTCATTTACAGCTGGAAAACATTTCCAAGGGAATTTGCTTTACATTTTCAGCTTTTCTTGCAGAAGAAACTGTTTTAAGAGAACATGGATTGAAATTGAAAAGTATCAAGAAAGAAATTGATGAGATTTGCGAGATTTTTCTGGGGTTTACGTTGAACAGTTCAATCTTTAATTACGGATTATTATTGTTATTAGTTGTTTGAAAGCATATGCAGGTTGTTCATGTCGAATGGGAGTGCTTGATGAGATGTTTGGTTGATGGCATATCAACCATTGTAGGTTATTTAATGCCAAATCCTCTTTATAGTAAGTAAAGTTGGCGTCCATAGTCGAGGGCGACCAGAAGGCCCCCTTTTCAATATCTACTACAATGAGATGTAGGGGAGGACACTATTCCTTTCCCTGGATTGCTCCAATTTACCCTTGATATGTACCTTGTAATGCTGAGTGTTAAGCAAGGAGGTATCAAGTACCATTTTTAAAGTCTTTGGTATGAAGCAACCTGGGATTGAACCCAGGTCTACTGGACCATTGGTGAACACTTTACCCACTAGACCAATACATATATATTAAATATATGATTTCTAAACACATTTTGTCGATAGCATTTTCATATGAGTCTAAGTTTATTTTTGTGCACTCAGTTAAATGGTCTCACTTATTTCTATTTAGTACGAATAATTCTCTTTTAATTGGAATCATTTTGAGATGAGGCTTCTTAATCTGAGAATTGATTTTTTATTTATTGCGGACTTTTTGTCCTCATCTTGGTAGTTTTTGTGTTGTTTCTTCTTTCACTACGTTTCGGCCAAATTTCACCTCTGGCCTTCTTCAGGTGATTTACCGTGACCTCGGATAAGATTGCTGAGTCTTGTAACCGTATCCCCAGTAATTACTGCCTTCCATAGTTGTTGTCAATCGCACCACGTTTTTGACCAAGTAAACGTCTGGCCGGCTTGAGTAGGATTTGAAACCACTATCTTCTGACAATGCTCACCGAGAACCATAGAGACTCAACGTCTCTATCCGCTATGCCACGGGCCCCGGATTTTTTTGGTCTTGTAAATCCAATTATTTGTTCTCCTTATCTGGTCTTCCATAGTTGGGTCCATACCGAATTTGTAATTGTCTTTAATTGGAATCATTTTGAGATGAGGCTTCTTAATCTGAGAATTGATTTTTTATTTATTGTGGACTTTTGTCCTCATTTTGGTAGTTTTTTCGGGGCCCATGGCTCAGCGGATAGAGGCGTTGAGTCTCTACGGTTCCAGGTGAGCATTGTCAGAAGATAGTGGTTTCAATTCCTGCCCAAGCCGGCCAGAGGTTTACTTGGTCAAAAACGTGGTGCGATAGACAACAACTATGGAAGGCAGTAACTACAAGACTCAGTATTCCTATCAGAGGTCATGGTTAATCACCCGAAGAAGGCCAGAGGTGAAATTTGATTGAAATGTTGTGAAAGAAGAAACAACACAAAAACTACCAAAATGAGGACAAAAAGTCCGCAATAAATAAAAAATTAACTCTCATAAATAATTCTTTTAAACATTTGTTTGCACACAGTTAAATGTTTTCAAGTATTGCCATTTAACACTAAAAATTCAATGAAACCTCAGTAATTTGTTTACATACAGTTAAATAATCAGTTCTATTTTGAACAATTCAGTTTAGCATGTCAACAAAGTTTAATGGTTCCTAGCATTGCTATATATCACTACCAATTCAATAAAAAAATCAGTCATTTGTTTACACACAGTTAAATGTTCAAACAGTTCTATTTCAAGCAATTCAGTTTAGCATAAGTCATTTGTTTGCTATCATTTTAAATATTAATGTCCACAATTTAAATGTCATACAGTTCTATTTGACCCATAGAGAGGACCCTACCAAGTGCTACCACTCTGGACCAGAACAGACCTGGAAGGGAATGCAATGAAGGGGTACTCAGCATTCCCCAAAGCTCCAGCATTACTGGAGCCTCACCATCAGATTGTTTAGTGTCATATCCAGGAAACCCGTTTTCTTACCCCTCTGTAGAGACGTAGTTGGTGTATTCTACAGCCCCAGCTGACTGCCATTAATGGCTGGAGTTGCTAATGTTATATGGTAGTGCTTGAAGTCATTTAGCTGTGTGCAAACAGTGATGAATATTTGATTACAGAGAAATACTTGATGAATATAATTATGTTAAATAGCAACACTTGAAACCATTTAACTGTGCAAACAATAATTAGCAATATTTGATACCATTTAACAACACAAACAATAATTAGCAACACTTGAAACTATTTGCCCATGTGCAAACAATAATTAGCAATACTTGAAACCAGTTAACTGGGCAAAACAATAATTAGCAACACTTGAAACTATTTGCCCATGTGCAAACAATAATTAGCAACACTCCAAAGTAGTTAACAGCGCAAATAATAATTAGCAACACTTGAAACTATTTGCCCATGTGCAAACAATAATTAGCAACACTTGAAACCAGTTAGCAGCACAAACAATAATTAGCAACACTTGAAACTATTTGCCCATGTGCAAACAATAATTAGCAACACTTGAAACCAGTTAGCAGCACAAACAATAATTAGCAACACTTGAAACCAGTTAACAGGGCAAACAATAAGCTGTCAAATAAGAGTTGCACCTGTGTAAATAACAGGTGCATCCGGTCGAAGATATCAGTGTATAACCTTGACTGTGGATGGGTTGAATTGGGTGCAGATGTGATGCTCACAAGAAGCAGGTGGATGTCAAACAATTATATAACCTGGTGCCACAGACAGGTTCAGTTAGTTGGAGATAAGCTGCTGCAGAGAGGGATGGGTCCTCAGAACCCCCAGTTGAGCAGCCCAGCAGAATGAGAAAGAAGTGCTACTAAAGACAGAGGAACTGGGGTCAATATGTTGCAGTCTGTTCAGTCTGCAACTCACCTCTCACACATAATCCTTTCACAACCCTTTCGCAACCATTTCGAATAAAGTGTGAGAGGTATATATTTTTCTAAAGAAGTGTGTTCGTTTGTCATTATTGTTGATTTTGTTTCCGCATGTATATGTGTACAGTTGTATATGTATCATGGTTGTGACTATGCAACACATATATGATTTGTAAATGTATAGTACAAACAAATGATTCCTGTTAAATTAACAGTGTTAAATCGCAATGGTTAAAACTATTTAACTGTGTGCAAGCAAATAGTAAATAGAATTATTCATCTTAGATAGGAATATTGAAGCTGTTTAACATTGTGCAAAGAAATCAATTCTGGTTTGTTATTTACAAACTATGTTTTTACAAATTACATATATATATAGTTGTGTGTATATGCCTGCATATGTGTAAACAAGATTTGGCATGAAATAACCTACAAGGGTTGATATGCCATAAAACCTAACAAATAGAAGTACGGTTGTACATATGAAAAAAGTTGTTTACCAGCCAGACCCCACATTTAATTCTGAATCTGATCAAAGATTGATAATACATGCCTGGCCAAATATACAAACTGTGCTCCATTTTAGGGTGGCTCTAACGTTTGGAGAGATTGAGTTTACAGTGAGAGAAAACATTTTAATTGTGCCCACAGCAATAGAATTATAATAGTCACTCTTTATAATGAAAGTGTTTAATTCAATTTCAAGTAATAAGAATAACAAACAAAATAAGTATTCATAATACATATGTGCTAATTATATATATATATATATATAGACAGTTTTCGTCATGTGGATGTATTTATCAACACCTCCACTACAGACAGAATACAACACAAGGTCAATTTTTATGTGGGTTATGGCTGGTTTTTCATGTCTTAAAGTAGTAGCCTAATCAAAGTTAAAAAAGAAACCAGTCTGCCTTACTATTTACCCATAGCTGGATAGAGAACAGATGGTGCAGCGATACAATAGCTCTAACACAGTTACACCTGCGGAAAATTCCCATTTTACTGGAGAGATCACATTTCCAAATGGTTGATAATTTACCAGTAGCAGTACTATGTGTATACAGAGATCCTTTTTCAGTAGATGAGATATTGCTACTGAGGTATGTGAACTGGTCTACTAATTTCAGAATCTTGCATTTTACTCAAGAGATGGTATCATCTCAATTGAAACACATGAACGCTGTTTTATCCAAGTTCATATATAAAATGTCTGCTACAGTTTATGCAATATATATATATATATATATATAGACAGTTTTCGTCATGTGGATGTATTTATCAACACCTCCACTATAGACAGAATACAACACAAGGTCAATTTTTATGTGGGTTATGGCTGGTTTTTCATGTCTTAGAGTAGTAGCCTAATCAAAGTTAAAAAAGAAATCAGTCTGCCCTACTATTTACCTATAGCTGGATAGAGAACAGATGGGTTCATGCCTTTCTGACAGGCAGTTTTTTTTTTATTATGTGTACATAATGGTACATGGACCCTTTTTCTCATGTCTTGATGCAGATATATGGACCCTTTTTCTCATGTCTTGATGCAGATATATGGACCCTTTTTCTCATGTCTTGATGCAGATATATGGACCCTTTTTCTCATGTCTTGATGCAGATATATGGACCCTTTTCATCTCGTCTATGTACTAATATATGGACCCTTTTCATCTTATCAACATTTGGATATGTGGACTCACTATTTCATCATATCTACGTGATGATGACTACCACATTTCGACAGATAATAGCCTTCTTTACCACCTATAAACTCAAATATCCGGATTAATAATTAATTCAATTTGTGAAAAATATACAAGATGCATTTGATAAGAAAATAAGACATTTGTAAGTCATTGGATAAAATTATTTGACTCTTATGCCATTTTCTGGTTCTACAAAGCAACAGCCCAGTAATAAGCATAGCAAAATAAATAGTAGCAATGCAAAAATGCAGGTTTTATTTCAGATAACTTTCTCTAAGACTTTTCTCATCAAAGGATCTCTACAAGTCAGCTGAGTTTTAATGCTGGAGTTTCCTACTCCAGTTTTGATTTTCGAGTTAATTTCTCTTAAAAGGGTTACTGTTACCGTGGTTTTTTTTCATTAGACTCGAGTCCCTCCAACCCTATACATCTACATAATGATACGTGAGCATCTTTTTCATCATGTATACAATATGACGTTAAGTTATTACTTGGTGTTTTGAATTGTTTTGAACAATAATTAGTTCAGATACTAAATTAGCTGAATCTTATTCGAGAGGTAGTATGGATAATTTGAAAAGGTTGGTTGGATTTGTTTAATGGCATATCAACCCTTGTAGGTTATCCAATGCCAAATCCTATATATATATATATATATATATATATATTAGTAGAGGGTGACCAGAAGGCTCCCTTTTCAATAGCTACTACATCAAAGTGTAGTGGTGGGTACTACTCCATTCCCTGGATTGCTCCACTTTACCCTTGATACATACCTTATATTAAGTATTAAGCAAGGAGGTATCAAGTACCATTTTTAAAGTCTTTGGTATGACGTGACCCGGGATTGAATCCCGGTCTTCCGGACCATTAGCGAACACTCTACCCACTTGGCAAATGAGCCAGTTTATATACATATATATATATATATATATATCAAATGTATGATTTGTAGATGAATAGTTTGTAGGTAACATTTTAAACAAACCAGAGCACATTTGTTTCAACACAATTAAATGGTTTCAAGTATTTCTATCTAACACAAAAAATTCTATCTAGAATCAATCGTTTGTTTGCACACAGTTAAATTGTTAAACAGTTCTATTTGATCCATAAATGGGACAAGAACAGGTAGAACCACTCCAAGTCAGATTTGACCAGGGAGTAATGATGATAAAAGGTTTCTCTACATTCTCCAAAGTTCTAGGACTGGAGCCTCACCATCAGATGCAGTTTATTGTTATATCAAGAACAAGTTTGAAAAGATTTTAATTGTTAATGTCAACCCAGAGTAATTGACAGTTTAAGGTCAGTTGAATGCTTGGCATTCATTGGACAAGTTAAAGCCAGGTGACTAAAACCTTAGAAGTTAGATTTGAACCTCAAACTAATTAGCTGAAACCAGTTAAATTGAGAGTATCTAATTTCCATCTACGGTCCAAGTACTCCTACCTACGTATGGAATCAGTAATATATGTGAAAGAAACTTCATTAAGTGATAATAAAGAAGGTGAATTCCAAAACAGTTATCTTATGATCCATCTCAAGAAAGAAAAAAAAAACAGAGAACAGCATTGGATCATGAAGAAAATAGAATTGCCAGAAGACGACAAATGGCTGACAGAAGAACTCAAAGAGGCAAAATGGTGATACAACAGAAAGTAAGGAAGTAATTCTCATGTTATTTTCACTTGGTGGTTGTCATTGACGGGGAGATGAAACATCAAAACAGATTGAAGGAGAGAAGCTTTACGTTTCCTATTTTTCTAATGTTATCAGTAGGAAGCATTTGGCTAAAAAGACCAAAAACATGTTGAACAAGAAACATGTGCCAACAGATGTCTCCACTGACCAGAAAAAGGTTGAGGTGATCGGGAATGTTTACGTAACTTCTCAGTTCTATTAGCAACAACACTAATGACCTTGACCGCAAACTGCAATGGAAGATTGAAAAAGCAACAGCAGCTTTTAACCAGCTGAGCAAAGTATAAAACCATAGAAAAGTTTCCTTTAGAACGAAGCTGAGATTATATACATACATATTTTTATGCTTAAAGGTAGTTTTTTTTAATCAAAAAGTTAATGTTCTTCTAAAGCAGCCATGGATAACCATTTTCTGAGAAGTAAACCACATAAGACAGGGCTAATGATCAGGCAAACCGCATTACTAAAATATTCTAGGTAACTTAATAAGAAGTTACCTCAACCATTTTCATGACAGACGGCCATGTGTGTAAACATCAGCTTTAGAAATAAGGAAAAGGTGGGCAGGAGGTTCTTTGGTAAAGATATTTTTTCTATAAAAAATTGAAGTTTTATTTAGAAAGTTGTTTGTGTATGCCCTTTTGAAACCAAAGATATTAGGATTTTATTTTTTCTTGTGGAATAGTATACAATCAGAATGGATAATATTAGGTGTTATTTATTACCAAACTCTGAAGCATTGAAACCCTATAAGCTAAAATAGGAATATGTTGCAGTATAAAAATAAGTACACCCCTTCCATATACCTATGCAATTTAATTTTGTTTACAGTGATGCTGCAATTTTGATTTTATAGAATTGCAATGCTGTAGATTTTGGTCATAGATAATACCTAATGATATCTTTGTGTCATCATCATGGTAAGCCAATAGCATGTATTTTTGAAACAATCTCTCGCTATCTGTCTGTATCAATCATCATTCTTGGTAAGTCCTCTCTATGGCATCCAGTGTCCACAAAGTGCTGATAAATGTAAGTTATTGCTGCTTGGCCAACACTGGTGTGTTGATGTGTATGAGTTCATAGGGATTTTGTAAGAGTCCAAGTGGTGCAGCTATACAATAGCTCTAACACAGTTACACCTGCGGAAAATTCCCATTTTACTGGAGAGATCACATTTCCAAATGGTCGATAATTTACCAGTAACAGTACTATGTATATACAGAGATCCTTTTTCAGTAGATGAGATATTGCTACTGAGGTATGTGAACTGGTCTTATAATTTCAGAATCTTGCATTTTAATTAAGAGATGGCATCATCTTGATTGAAACACATGAACACTGTTTTATCCAAGTTCATATATAAAATGTCTGCTACAGTTTATGCAATAGAGATTCAGTTTGAGTAGTTGTATTTGCAAGAAGCTTTCGATCATCTGCATAGACTGCATCAGCAATTTTTTTTTTAACTTTGTGAAAAAATATTTTAAAAATTTACTTGAATTTTTAAGTAAGCCAAATTTGACCCAACTCAGTAAAGGGTTATGATGATATGGCAATGAGATATGGTAAATGAATTAGAAGAATAAATAAAAAGGAGAGGATGGATTTATTATTTTTCATGGAGCATTATCCAATGAAGATGGATATAAAGTATCATTAGTATTACTAAATTCTACTGTACTAAAACTCTGAAACCAAACAACAAATATACAAGTCAAGTAAAGTTGGCGACCCTAAAGTTCCCTTTTCAATAGCTACTACACCGAGGTGTAGGGGAGGGCGCTACTCCTTTTGTTATATAATTGCGGAAGGATTTTTTTTTTATATTATCAATTTTTGTTTTATATATCCGATCTTTTGGTTTAGTTATGCTGAGAACCTTTCAGCTTAGTTCATGGGTTAGTTAGGAGCACACACTGAGTGCAGGTGTTCATGCACGCGCGGGGATGATGTTACAATCACAGATGTCACAATAAAAACCCCAGATAGGAAATATTACAGGGGATGTGAATGATGTCATGCCCAGAAGCGATGGGCTGAGGATTTTGGAATTTGAAAAAAAATCAGTGAGTTGAGATTTGGACTTGGACGAAGCAAGTTGATTCTTCAAACCTGGGTGAGAATCGTCCAGTTATGAACTGTGGGGTGCATGCACGCGCGTTGGTTGAGTCAGTGAGTTCAGAGCTGACGATGTACAAACAGTCAGCATAGTGAGAAATTGTGTGTCTCTCTCTCCTCATGTCAGAAAACCTTAAACTCAAAAAGGTAAATAAAAGTTTCGTACCTGAACCAATTTCGTGTTTTTTGGTTTCCTATATGTGTATGAACATTATGAACGTTTTATGCATGTGAATATCTTGGTCGTATTTTTGGACATGGATATGCTACACTTTCCCTGGATTGCTCCACTTTACCTTTGATACGTTCCTTATAAAGCTGAGTGTTAAGTAAAGAAGTATCAAGTACCATTTTTAGAGTTTTTTGTATGACTTGACCTGGGGTTGAACTTCGGTCTCCCAGACTATTGGCGAACACTCTACCCACTAGACCAATGAGCCAGTTATATATATATATATATATATATATATATATATATAGTAACAGTGTTGGTTGTCGCTATCTCACTTGGTGGGTTGGTGGCAAACAATTCTAGCGTTCTTTTGACTGCATTTTTCGATTTCTTCATTATCTTTCATTCTGTCTGATGATTGTCCTTTCTGAAATGTCATAAAACCTGATGTCGCTGACAAGCTTCCATGTTATTAAATATATAAAAACTGATATATATTTACTTATTATATATATATATATATATATGTATATATATATATTTCATTCAACACTATAGACATGTTTTGTCTACTCATTTTTGTAGATGCCCTTTCCAGTTGCTAAACTGATTTTAAGGTATCTGGTGGGAATTGGTTGATGAAACTCCCATAACTAATTGGTACCCGAGTATTTTCAGCATTATCTTCGGCCATCATCAGGGGTGTGTATATTGCAAAAGCAATGTGACCTTTGCATGTACATTAATACTTTGTAAGTGTTTATTATTTTTACTGATGGGTTGTTGTAGCGCTTATTCTAAAATTCATTTCTATAAATAGCAGCAGTAGCTAAAGACATTGGATTCAAAATTGATTCTATTGAGTTTGGGTTGTTTCATTCTGATATGGAGTGCCTTAAGAATTTGTCATTTTTGTTGGTTATTTTGCTGTTCTAATATTGTGTTTTCAGTAAGGAATTTTTTTTTTAGATGTTGAGCTATTGAACTGGTTTCAGACAGATATATAGTGAATCATCTCAATAGAGTAGTTGAGGTTAAGCCAACGTATATTTTGTTATTCTCAGAGATACAATCTCCTAACGTACATTTAAATTGATATATAACGTTAGTTTTTTGCAAAATCCCAATCGAGGGGGAGGAATTATTGTTAATAACCAAGTTGGAGGTTTTAAATTTGTTTTCGTATATGAAATGATATAAATATATTTATCTCTTTTTATTTTTGGTAACTGGAGGGTTGCAGTTTTATTTTTGTCTTCTGAGTTCTAATGCTGAAGAGTTTGGTAATAAATGATACCTAATCATATCTGTTTTGTGTAATGCTCCACTAGAAATAATAAAATGCTGGTATCTTTGCTTTAGAACTTTTTATTAAAAGAATATTTTATGCATGATATTGTTATTAGAATGTGATATCCACAATGGTTAGCCCAGTTGGCAGGGGATATAGAATATACTAACGGCACCTCTGCTGAGGGGTATCCCCCTCCCCAATGTGTGTCCTGGATATGGCATGAAACTACATTTGATGGTAAGTCTCCAGTCCTGAGGCTTTGAGGTATGTGGAGTGCCCCAACATTGTCATTACTTCTAGTTCCACTCTGACATGGTGTGGTAGAACCTGTTAGAGTCCTATATATGGGTCAAGTAAAACAGTTTTGTCATTTGTTTACACACAGTTAAATTATTGGTACTGGATAGCAATACTTGAAACCATCTAACTGTATGTGAACAAATGATTAATGTAAAATAGAATTAATCATGTTAGATAGTGTTGTACTCCCTACATCATGGACTCACCCTCCTCCATAAATGCACGTCAACGGAGCATTGACTGGAGTTCACCAGAGTTGATCCAAACCCATGTGACACACTCATGTGATAGCACTTGCATAGTGGACAATAGTCGCTACCCAAATGGACTCTCACCTTCCTTCTAACTAACTACTGTTTAACCAGGTTCACTTGTATCTTGTTTCTGTTACTTGAATATATATGTTTTTCAATCAACCTTTTTGTGTTCCCTGTGTCTTTCTTTTGCCAGCATCACAACAGATTGGAATACTTGAAACCATTTAACTGTGTGCAAACAATTGAGCTCTGACTTGTTTAAAATGTACCCAACAAACAATCCATTTATACATCATATATTTGATTTACATATGGATAAAGAGGATTTGGCATTAAATAATAAACAAGGGTTGATATGCCATAAAACCTAACCAAACCAAATCACATATATTTAATACATATGTATACAGAGGATTTGGTATTAAATAACCAACCAAACCAAATACTATGTATTTAATACGTATGTATAACAAGGATTTGGCATTAAATAACTTATAAGGGTCGATATGCCACTAAAGCCAAGAAACCAACAGAAACCTTGCAACTTAAATGCCAACGTAAATTCATTATTATATGTCAAATGAAGAATCCAAGGGATGGTTCAAAGTAGTTTTTCCTATCAATCATCATTTCCAAGAAATGTCTTGGGACTCTCCATAAGAAGACCTGCAAATCAAGCCATTAAGTAGACGTTGACAGGCCAGAGAGAAAGTGACCAAAGTTGAAATGAACTTCCAATGAATAAACAAGTGAAACGACATAACTAGATGAGGACTACACAATGTAGAACATTTTGACTGCCTCAGAGTCACTTGATTTGAGAACAAACGAGTGAGTAATTTGAGGCTTTAAAAATAAATTCTAACAAAAAGGAACAAAAGTTATGTTTTAATGATACTTAAGTCTGGTTTGGTTGGTTCGGTTTTATGGCATATCAACCCTAGTTGCTTATTTAATGCCAAATCCTCTTTATACATATGTATATTAAATACGATCTATTTTATAGATAACATTTTTAAATGAGCAAGATCTCGTTTTTCTCCACACAATGAAATTGTTTCAAGTATTTCTGTCTAACACTAATAAATCTATTTAATATTAATCATTTGTTTTCACACAGTTAAATAGTTTTAAATATTGCTAAGTAACACTAACAATTTTATTCAACATCAGTCTTTTATTGGCACATAGTTAAATGGATATACATATTTATAAGTGAATAATTTGTTAATAATCTTATTATGAATGAGTTAATTTGTTGGCACACAAATATCACACTCATAATTCTATTCAACACTATTTATTCATTTGAACACAGTGAAATGGTTCCAAGCATTCCTATCTAACACAAATAATTCTATTTAGTATCAATCATTGGTTTGGACACACTTAAATGGCTTCAAATATTACTGTAAAAAATAAATGGTTTCAAACATTACTATGTAATATAAACAATTTAACATCAGTCATTTGTTTGCACACAGTTAAATGGTTAAACAGTTCTATTGATGAGACCATAATAAGTACTACCACTTTGTAGAACTGGTCAGGTTGCATAGGGCAATAAGTTGTGATAGTCGAGAGTAATTAATTGCGTTAGCAAAGAGTGATCAGTCGTGAAGAAAGGAAACTCAATCCCGATTGAGGAATGGGAACTATTTACGGTGCCTTGGGGCATCCCATTGTGCACAAGTGGACTATTCCATTGCATAGATCGTCATTGGCTGCTTGGAAGTAAGTGAAAGTATTTTATTATATAAACCAGCTTCAGTTTAGCCTTGTAAGGAGGACGGCACTGAGCTATGACCTGCTTTATTTTTGTCTGCCAGCTGGACACTTTACGGAGGTATGTGTTATTGTTATTCTCCACACTTTAATTTAGAGTAGACCAGGGAATAATGGCAATGAAAGGGTGCTCCAAGATAGGAGCCTCGCCATCAGATAGTTTAGTGTCATATTCAGAACACTGATAAAAATATCTGTCAAGAGAGGATACAGCTAATTAATATCAAAGAAAAAATAACCTACCAAGGGGAATGATGCTAAATTCCTCTTTAAATTAATTTGTAATATATCAACATGACCTGCGGGTGTGAATATGGTGGATGTTGTTGACAGGTAGATTGATAGGACTGGTGTGATCACCGTAATGTCATCATGTGCACAGGTGCTGCGTATCAGAGGATGTTGACACGACTACATCCATTCAAGAATAATATCAACAAGGTGATTGCTGAAATGTCACCATGCCCACAGTTGCTGTGAATATGGCAGATGTTGTTGACAGATAGATTGATAAGACCGGTGTGATTACCGAAATGTCATCATGTCCACAGATGCTGTGTATCAGAGGATGTTGACACGACTACATCCACACAAGGATAATATCAACAAGGTGATTGCCAAAATGTTACCATGCCCACAGTTGTTATGTTGAAAACAGGTGCATCCGGTCGAAGATATTGGAAAATCACCTGAATGGTGGGCGTGGTTGAATTCAGTGATAGTGGCAGATGCGTACGCCCACAAAACCGGGCTTGGGCAAGTAGCCAATGGGAAGCAGACAACATAACCAATGAAAAGCAGAGAAGTGAGATGTGGGCATAACCATAGTTAATGAAAAAGAGGAATTGCTGCAGGTCACGTGAGAGTTTTAGACTATGTAAGTTCCCTAATTTCGGCTAAAGTCAGTTGTTCACTGGCTCTTCCGTCTCCCGACAGCTCCTCCGTGTGCGCGAACTCTCTGCGATTGCTTTTCTGCTCCACACAAGTATCATTGCCGAAAATAAAAATATAATCATATATTTTTATATACATATGTGTTCCTCATTGTTAATAACGACACAGTATACTATACAACAAATTCTCTTTGTAAAATTCTGAGTTGTTACAGGGTGTGATTGGAAAAGTTATCATAAAAATTTTTTCAAAGGTGAGTGGCAAAAGAAGGACAAGTTGAAAAAGCTCAAAATCTCATCTGGTCGTCAAGATGAAAAAGAATTTGCTTTATCGCGTACCCTGGGCTAAAAATAGCAATTAACCAAAAGTTGCTGAAATAAACAGACTTGTAGGAGGTGATATTGTGTTCTGATATTTAATTTCCATTTTGTAGTGGTATATTTAATTTGTTTTTTTATGTGGTTGCATGTTCTCACAAGTCGGAAGGTCGCCATTTATAGCGATGGGGATAACATTATTATTATTATTATTGGGTTTTTGGTTTAAGGTGTAAGTTGATTTTGCGTTGGTTATGTTGGTATTACGTCGGTTGCGTTGGTATTTTGTTGGTAGTTATCCCGTCGCTAAATGTCGATGGAAAATAAAGGTGGTGGAGAAGAACTAAGACATCATTAGGTTTTTGTATCGAGGTTTTAATGGCAGCATGAAGTAAAGGGGTTTACACTGGTATGCTGCAAGGTCTCGTAGTAAGGAAAGAAGGTAGGAGGTTGTTAGCGTGTATCATCTAATTTGTTTTTAACTAGAATCCTTTGGTCTAGAAGAATAGACCCAAGGGATCCATAAACTAGATGGCTCACCTCATAATGGTTGATGTGGCTACTGCTATTCTGGAACAGACAAATAGACGTCCATTCCCTTTGAGGATTTCTGAGCGAGAGGGAGATTTGCGGGCCTTTCTTCAATTTTTGGTGCTGCTAGGAAGTATGGTTCAGGCTGAATAGGACAAATCAACTTGATTGGGTGAAAATGTTCAGCGACTTTAATGGTCAAATTAAATTACGCACCAAACAAAAATTCAAGTTTCTTTCTGTTACAGACTCGATCAGCCATCTAATTGGTCAGGAGGGTGGGCTGATCAGGTAATTAATCATGGAAGTGGGGGTTTGGTGTCCTGTGAACTTTAATAAAAGATGGATTTTTTGATTTTCTCACTTTGGTAGTGGGGAACACATTTAGGACAACCGGTAACTTGGACAGAGTGCAACTGAATGACCAATAAGATATTGTGTCTATTATTCAAGTGTTTGCCAATGGTCCGGGAGATCAGGATTCAATCCTAGGTTGGGTCATACCAAAGACTCAAAAAAATGGTACGTGATACATCCTTGCTTAACACTCAGCAATATAAGGTACGTATCAAGGATAAAGTGGATCACTCCAGGGGAAAGAGTTGCACCCTCCCCTACACTTCAGTGTAGTAGCTATTGAAAAGGGAGCCTTCTGGTCACCCTCGACTACAGTCGCCAACAACAATTCATTTCCACATTTTCCATGGCTTCATAAACTTAGTGAAAGGAAACAAACAATAGAGGGTCCTAAAAATCATCAAGCTTCGTCTCAGAAATTTAGACAACTAAGAGGGTCTCACATTTTAGTTGAGTTGTATTTGTATGCTTCCAGTCCAGTTGGCTGGGGCTGTAGAATACACTGACTGCCTCTCTGCAGAGGGGTACATGTCAGGAATATGACACTAAACTATCTGATAGCAAGGCACTAATACTGGAGTTTTGGGGAATGTGGAGTACCCTTTCATTGTTTTTATTCCAAGGTCCACTATGCATTGGATTGGTTGTACCTGCTGGGGTCATATCTATTGGTCAAATAAAACTGTTTAATTCTTACTGTACTTGAAACTATTTAATTGTGTGCAAATAGAACTATTAATATTAGATAGCAATACTTTAAACTATTTGACTGTGTGTAAATAAATGAGATCTGGCTTAAAAATGTTACCTACAAGCTATTAATTTACAAATTATATATATATATATATATATATATATACACTCAAGGATGATTAAATAAGTTTCCAGACTTTTTTCGTATGGGCACTTTTATTGATAGCACACATGTGAAACTCTAGTCCCCTTCAAAGTAATCTCCTCCGGCTGCAATGCACTTGTTGTACTGTTCCAACAAGTTCTGAAAGGCCCCATGGAAGTCCCCTTGTGTGAGCATGTCAATGACCTTCATCACAGCCTCTTTCATCTCCTCAATTGTCTCATAACAATGACAGCCTCTGAGCTTAGGGAATGAGCAAAAGTCACAGGGAGCAAGGTCTGGATTATTGGGAGGGTGGGGAACTGTCTTGATGCCCACCTTGGTCAAATAATCTGTGACAAGGATGGAGTTGTGGACTGGTGTATTGTCCTCGTGGAAATGCCACTGACTCGATTTGAAGAGTGCTGGCCTTTTCCCTAAGAATCTCTTCCTGAACTCCCTTAAAACCTCAACATACTAACCCTAACCCTAACCCTCTGGCCAATCAATTCTGGTCTATTGACTTCCTTACTTCTCTCACACCTATCATCATCCCTCACAGACTCCCTACCTTCCTTGAATCTCTTATGCCACTTAACAACTGATGCTCGATTCATGCAAGCTGGTCGAAAAGCAGTCTGAAGTATTCCATACATTTCAGTGGCATTTTTTCCAAGTTTAAAACAATTCTATTTCATACCATTCTTCTAAAGTGTCCTCCAGACTGCATTTTTGAAATTTACCAGCTGTGACAATCAGGCTTTAGTAGGGTGTATTCCAATTGCTGCTATAGCTGTTCATTTGAAGATGAAATCATAAACATTGGTCTGTGATCTCATAATATGTATAGCAATAACATACTGAATTTTCAATAGTCTATGACAATTTTAAATGCCTGTACAAAAAAGTCTGAAAACTTATTGAATGTACCACATAGCAGTCATCTGTGACGATGTTACACCTGATGAGAACAATATCACTTCCAGTTTTTAAAACAGCTAAATCCTTTTTTAGGATTGCCATTAGTTACTTTGCTACTTTCTCCTTGATCAATTATCTCATCCACAACCAGAAACCTCCCCCACCATCAATATACCAGACTAATACAATGTTTTACCAAATGTCATAGTGATGGTAAAAGTCATGTGGCACACAAGCTCACTCAATGATATCTCACTGCTGACAGAATAACAAAAGAAGAGTCTGTTCAAGAATGTATAGCATGGTCTCTTTTTTTTTTTTTTTTTGGTTAACAAGGTCATCCAACCAGTTCTTCAGATATTCAAAGTGGTTCAATTCTTTCTGGACAGACCTCATATTTTAGCATTCAAATTTAATGTTTTTTTAGTTCTTTCGTTGGGATACTGATAAAAAAGTTCCAGCTCCTGAGGAAGAGTAACCTTCTCTTAGTTGGACAGCTTTTACATGGTTGAATAGTTCTAACTACCCTGCTGTATGCCGAAGAAAGAGACAAAAGATAGTCTATGCCTTTCCTAAAAGCATTTGAGAAAGCCGAGTGCAACTTAACATAATTGAAACTTGGACAGTATATGGATTCTATTTAATATTGTTTTTCTTTCATCAGTAATTGTTATGCCAAACTGTATCTTGTAAGTAATCAAATGGTCTTGAATCTGAAGGAGGCCATATCTAATACTGTCTTTTCCTCTAATCTCTCAGTTTGGAAACATTTTTCTTAAGATGAGACTAGAAATTGCCTTTAACTCCTCCATATCTTCTCGTACAAATTGCTACCCAAGAATTTGTGTACATTTTTGAATAATTGTATTTATTTCTCATAAACTAGAAAATACTCAGACAACTTTCACAAAAAATGGTTCCTGTATCTGTCAGTATTTAAAAAATATTTTGACGGGCAGGTTAGCAGTAATAATATGGCTGGCTTTAAAACCTACTGGATTAGTTTTATTTCTTTATCTAATGTTATATCAAACTTCATGGGTTATCTTATGCCAAAGCTATCCTTAGATAATAGTAGTAGTACTATTTAATCCATGTTGTGTTAGTTCAAAAGTAACATAATAACATGACTAGTTTGAACTTACCAAGATGTTATAGTCCAGTACATTAACCACTACACAATGAGCACAGGTAAAAAATCATACATAATAGTAGTAATTCTAGTCAAGTAAGAACATTAAGTTTATAAGTCCCAAAAATTCACTCTGAATTGTTCAGCAGGACACATAGCATAACAGTTATAGGTGTTGGTTCCCTAAGCTTCTAAGGAGATAATCATCTGGAGGTTGCAGGTTCAATCCTGACTGCAGGCAAGTAACAATACAGGAATACTTAACACTTGTACCTGATTATGGCTAACGTAATCAGAACAGGCGACCCCCGTGGATTCAATAAAGGACGTAGTTCAAAGTTCCATGAAGGTATAACAAAGTCCTGTGGTTCATCACCTTCATGACCTAAGCAAAAGATTCACATTATAATACTATTGCAAAACTTTTGACTCCCCCTAGAATTTTTGAGTGTGTGTGTGTGTATATATATATATATAGTAAGTAAAGTTGGCAACCATAGTCAACGGTTACTCCAAGGCTCCCTTTTCAATAGCTACTACAACAAGTAGGAGGAGAGGGTGCTACTTCTTTCTCTGGATTGCTCCACTTTACCCTTATAATGTTGAGTGTTAAGCATGGAGGTATCAAGTACCAATTTTTTTTTAGTCATTGGTATGATTCAACCAAGGATTGAACCCCTGTCTCCCGGAACATTGGCAAACACTCTACCCACTAGACCAATGGCCATGTATATTCATATATATATATATATATATATATATATATACACAAGCTTGTGTCTATTGCTGTTTAACTCATAAAACATGTCACATTATACTTTTAGATGCTTGAGATCTTGGAACAACATATCCCTCAAGAATCTTAAACTGAGATTATTCCAGATGTTTAAAGATTACCAAAAAGCTTCTCAACTTTAATCAAGTGATACTCTTTAAACCTAAATCAAGGGTTTGAAATTTAGATTATCTTAATAAGGATGATAAAATCCATATAGCATTAACAGTAAAAGCAATGCATCCCTAATCTGAGCTATGACTTGGTATTAATCAGCCCAGTTAATCTGCAGTAGACTTTGGTTAATCCAGTTTAAGGGGCTCAGCCCAATTTTGAGGAGATGTTAAGCTTCTTTTTCTTTTTATGCTTCGATACTGGGCAGGTAAATAGATTCAGTTTAAATTCAGCTAATAATTCTTACTGAAAACAAGACTAGAATTGTGATGTAGAAGTTTCTTGGCCAATAATAGAGGTGATCTGAAAGTAATGCCTCAAGTATATTTTCACAGAAAACTACAACAGATACAGAGGGTATAATAATACTAATGGAGAGAGCAAGGTTTCAGCTACAAAACACAACTTTTCCATATAGTCATCACAATCAACTATGCATTTTCTCTAATAATGAAAAAATGCCCAGGCTTTGACACTAAACTACATCTATTGGTAAGGCTCCAGTTCTTCATTGCCATTACTTCCAGGTCCACTGACTCAGTGGGATAGTACTTGTTAGGGTCTCATATATGGGTTAATTATATCTGTTTGAAAATTATTTGTATTGAATGGAAATACTTGAAACCATGTAACTGTATGCTAATTATTTGTGTTAAGAATATTTACTTGTTGTAATTGTTTATTATTGGTTGGTTGGGTTTTATGGCATATCAACCTTTGTAGGTTATTTAATGCTAAATCAATTTTATACAAATAATCTGTTATATTTCAAACAATTCAGTTTAGCATGAGTACACAGGTTAATTCTCAAAAACATTTCTATTTCGAGCTATTCAGTTTAGTCAAACAGTTCTAATTTAATTCAGTTTAGAGTAAGTATAGATTTTATTTACACAAAGTTAAATGTTAAAACAGTTTAATATTAAACAATTTAGTTGAGCCTAAGAACAGTTTCAATGTCAAAAACAGTTCTATTTCAAACAATTTAGTTTAGCTTAAGTACACTGTTTAATTATTAAAAACATTTCTATTTCAAGTTTTTCAGTTTAGTCAAACAGTTCTAATTCAAACAATTCAGTTTAGCATAAGTATGCAGTTAGTTCTATTTAACCCATCGATAGGGTCCTATCAGGTGCTACCACTCCAAGCTAGAATGGACTAGGGAGCAATGGCAATGAAGGGCTGCTCTGCATTCCCCAAAGCCTCAGCATCACTGGAACCTCACCATCAGATTGTTTAGTGTCATATCCAGGACACTTGTTAGTGAGGGGTCTTACCCTCAGCAGAGGTGGAGTCAGTGTATTCTACAGCCTTTGCCGACTGGGCAATAGACAGAGTTAATGTCAAAACAGTTTTATTTCAGTTAATTTAGTTTAGCAGAAGTAAACAGTTTAGATGTCAAAACAGTTCTTTTTCGAGCAATTCAGTATGCAGTTTAAATGTCAAAACAGTTCTCTTTTAAACAATTCACTTTAGCATAAATACGCAGTTTAAAAAAACAGTAAACTCAAACCATGGTTTAGTTCTATTTAACCAATAGATAGTACCCTTATCAGGTGCTACCACTCTGGGCCAGAGTGGACCAGGAAGTGATGGCAATGAAGGGGTACTCCACATTCCCTAAACCTCACCATCAGATTGTTTCAGGTTATATCCAGGCCACTCATTGGGAGGGGTATCTTACCTCTCTGCAGAGGTGCAGTCAGTGTATTCTACAGCCCCATAGCCAAATGAGCCATTTGTTTACGAGATATTATTATTTTTAGTTACCTGAAACCATAAAATTGCTTGCAAAAAAAAAAAAAAAAAAAAAAATTTGATGTTAAATAACTGAACAAGGGTTGACATGGCATAAAACCAACCAACAAATCTGAATAGGAACCTGCATGCTATTCTCATAAAAGATCCTATTTTATTATATTGGCACAAAATATCAGAGTAGATACTGGTGATATGGCAGTGGAAGTTGAACCTTCACACCAATAATTCATTTTTTTTTGCATTATTACAACTTGCAGCTGAATGAAAGTTTGGCAAAATGATGTCTTACAATAAAATAGTGGTGTGGCATTGAATTTCTCCATCGGGAACTATATATCAGTGATTACTGCACTGTAGGCAGAAACAATCTAACAGCTTTAAAAAAAGAAATGGGAAAATATTCTGGCAACAAATTCAGAATAGAATAACATTTGTTATTTCTCTCCATACATGAATGAAACACAGATAATATCATTTCTCAGCAATGGAAGTCCCTAATAGCTATCTTTATATATATATATATATATATATATATATATATATATATATATATATTAATTCAAAGTTCAACTTTAGAAGAAAAAAAGGAGAAAGAAACTGCAGTGGTGAGAACACTAATTAGAAGAATTTATTTGGTTGAAAAAGAATTTTTGGCACCATGAAGAAGACCAGAGAGCATCTCAGGCAAAATCTAATGATAAAACCAGAAAAAATGAGAATACAAGCTCAAATGATTAATTGAATAATGACCATCATTCCATGGCAGTTAGCAATATGCATTAGAAATAAAGAATAACTCCTTAACAAGACTT
>OY757915.1:110446383-110528883 GCA_963585895.1 Sepioteuthis lessoniana
GATAAATAGTAGGACAGACTGTGCTCTTTAAATATGGTATGGCAACCAGTCTAGTAGAAGAATAAATCTGAATTTAAACCAATTAAACTACGTTTAAAAATTCACTCTATGTCCCATCCTCGTAATGGGGTGGAGTTTGGGTAGATACTTATAAAATACTAATAAATTGCAAAGATATATTGTTATATATTGACCTTTGACAGCATGTTAGTTGTGGATTTCAAAACAGGGTGTTTCAGCTGTGTCTTAAGGAAAACAAGGGACAACACAAATGAATCACATGAATTGTACCGGAAGGACACATTAGTGGGTGCCCAGAAAATATAAAATGAGGTTTTTCGACACCAAGTACAGTCAGACGGTCAGTCAATCAGGGAGAGCAGTCAGCTAAGTAGACATGTCAAGTCATATTGGGTGCCAGCTGGGAGGGCAGGAAGCCCCCAGACTTGTATTAGCCTCCCATCACAAAAGCAAGGAGAAGCCGGCTCTCTATCAGAGCTCCAGTTAAAGAAGCAAGGCTCTAAGAATATATGCATCTTAACATGGTATCAATCATAGCAGTCCAACTCTCTCTCTTTCACAAGTGACATTTCGACTGTTCCTAAATAAACAAGTAGTATATATATTTTCATGAACAAGTGCAACGGCCTCCTCTTTTCCCCACCAGCTATACAACAATATCATTGACTTGTATGTGGAACTGTAACAGGTACTACCATTCTGAGTCAGAGTGAATTAGAGAGTAAAGATAATGAAGGGTTAACTCCACATTCCCTCAGACACTCAAAAGTTTCAGTGGCACGAATCTTCTAAGTAGAAGGGAGTCATTTTGAAACATTCATCCTCTCCTCTAATTCTTGTCAGTTTATTGTAATCCATAGAATTCTCGGTTATTAATCTTCAGCTATTTGGCCTAGTAGGCAGAGTATTCGCTGATGGCCTGGGAGACCAGGGTTCAATCCCTGGTTGAGTCATATCAAAGACTTAAAAAATGGTACTTGATACCTACTTGCTTAACACTCAGCATTATAATTTACGAATCAAAGGTAAAGTGAAGCACTCAAGAGAAAGGAGAATCACCCTCTCCGACACCTCAGTGTAGTAGCTTATGAAAAGGGAGCCTTCAGGTTGCCCTCGACTAATGTCACAAATTTACTTTTACTTATTCCTTCATGAACAGTCTCCTTTATACGTAACCATGCAAATATATTGACGAATAGAGAAATAATACGTTTTCAAAAATTATCAAGTCTGGTGTCTGGTTTCTTTGTTTTGTAGGAGGTTATACTGTGTTTTTGATATTTCCATTTTGTAATGGTATATTCAATTTGTTTTTATATGTGGTTGCGTGTTCTCATAAGTTGGAAGGTCGTCATTTATAGCAATGGGGATATCATTATTATTATTATTATTATTATTGGGTTTTTAGGTTTAAGGTTTAAGTTTGTTTTACGTTGGTTGCGTTGGTATTTCGTTGGTAGCGTTGGTATTTCGTCGGTTGTTATCCCCTCGCTAAATGTTGATGGAAAATAAAGGTTGTCGAGAAGGACGAAGACGTCGTTAGGTTTTGTATCAAGGTTTTAATGGCAACATGAAGTAAAGGGGTTTACACTGGTAAGCTGCGAGGTCTCGTAGTAAAGAAAGAAGGTAGGAAGTTGTTAGAGTGTATCATCTAATTTGTTTTTAACTAGAATCCCTTGGTCTAGAAGAATAGACCCAAGGGGTCCATAAACTAGATGGCTCTCCTCATAGTGTATGATGCTGCTACTCTATTCAGGAGCAGACGAATAGACGTCCGTTCTCGTTGGGGATTTCTGAGCGAGAGAGAGATTCGCAGGCTTTCTTCAATTTTTGGTGCTGCTAGGAAATATGGTTCGGGCTGAATAGGACAAGTCATCCTGATTGGGTGAAAATGTTCGGCGGCTCTAACGGTCAAAATTAAATTACGCGCCAAACAAAAATTTAAGTTTCTTTCTGCAACAGTTTCATGGCCTGTCGACCATCGTTGATTATTTAATGCCCAACCCATCCTTAGGGAAGGCCAGTAGTGGTGCTATCTTACTATTGAACCCGTAGCTGGGTTATTAAGTCTGTAGCTGTATTTACGTAGCCACAATGAACCAAATTCTAATTTTTTTTTCAAAATAATCCGCTTGACACTCAATGTTCTCAGGCAAGATTTTCATTTGTCAAAACACCTCTGAAAATTCCCTTGATATGATGTAAACTTATGCTGTCATATGAAGGTTTATTTTTTTCTATTCATTTTGTTGAATGACATACCAACCATTTAAATTTTTAAAGTTTCAGTCTCAATATTTTTCTTATCACAACTAGTAAGCTATCAAGCAAAAAAAAAAAAAAAATGGCCATATTTGATGATATATAAGAACATATATATATGTTGTGGACCAGTAAGAGGTCCAGAAGAAAGACATGGATTACGTGAAACAAGTATTTTGCGGTTGTTTTTGTAGGATGATTTTAGCTGGAGAAGTTGGTTTGTTAGTAGGGATAGGTTGTAACGTATGTGTGTTTAGGTTGAGTTGCTTCCTCACTTATCGTTGTTAGTCCCCTTGCTAGGTTGTGAGAATTAAATGTAGAATGATGAAGAAGAAGTAAGATGGCGATAGTCGAAAGGTGTTTTTAGAAATAGGTTTTTATTTGCAGCATGGTTTGCTTTTGTGCTGCAAGACTCGTGAAAGGTTGTGAGTATTGAGACGAAATAGCATTGTGAGAAGAGATGGCAGCGTGTGTCGTCGGATGTGAGGGATTGTGTTTTTTGCATTTTGACGAAAGACATGTTGCCGTTGTAGGAATTGAACTTTGGATATCACCGTGAGTTTCGTGTCTGGTATTTGGGGGAGAGTAGGCGTTATCTCCATGCGTGTCGAGAGCGGGATTACGCTCAGATCGACATAGCCAATTTTGGGGTGACATAAAGTTGTGCCTGTGCGAGGCATGTTGAATGCATCTAATTCATATTCAACTGGGATTCCCCGCGATGAATCCATAAATTAGATGGGTTTCCTCGTATGTGTCCATGTTGCTGCTATTCTAAAGCCGCAGTGAGATGTCTGCACTGGGCGGCGTTGTCCAGCTAAAAAGCATCACTATTGAAGAACGGCCTATGGGACGTCTGCACTGGTTGGCGTTCTCCAGCCAAAAAGAGTGTGTTTGGCAGCTCACCCGATTTGGTGGCCGGAAATGAAGGTCCGAGGTGAATAGGATAAGTCATCCTGATTGGGTGAAATTAAGTGTCGAATTGAATTTGCGCGCCAAACCAAAATACGAAAATTTCCCCTTCTCTACAAGTATATTCAATGAAAGTATAAATACAGCATAGGTAAAAGAGTGTTGAACGTCAGTCTGACTGCCAAAGTGTTCGGCTGGAGTTAACTTAGTAATTTACAAAGCTCTTTGCTTCGATGTGGCACAAGGCCGAATGAATGGGGCGCCCAATGAGACTTGAACTCACTTGTGTAGGTTTGCTAGTCCAGCTTGCTAACCGTTACACCACTAGAGGTGCCCAAGGCTGGAGTTAACTTAACACCGAGAGGAATAGTCTCCCGGAATTCATAGTAATAGGAAGAGTTCATTATAGTCCGTAAGGAAGGTACCATAACTATATATATAATACCATTACCAAATTTCAATTGAATATGTCAGCAATACGGTGATTTTCATCATACAAGTGATGGTGTCTCAAAAAACAGTTCACAAGATACTGTCACGTGATATCCCGCGGAGACGATAGAGGTAAGATTAATACTATCCTCCCGTTGGAATGAGCAGTGGAGACCCGTCAAAAAGTGACCGTTAAGAGAGAATGTGGGTCACAGGTGTTGGTACTTAGTAACCTCAGGTCGCCGGACACCAAGGGAAAGAAGAGAGAAGCCAAATGATTAGCTGGGACCCCAAAACGGAAGTGGGACTCCCTCCCCTCAGCGGAAGTAAATAATAAGAAAGTTAGTTTTTTGAGCAGGGTCCGTAGCAGGCAGACGAACCATAGCCAGTACTCCGGGTTGAAGACAAAAGAATAACTGAGTCACGAGGGACCCCAGGTTCTTCAAGCCAGTGAAAAAAAAAATAGAATAAAGTCTATTAGCCCGAGAAAGAAGAAAGATTCTCCAGTAGAACCCCGTCGAAAAATAAGATAAGTAACTTTGGGGCCATTTCTCCTTTACACCCAAATTTTATATACCACTCTCTCTCAATTTGAAGAAAAGCAAAAGTCAAGAAAAGACATTCATATTCGTGGACTGTCCAATTATTATATGTTTTGACACTTTGAAAGTGTATATAACTGTAGTAAAGGAATTCATGTATTTTTATGTTACCACGTGGTCTATGTTGTTCTTTGCCGTTCTACTACGAATTTGTTGTTGTCACATTTCCTTTTCAGCTTCTATTCGCCTTATGTTATCTTGTTTAGAATTGTCCTATTAATTCCTAAAATATCACACGGGAAACCGGAGTTGCCGACTACTACAATATAATATTATTACGACTAAAACCTATAGGTCCATATTCTTCCATTATCTAGGGGAAAGAAGTTTAGCGGCCTGGTGGGTGTGTGATAGTGTGAAATTTGGAACCCCTTGCCAGCAGCGGTCAGTCTGGCCCTAAATTAATCCCTCACGTAATATGCCAGTTCTTATATGCCTGAGAGAAAAACTCTGAACGAGGACTTATTCAATAGGGGATCAAGTGCCAACCTGCCCCGTCTTCACACGTGCAAAAATAAAGTCCCGTTTTGGGATTTTAGTCAATTTGCCGTCACAATACCTTAACTTTGAATATAATACCCTATTTACATTCAATGTCAATACACACAAAACGGAATATATGTGCTATAATCAAACAGGTGACATCTCCACACTAGACGGAACACCTCTTAAACTAGTAGACAAATTCACTTACCTAGGAAGCAGCGTCTCGTCAACCGAAAAGGACATCGACACGAGGTTAACGAAGGCATGGACAGCTATCAATAGGCTCTCGATTATATGGAAATCAGACCTAACCGATAAAATGAAACGCAGTTTCTTCCAGGCAGCGGTCGCATCGATACTGTTATATGGATGCACTACATGGACTCTAACAAAACGGCTGGAGAAGAAGCTAGACGGCAATTACACAAGAATGCTGCGAGCAATCTTGAACAAGTCCTGGCGGCAACACCCCACAAGACACCAACTGTACGGCCACCTGCCTCCTATCACGAAAACTATCCAAGTTAGACGAACCAGACATGCAGGACACTGCTGGAGAAGCAGGGACGAACTCATAAGTGATGTACTCCTATGGACCCCCATATATGGCCGAGCAAAAGCAGGACGACCAGCACGAACATACATTCAGCAACTATGCGAGGATACGGGATGTTGTCCAGAAGACCTGCCAGAGGCGATGAACGATAAGGAAAAGTGGCGAGAGAGGGTCAGGGATATCCGTGCTACCAGCACGACATGATGATGATGACATTCAATATTGCAGTATAATAGAATTAGGTTAGTTAGAGATATTAGTAGACATGATATATATTTTAGACTTTTTTTTTTAGTTGGAAGAAAAAAGGTCTTATATGCCATCAAGTGCAGTAGGAAAAATATATAGACACAGACACTAACTCTTACCCACCGACTCACATGTAGGTTTACATAATTCATCAAATTCTTTTTTTTTTTTATCCTCTGTGATAAAGTCGGGATAAAGCTTTATTAAGTGAGGATTTAATAAAGCCATCGTCATACAGCTTAATCTGAGAGATTTTTTCTGCTTAATATCTTATCATGGATTAAATCATTGACAGGTTAAAAAGGAATTTAGCACCTTCAATTATCATCAAATAATTTTCACAATTCGGAGAGTGAGAATCAAAAATAACCATATTTACATATTATGAAAAAAAACTTGTGATTATCAACTAAAATTTCAAAGCGGTCATTATATTAAATGTATGTAAAAGTTTCCAGGATTTTTGTTTTCAAACAGCCCTGTTGGCAGGACTTAAAATTTTACTGGCAGCATTTTTTGCAAAGGGATATTCCTGGGTCTGACACTAAATTGGATCCAGTGGTGAGGTTCTTGTTCTGGAACTCTGAGAAATGTGGAGAACCTCTTCATTGTTATTACTCCAAGAATGGTAGTACCTGATAGAGTACCACTTAAGGGTCTGTAACAGCCCCTAACACAAGTGTTTCATGAAATATAAAAACAGTACACGGACCACGTGTTATAATTTCCAAAAATGATTTTTCCCTATTTTATTGCCAAAATCTAGAGTTTCAATCTTGAATTTCATGACAACGTACACATTTTATCTTAAAAAAAGAATTCAGGACTAACAAGCTAATACTAAAAACATTTAAATACACATACAAAAACTAAAACTCACACGAAGACATTTTGTAAATTATTGCTTATTGTTAAAATAATAAATTAAAAGATAACACCAATTCAACTCAACCTCCTGTTATTTGTTTTACAGTTTGTTTCAGTTTATGATTGATTTCAGTATTAACCTTTTAGCACAGTTACCAGAAGGCTCCTCTGCTACAATGTTAAGCAACATTTTATTATGAACTAGTAACACATGTTATATTCTGAGTTGTGGGCGAGAAATGCGTATGGTTGCAAAACAAAGAACGTATAGATACTCACAATAACACAGTAATGATGTTATAGAAAATTTTTTATAAATAGATTAAGTACAGAGAGTAGAATGGAGAAATATGTTCACAGTTAAAGAATGAATTCAGTGGTAGTAGTTACAAAGTTCATGTACTGTACTTGTCTCGTGGTGAAGGGATAGTTACAAAGTTCTCGTGGTGAAGGGATGGTTTTCTTCGGAACTAGGGCAATGTTCTTAGCGGCGGCGATCGTTTGATGTATCGGATGACAGGCGCCGGACGGTGCGTAGAATCCTTAACACGGGTCGTGTGAAGGAACAAGTATGACTGATAATTATTTGGTCCGTCTATTTATATATTTTCTGTAGGCTCAGAAACGGCAATTTTTGTGCCCCGCGGGAGGCGTTCCGATTGGATATTTATTAATGTATTTTTTTTTTTTTTTGTTAATTTATCGCAAACGGAAGTTCTGCGCGGAGCCCATGCGTGAGCGACTAACTTTTCATTTTGAGTTGAGAACTCGAAGTGTTAACTTCCGTTTTTTTTTCTTTTCTTCTTTTCTTTCTTTTTGTTTTTTCAAATCAAGGCAAGATCTCGTCTTATAACACACATAATTTGTTAAATTCGTGCTATCCTCTTAACAGATCAAATAGATCTATTTGAAAAATATTTGTTTTAAATAGAAATACTTGATACCATATAGCTGTGTGACAGTGAATGAGAGTCAAATGAAGATTCCAGCAGAAAAAGGGCAAGACTTTGTTTGGCGTGTAGAGCAGAGAAATAAGAAGACTTACCATAAATTCGATGTCGACGAAATTCGAGAAAATGTTAGTAAACGGAATATGTAGAGACTAGGCCTACATCGTATGCAAATTGTTGTTGCATAAAAGTCGGCTCAGAGACAAACACGAGAAAGACCAGAGAGTAAGCGATTAATTAGAGAGAAGAAGAGAGAAAGAACGGAACGGACGAACGAGAAGCAAAGTTGAAAGTTAAGATACTCTACTCGTAAAACGGCCACTAGTATTAGCGACCCTCCCTCAGAGACGAACATTTTTTTTGAAAGGCGAATACCATAATTAATTTCAACAAAAGCTGTGCACAAATTATTTGTATTAAGACTATTTTCTGGAAGCTATAATTGTTTATGAAGGAATATTATTACTTACTTGAAACCAAGTAAGTATGTGCAAAAAAATGATTGGTATAAAATACAAATAGTTACTCAAAAATCATATAATTGTGTATGAATTATTTGTATTTGATAGAAATACTTGAAACCATGCAACTATGTGCATATCATTTGTATTAAAAAGGAATACTGTGTATAAACAAATAACCACAAAAAAAAGTGTAATTCTAAAAAATGTTATGGTATGTTGAAAAAATATTTTTTATATTAAGTAACCCGTAGAGGTGTTGATATTTGTATTAGATAGAAATACTTGATACCATATGACTGTGTGTAAATTATTTGTATTAAGACTATTTTCTGGAAGCTATAATTGCTTAAGTAAGTAAAGTTGTTGGTGACTGTCGAGGGCGACCAGAAGGCTCCCTTTCAATAGCTTCTTCTTGTCGAGGAAGGCGCTACTCCTTTCCCTGGGTTGCTCTACTTTACCCTTGATACATATCTTATATTGCTGGCTGTTATGCAAGGAAGTATCAAGTACCATTTTAAAAGTCTTTGGTATGACGTGACCTGGGATTGAACCCCGGTCTCCCGGACCATTGGCAAACACTCTACCCACTAGGCCAATGATTGTTATAAAATAGAAACAGTTTATTACAGCACTAATCAAAATATAATATTCAAATATAATTCTCATTTATATTAATTACTATAGGATCTTAAAACTTACAGAAATTGTAACTCATTGTAGATGTAACCCGGATATAAGAGCGTTTGCGGGACCGGTGAAGTCTCTTATATCAGGGTTTTGTTTATTTTGTTTAGGTAAGTATAGAAATACTTCGTATAACGCTTTTTACGTACAGAACACAAGTTCATTTAACAGTTATTAACAGACACAAGTTTATTTAACAGTTATTAACAGACATAAAAAACACAAAAACACAGACAAAAATACATTTTCAATCAGTTTTCACAAATAATTCAAAATTAACAGAACAGTGGGTAAAGTGAAAGTGCTGTCCAGTAAATGCAACGACAAGCAAAGTCGGCAAAAAAGCGGGCGGCGCTACCCTTAGGCACACAAAGCAAAATCATAAGGTAGAGTGTGTCTCCTACAGACACAGATTGGACACACCGTGTCTCTAGACTAGTCAAGATTGATCTTCACTCTCTCTCTGTTTGACCGATTTACGACATCACACTGTGACTTAAAACGAACTCTCTTATATCGGGTATGACGGGACCAGAGAAAATCGCTCTTGTATCCGGGTTTCTCTTATATTCGGGTCAAATTTATATACATTATCACAGGCTCTAATTTGGGACCAGAGATAATCTCTTTTATATCCAGCTTTCTCTTATATCCGGGTTATCCATAAGATATATATATATCTCATATGCATAAAAAACCTTTTATCCAAAGTGATTATGAAAAAGTTTATTCAAGGAAAACGTTTATTTGAAAAAAAGTACAGTGGACAAAATCAGAGAACAATTTCTTGTTTCTTTTGTCATGTTCTACAGATTTCTCACAGGCAATATTATTTTAAGCAAATGATATGTAATATTCTCAGTATTGCACTTCTAGACATGCCAGATCATATCAAAGTGACTGTAACCTTCCGACAACCAAATGGCAGGATAAAGACTGACACTAAGTCTCTCTCTGCAGTTTCAAGAGAAATGGGTCAGTACAAGGGTATCATTTAGAGTTGTAGCAGAAGGAATTTTCGTATTTTGGTTTGGTGCGTAATTTAATTCGACGCATAATTTCACCCAATCAGGATGACTTATCCTATTCAACCCGGAGCATCTTTCCGGGCAGCACAAACTGGGGAAAAGCCGTCAAACACGTCCTTTAGGCAGAACAACTCCGTTCTGTACAGACGTCTACCGTCTGCTCTCCAATAGTAGCTGCAGCAGCAGGGTACCATGAGGGAAGCAGCCTAATTCATGGACTCCTTGGTTATTTTTCTTAGACCAAGGATTCCCAGTTGAATATGGATTAGATACATTCAATACACCACACACAGGAACAACTTTACGTCACCCCCAAAATTGGCTATGTCGACTGCGATTTCTAATCCCGCTACGGGACCTAGTGACTACTTCATCTCTGGGCCACATTTTCTGGAGACATTCACGCCTCTCCACGAACAACCAGAACCACAAACTAACGGTAACTTCAACGTCTATTTCCTCAAATGGCAAACATGACTTTTGCTACATACAGCGAACATAATCCCTCGTACGTCCAACAACACACGCTGCTATCTCAACTCTTTCATAACTCCATTTTGTCTCTTTACTTCTTTCCTTTCCCACAAGGCTTGCAGCACAAACGCAAACTCTATATTCCATGCTGCCATTAAAACCTTCATGTAAAAGCTAACAGCATCTATTCTTCTAACTTCTTCATCCTCCTTTTATTTCTCACAACCTAGCAGGGAAACACGTAACTAAAACCCTCGCTAATAACAAACATTTCTCTCGCTAAATTGTATGGTGAAACAAAATGTTTTCTTTCATTGATGAAAAGCTAGTTGACTCCTTAAAACAAGGTTTAGAGAGGGCTGGAATTTCAAAGCAAAGTTGATCCTAACAGTGCCTGGATGACTGAAGAAATTTTGATTTAAGTTTTATTCTCCAGCTACAAAACCTATCATTATTAAAATGAATAAGATGATGAGACTGTGCTGTTTTGAAAGACGAGAATTGGTCTTAAGTTAATTTTGGCAATGGAAGTATGTTCCATTTAGATCTGCTAGCAGACAATTTGTTCAACATGTGTTATACAGGTGTAAATAAATTTAGAGAAGCAATATGCCATTCCTTCTCTTCACTCCAAACTGTGCAGCCATTTTGTTTTAAGACAAGTCTCCATATCACAATGCCTAATCAATACTCAAATATAAATGCACAATACAGAATAAAAGAGATTAATCTATTCAAATATAGTTCTAGGTAATTTCAATAAGAGCTTGAAATTTATTGAAATTGCTGTTGCTTGTACATATTTTGTGCATGGAAAACTTTTTATTAAAAGGTTATTCAAGGAAAACCTGTGAACAGGAATATGCAGAACAAACATGTTGTTTAGAAGGATGGAAGTTGGTTTCATTTCAGCTATGAAAATATGTTCAGTTTAGATAGAACTGCCAGCAGATAATTTGTTGAACATTTGTTATACAGGTGATAGACTTAAGCCAAAGTGTATAAAAAAGTTTAAATGTGAAGAGAGAAGTATAAAAAAAGTTCTCCTCCAAAAGTGTTGAACCTATTGTGAAAATAAACATGTCAGTAACTGCTAATGTATATGTATACTTCATCATCATCATGTTGTGTGGCTAGCACGGATATCCCTGACCCTTTCTCGCCACTTCTCCCTATCATTCATCGCCTCTGGCAGGTCTTCAGGGCTACATCCCGTATCCTCACATAGCTCCTGAATGTATGTTCGAGCTGGTTGTCCTGCTTTTGCACGGCCATATGTGGGGGTCCATAGGAGTACATCACTTATATGTATACTTAGTGAAGCAATATAATGTTCCTTCTCTGCAAGCATTGGTTTTCTGCTTAAGACATTAAACAGCATCAGAAGATCTGGGGAGAGTTGAGTTCTCTTTCATTGCTATTGCTCCCATGTTCACTTTGACCCAGATTTGTAGTACCTGATCTATGGATCAAAGACATCGGTTTAAAAATTATTCATATTTGATAGAAATCTGGGCCAAAAAAATGTCTAAAAAAACAACTACACGAAAAATTTAAGTATAAATGTGCTACAAATGCAAATCCTTAACCTCTTGGAATAAAATAAGTCTTGATAGGTTGACATGCCTTTAATCAATGTACTTTCTCCAAGCATCTCCTAAATGGGCAGCCATATCACAACGCTAAATGAATAAAAAAGTTGGTTTTTTTGTAAAGAAAACATTGAAATTATGAGATCGCATGTACAAGGTTTGGAGTGGGGAATACCATTGTATTGAGGATGTTTCCCTTTAAAAGTGTTGAATCTATTGTGAAAATAAATGTCAGCAAATGCTAATGTGTTTAAAAACTTATGAAGCAATATGCTGCCCCTTCTCTTCAACTATCCCCCAACTGGGAAGCCATTTTATGTAAGACAATGCCTCATATCACAATGCTAAATGAATAAAAAATTTTATTGTTCTATAATGATGGAAATATTGAAATAATGAGATTGCTGGCATAAAATACTGTCTTAAATCCTACTGGGATGATAATAAGAGAGGCAAGGTTAGGCAACAAAACCCAATTTCTGTAATGGATTTATGGAAAAAACTAGATGAATAGAAAAAAAATAACATCAGCTTTATGTCAAAAACTTATAATCCTGTGGATGTCAGTTTGGATTAGTTTGGTTTCCTTTGGTTTTATGGCATATCAAACATTGCAGGTTATCTAATGCCAAATTCTCTTTATATATATTATATGATTTGTAAATGCATACTTAGTAGATAATATTTAAAAATAAGCCTCAGCTCATATGTTAGCAAAGAGTTAAATGGTTATACGTATGATTTGGAAGACATTAGTTTGTTGGAACTGCTGCTCATTTATTCGGATGGCTACTAGAAATGAGAATAAAAATGCAATCATCGAAAGATTACCGTGACACACTGGAGAAGTAAGGACAGACTTATAAGTGATATACTCCTTCACATGGACAAGCAAAGGCAGAACAACCAGCAAGAACTTTATATACAACAGCTCTGTGCATATACAGGACATAACCTTGAAAACCACAGGAGTGATGGACGATAGAGATGAGTGACAAGAGAGGATCAGGGAGATCTGTGTTGGCAGTATGACATGATGATGATGGGTTTCGTGGTTATCTTCAGAGCTAATTTGTTTGCACATAGTTAAATGGTTCCAAATATTCTAACAAAATAGTTTTATTTAGTGTCTATCATTTGTTTGTATTTACTTAAATGGTTTCAAATATTGCTATCTTACATCAATAGTTTTATTTGCACACAGTTGAATGGTCACAAGAATTACTATGTAACACTAACAATTCAATTTAGGCTCACAGTTAAAGAGTTTCAAGTACAGTTAATCAACACCAATATTTCTATTCAATGATACCTTGTTCTAAGTATTGCTGTCAATCTCTAAGAATTCAATGAAACATCAGTCATTTGCTTACACATAATTAAGTAGTCAAATAGTTCTATTTGACCTTTGATAAGAACCTATCCGGTGCTATCGCTCTAGGTCAGAGTTGACCTTAGAGCAATGGCAAGGAAGGAGTACTTTATATTCCCCAAAGCTTCAAGGCTGGAGCATCACCACCAGATGGTTTAATGTCATAATCAGGACACTCATTTGGGAGGGTCTTATTCCTCTGCAAAGATGCAGTCGGTGGATTCTACAGCACCTCCAACTGACTGGTCTTCTGGGTGTCAGTGGAATGAATTATTGATAATAAAGGTCTCAATATTTCACACTAATTGTTTCCAGTTAAATTATTCACAAATATTCACTTTTCATTTTGTCACAGTTTATCATGAAAAAGAAATTGTATTTTCCCTTTCAAAAAAAAAAAAAAAAAAAAAAATCCTTACATAAAGGCACAAAATATATTTTTACAATCATTTCAAATAGGTAAAACCTTTATCATATCAAACAGAACGATCTGAATGACTCCCTAATAAGAATTACCATTTCCAGTCAGAGTGGACCTAGGAGTAATGGCCAGGAAGAGATGACTCTACACTCTGTAGAGCACCAGAAATGGAACTACACCACTGGAAGAAATATAGTATCATAATCAGGACACCCTTTATTGTGGTAGTTCATCCCTCTGCATCTTATTCTGAGACATTAAATAAAATAATTCATGAGACTTTATTACAGTGTAAACAAAGGCATAAAGAAAAGGCCATATTTCAATTTAGGTAAATAGTAGGGTAGACTGTTCTCTTTAACCTTGGTATGGCAACTGGTCTAGGAGAAGGAAAAACTCTGAATTCAAAACTGTTAAACTCTGCTTAATAATTGACCTTGTATTACATCTCCTTTGTATGGAGGGGTTGGATAAATAAATATTTTAATTTGTTTGAAATTAGTAATCCTAAATTCATCAAAGCTTTTTCTTAGAAGATTTACCGGATAAAGGTCAGAGAGTGCATTGTCTGAAACTGTAAGCAAAACAATGAAGATGTGGATATTCATTCGATTGATTTATAGAATAATGACAATATTATATCTCAGAATTTAAGACAAAATAAAGGTCACCAAGAAAACAAGGATGTGAATATTAATTTAAATAAAATTATGTTACAAGACTCTAATTTTTCTTGTTCTTGAGCTGAAAGTGTTATTTTCCAGTTGGTTTTACCTCAACTAAATGGAAAAGACTTATTTTTTCATTTGACTTTTCCTTTTGTAAGCAAAGAATGTCAAATAAAAAACTGATGAGAAAATGTAAGTAGTTGCTGATATATAAAAATGATTTACAGTCAGAAATCTCAAAAAAGTTCTCACTTGAGAACATTTTTTTTTTTTTTGTAAAACTTAAGTAAATATTGAAAAGGTGCAAATTTATCTGTTCTTACATAGAAAATAAAAAGTGACTGGCACATTGGCCTAGTGGGTAAAGTGTTCGCCAATGGTCTGGAAGACCTGGGTTCAATCCCAGGTTGTGTCATACCAAAGACTTTAAAAATGGTTCTTGATACCTCCTTGCTTAACACTCAGCAATATAAGGTATGTATGAAGGGTAAAGTGGAGCAATTCAGGGAAATGAGTAGCCCCCCCACACACACACACCTTGGTGAAGTAGCTATTGAAAAGGGAGTCTTCTGGTCGCCCTTGACCAACTTTACTTACTTTTTTACTTACATAGAAAATAGGTTAATTTCTAAATTTCATTTTGAAGGAAATAGCCATTTTCTACACTTTTACAACATAAACAATTACTATTTGGGAATAAAATTTTGGCTACATAATCTTATCCAGAGCAGAAAAACAAAGGGATTTATAGCCATTTTTCAAACTTTTCCAACATTTATAAGAATCAACACATGCTCTCTAGAAACATAACTTGTGTAAAATCGTAAAATTTATAGAATAGTAATTCCTCATGTCTGATATTAAGAAAACCCTGAAACATGGGAGAATCCATTGACTGAAATGTAGTAATCCCAATAACAAAGATGGAGATACTCATCAAAATAATAGTGATAGAAATAAAAAGGCTGATGATTGACTTTAACAGCATATCAACTAGGCGAGGGTCACTTTTATGCCTAGAAGTTAGGGAATTGTATTCATAGTATGTTTATATTTATATTTTTATGCAAGGTCCAATCTAATATGCATAATTTCTGAATAGATTCATTCATCTGATAGATAGGACCCTAACAGGTACTACTAAACTGGGTCAGAGTGGATCTGGAAGTAATAGTAATGAAGTGTTGATCCACACTACCCAGATCACAAGAACTGGAGCTTCACCATCAGATGCAGTTTATGGGCCATACCTGGGATATCCCTTAAGTAGGTGGAGGTCTTATCCTTCTGTAGCGGATACAATCAGTGTATTCTAATCCCTGCCGACAAGGCTGATAAAAAGATGAGAATATCATTTCAAATAATCAATAAAATAAAGTTGTTGTTGGAGACCATAATTAAGGGCAACCAGAAGGCTCCCTTTTCAATAGCTACAACACCGAGGTGTAGGGGAGGGCACTACTCCTTTCCTTGGATTGCACCACTTTACCCTTGATAAGTACCTTATATTGCTGAGGGTTAAGCAAGGAGATATCAATTTTTATCATTAAGGTTTTTCGGACTATTGTCTTCATCTTTATTGTTATTTCCACAACGTTTTGGCCAATATGTTCTCTGGCCTTCTTCAGGCGTTTGTCAAACTCAGGAACCTTCACTGAACTTCAAACTACATCCTTTATTGAAACCGAGTTCGACAAACACGTGAAGAAGACCGGAGGACATATCGGCCGAAACGTTGTGGAAATAACAATAAAGTTGAAGACAATAGTCCGAAAAACCTTAATGATAAAAATCAACAAGCTTCGTCTCAGAAATTTAGACAACTAAGGAGGTATCAAGTACCATTTTTAAAGTCTGTGGTATGACTCGACCTGAGATTGAACCCAGTTCTCTCGGACCTTTGGCAAAATAATGACAATAATTCAAGTAAAAAACAAAGATGTGGATACTAATTTAAATAATTTGTTTGGGTTTCTTTGTTAAATGGCATATAAAACTTTATAGACAAATGCCAAAGTCATTTTTTACAAGAAAAGCAGTAATACTATTTAACCCATAGCTAAGGGAATAAGAAGGTTTAATCTCTTTCCCAAGGGTGTTAGTTCTAAAGTAACAACAATAGCGTGACTGGAGTTCAAACTCCGTTATTTCCAAGCTACAGTCCAGCTCTTTAGCCATCATATCATGGGAACTTAACCGGTAAATAATTAATAGAAAAAATGACTGTTACAACTCGGAACTTAAGACAATACAAAAGGTTAGAGAACTTACCAACCAAAATTTCGACAAAGAGGAGAACAATAGGCATAGCAAGCCATTGGCTTTCGGCCCATGATTATCAGGGGGTCCACTGAAACTAATTTGTTGCAAAGTGTGCCAGATTATAACTGTATTACATATGGCACTAGCTATTTTGTTATATAATTATTTACCCAACCCCTCCACACAAGTAGGATATGATACAAGGTCAATTTTGCAGTGGAGTTTCACAGGTTTACTGGTTCTCATACCAAGTATAAAGAGCCTAGTCTGCGCTACTATTTACCCATATAAGAATAGTTGGATTCATACCTTTCCCAAGGGTTTAGTGCTATGTGAAATGCACACAGCTTCATCCAGGTTTTTAACTGGGGTCATCAGGTCCATTTCTTACAGCAATAACAATTACACTATGAACACCTCTGTAGGGACGTAGGGAGACAATTGAATTTTATATAAAATATTTTCAAAACCATAAGGGCCCCTACACAATAGATTCAGGCCAACCGTGGTCTTCGACTGTTAAGCCATGGGGTAGTTTTCTGGTGGGCCACTGTTACAGGTTCTTTTGGAAAATAAAGAAAAAAAGATTGTGAAATACATTTTTAAAAATGATCATGTCCCATCATTGCTTGGTTGGTGTTTTATGGCATATCAATCCTTGTAGGTTATTCAATGCCTAATGCTGTTTTTATATAATTTGTCAGCAAATACTTTGTAGGCAACTTTATTTATAAAAAAAGCTATTAGAACTGATTTATTTGCACCCAGTTAAATGGTTTCAAGTATTCCTATCAAACATTAACAATTCTATTTAATATTAATCATTTGTTTTTACACAGCTAAATGATTTCAAGTACTACTATTTAACATTAATTCTATTTATCAAGTATTCCTATGTAATATAAATAATTTGCATTCAACTGTGAGGTTTTAAATAACTAAAAATCTCCTTTTGTAAGTCACTGAAAAGTTCTATTTGACTCATAAATGGGACTGTGACAGTATTAATATGGGTCAGAGAGAACCAGGAAGTAATGGCAATATAGGGGTACTTCACATTCCCCTAAGCTCCAGGACTGGAGCCTCACCATCAGATGCAGTTTAGAGTCAGACCCAGGACACTTATTAGAGAGGGAGTTACCCCTCTGCAGAGGTGCTGTCAGCATATTTTAAAGCCTGAGACAACAAAACAGACCATTCTTTACACTTATCTATCTTTAGCAATATTAAACAAGTCCTGGAGGCACCACCCCACAAAGCAGCAGCTATACAGCCACCAGCCATCCATCATGAAAACTATCAAAGTTTGATGAACCAGACATGCAGGACACTGCTGGAGAAGTGGGGACGAGCTCATAAGTGATGTATGCCTATGGACCCCTTCACATGGCCGAGCAAAAGCAGGGCGACCAGCTCAAATCTACATACATCAGCTCTGAGGACCGGCTAGAAGCGATGAACAATAGGGAGGGGTGGTGAGAGGGGGTCAAGGATATCCATGCTGCTGGCATGACAAGATGATAATGACATACATACTGTGGAGAAGGAATAAAGTTCAATACACCATGAGTGCCTTCATACTGAAACATGCCAACATTTCTATAAATTTGGGTCTCTCTGAGGAGTTTGGCCTAAGGCCTACAAGGATACTGGTTGGAATAATTCCCCAAATAATCTTAAAGTGCAATAGAATTGAGCTACAAGCACCAAGAAGTTTCCCTTATTCATCAACAATTAGCGAGTCTAAGAGAGAAAGAAGGAAAAAGAGAAGGAAAGAAGATAGAGAGTCGGGGTGGAGAAACAGCTGGAAATCTGTTCAGCAAATAAATCAATATATCCAATACATGCACATGCATGCAACAAGATAAATTGCAGCTGTTAAAAGACTTTGCATTTCCAATCAATTGTCTATCTTCTCAGGTTGGCATGAAGAGGATCTAACAAAAGAGATTCATGCAGTAATTGTTTGAATGCAGTGGAGTATTTAAATGTCTAAAAGGAAGAAAAAGACATGTAATAATAAACTCGGCTGAAACTTTTTTTTTGTATTCAAAAACATTTTCTTCATATCCATTTTCATTGGACAAAACAGGTTTTAACAAGGATACATGTTTTTAATTTGCTGTTATTCTCTCTACTTAGAGACTGTTGATTGGTTGGTATTTAATAACCTATCAACTCTTCTGGGTTATTTAATGCTAAATCTCTCTCTCTCTCTATATATATATATATATATATATATAGTAGAGGTTTATGGTTCTCACATGGTGAGTTAATGGTTAAAGCAATGGACTGCAGGATTGTAGTAAAAGAGTTTAAACCCCAATCATGCTATTATGTTCACTTTCGGATAAATACCCTTGGGAAAGGTATGAACCCTCTTTTCCTCCCTGCTGTGGGCTAAATAGTACCCCTACTGTTCTTCTAGAAGGATGGCTTTGGCATTAAACAACAACAAAAAAATACACACACACACACACACACACACACGCACATTATACATACATGTAAACAAAACAAATGTGATACATAAGCATTTAAATTTCCTTCACTTGCACAGGTTTCCTCATGGCTAAGTGGTAGAATCTTGGATTGGCATTTCAGTCAGCCAGGTTTCGATCCCAGGTTCAGGAATCTAGCCTGTCTAGCCACACTGAAGAGTTGTGATACAACAAAACAGTCAGTCAGTGGATGACAATATATATATAGTGTGTGTGTGCTTTGTAAGTAAATATTTATTTTTAAACAAATTGTAATATGATTTGTAGATAAATATTTGTTTTTAAATGAATTGTTATAGTGGTTTGTAGACAAATTTTGCTTTACAAGCATATACTTTGTAGGTCTTGTTTCATTGATGTATCATATTCTTTTCATATATGCATTGAGTATTTAAACTTATATATATATATATACTAGACTGAGGTTTGCACATATGTCAGTTTCCTAACCATACCTTCTACACTAGAGGACCTATGTAGAGTTTTGGTTGACCATTGGGAGTTACATTGTTTTTTGTTTGTTTGTATGATCTGGTTGAATAATTTCTAATGTTGAGGGGTCTCTAGATTGAGATGATTTGAGCTTTGATATTTTCAGTCATGTTTGTTCAGTGGTTTGGGACTTTTGAATTGACAAATATAAAAATGAATCACTCATAATAATCTTATGTCCGTAACACTTAATTCCTGACCACTAACAATCCCTTCCTCCTTGATTATCAATGTATTTAAATAGTAAATTAATTTGATATACATCTATTATTATTATACATATAATGATACTATTCTGCTTGCTATGCTTTCCTTAATTCTTGACCACTGACAATCCCTTTCTTTTTGATTTTCAATGCATTTCAATAGTAAATTTGTTAGAGATACATAGATATGTTATACAAATAACAGTACGATTCTGTTTGCTATGTTTTCCTTAATTCATGACTACTGACAATCCATTTCTTCAGGACTTTTATCTCAAGGTCTTTCCTCTCTTCGCCTGATTAAGAGCTGAAATTTGCCCCCCAAAAATTTTACATTGCAAAATGAAGCAAGTGGTAGAGTAGCAGTAAAGTCAGTCGAAAACAATGGGAAAAGTGGAAACATTTCGGAAAAATGTTGGGTAATTGGGACTAAAATAAAACAGTGTTTATTGTTTTTTTGGCTGGGGGTGCATTGGAGTTTTGCTTACAATTTTGGAGGTGACTTTTATATTTTAGCTTAAAATTGGACAGGAAAGTCTAATTCATCCAGAGAGCAAACAAAATTGGTATCCACAGGAATATCTCACTTGCTGAGGGACCAGAAATTTTTGAAGAAAATTTCTCAGAAACTCTACCAACAGATTCTTTGGCTACTAAGCAAATCTTGAAGCTTAGCATGTGAACTCCCTTGACCTTCGGGTATGTTTCAAAGATATCTGAAGAAGAGAAGCATAGAGGAAGGATACAGTGAACCACTCATCCATGTTCCTGTAGGTTACTTGAACATTTTAGCTTAAGATTGATCAGAAAAGTCTAATTTATCTAGAAAGCAAATAAATTTACTAAAAATTGCCCTCAATAGGAGCAGCACCCATCCACCATCCAACTTGCAAAGGTATTTCCAAAAGGAAAAAAATTAATAAGGCATGAATTATTCAAACAGAAAGCAAAGGTTGGTTGGTTGGTTGGTTGTGTTTTATGGCATATCAACCTCTGTGGGTTATTTGATACCAAATCCACTATATTCATATATATATATATTATATATATTTGATTTGCAAGTGAATTGCTTATAGATGATATCATTTTAAAGGAGCCAGAGCTCATTTGTTTGCACATGGTTACATGGTTTTAAGTATAGTATAATCGATTAAATAGTTCTATTTGATCCATTGATGAGACCTAACAGGTACTATTACTCTTGCTCAGACTAGACGTGAGAGTTATGGTAATGATGAGGTACTCCACATTCCCCAAAGCTCCAAAACTGGAGCCTCACTCTCAATATGGTTTGAGGTCATTCTCTCTTAGTCAGGCGAGGAACAAATGAGGAAGAGACTTTCCATTTTTTAATATATTTAAATTCCTTGGGTACCGACACTACATCAATCCCAGTTGGAAAGACTTGATATTAGACAAGTTGCACAGATACTCCACTCTAATCCAAACAAATAAATAAATAAAGACACACTGTACATTATACAGATAAGTATTCTCTTCATAATTTCTGCATCCCTATATAATCATTAGATTGATTAAAAATTTGGATGATTTTATCTAATAAATCCTACCTGAGATATCATGAGTTTTATGAATAGCTAGTTAAACCATGAGCAGGTGAGTGAAGATATTAAAAAAAACAAAAACACAGCAACAAAAAACCGGAAAAGTTGGTTTCTTTTTTTTTTTTCTTTTTTTTTTTAAGAAAAAAGGAAAACCATTTGGTGGTTTTCAAATGAAAACAAAATTCTCAAAAGTTGGTTGAAGATAAAAGAATCCTTCAAATGAAAAAAGATTTAAAAAAATGAAAATAAAAGTTTTCTATATGAAAACTGGAATTCAAAAGAAAAGAAAATTATTTTCTTTTCATTTCAATAAATATTTTCTTAGAAAAGAAAAACTTTTCAAAATTAGCTGATTCTCAAAGAGTATCAATTTGATAGCTGAATGAATTTTTCTTTTTGTACTTTATAGAATTTGTCTCTAATTCCAGTGGAATTAGCCAATTCCAAAGAGCATTTGGAATTCATGGTTCTTCTTTTCTTTTCTTTTTTTTGTACATGCATATACACATCTCTACATAAAAAAAGTATACACATGTAATACATATGATGTTAGCTGGTAGATAGATGTTGTACTTGGTTCTGCAATAGTCCACAAATGATTATTCCTTATTGATCTTCTATGCCTCTCTCACTCAAAAGCTTAAACCTCTGGCCTTAAAAATCAAAAATGTTCAAATTTCATTGAAATCATAATGTATCTTATTGATTCATTTTATAGATTATTTAAATATTTCCTTAGCTTTGCAATTCTTGTTGCATTAAAGAAAGAAAAAAAAAAAAAAGAAAAGAAAATTAAAGTTTGTATAAAACTTTATAGAACTTAAAATAGAATTTCAACCAATATGTATCAGCAGGAATTTTCGAGCTTCCCAGCATGTTAGATATGAGAAGAAAACAGAATATTGACCAATTCAAGACGCTAAGAAGGAAGAGAAATCTTTTTTTCTTTTTAATCTATTTTTTTTTTCATTTTAATATAAAGTCTAGCTTAAAAGAAAAAAGTAGCAATAATTGCTCTGAGCTATAATGTTACTAAGAATTTTCATCTCAAAGAATCAGGGTTTTAAAAAAAAAAGAAAACATCTAGTTATCTATTTCTTGTAATTGTGCATTATCTTTGAAAAATATATGCATCAAATATATGCATACAAGCACAAGAGGTTGGTTGGATTGGTTTTATGGCATATCAACCATTGTTGGTTATTTAATACCAAATCCTTTTTGTACATATATATTAAAAATATGATTTGTAAACTCATTTTGTAAAGATACACGGTTAAATGATGAAACAGTTCTATTTCTAACAACTCAATTAAGTAAAGTAAAGTTGGTGGCCATAGTCGAGGGTGACCCGAAAGCTCCCTTTTCGATAGCTACTACACCAAGGTGTAGGAGAGAGTGCTACTCCTTTCCCTGGATTGCTCCACTTTAACCTTCATCCGTACCTTATAAAGCTGAGGGTTAAGCAAGGAGGTATCAAGTACCATCTTTTGAGTTTCTGGTATGACTCAACCTGGGATTGAACCTAGGTCTCCGGGGCCATTGGCAAACACTCTACCCATTGTTTGTACTCAGTTTAAATGTCAATCAGTTCTATTTGACCCATAGATAGGGCCCTATCAGGTGCTACCACTCCAGGCCAGAGTAGATCTGGGAGCAATGGCAATGATGGGGTACTCTGCATTCCCCAAAGCTTCAGCATTACTGGAACCTCACCATCAGATTGTTTTGTGTCATATCCAAGACACTCATTCGTGGGGAGGTCTTAACTCTCTGCAGAGATGCAGTTGGTGTATTCTACAGCCCCCCCCCCAGCTAACTGGGCTGAGGCACAAAAGGAATTTGAAACAAGCATATCAATCAAATGTAGAAGGAAGTAGATCAGAGAACTTTCAGCGCCTCACTACAATCCAGGTAGATGGTAGAATAATTCTAATTGCATGTCAACCTGTCTAGAGTTATTTTATGCCTAGAAGTTTGGCAACTGTATTGATTGTGCATTAATATTTTTTGTATGGTTTCTTGAGAATCTTTTTGTTGTTTTTGTATGCACAGTCCTATCAAATACAAATCATTTTTGAATTGATCAATACAATAAAATTATATCAATTGATGAACAAGACAGCTGTAATATAATGGCCGAGGGATTTCGTTTTATATATCTTGCCTTTCAGTTTAGTTAGGCTAAGAACCTTTTACTTAGCGCATGGGTTAGTTTGGTGCAACATGAGCGCAGGTGTTCATGCATGTGCAGGGAGGATGTGTCATTCACAGATGTCAAAATAAAAATCCCAGGTAGAAAATATGACCAGGGGATGTGAATGATGTTTCGCACTAGAAATGTGGGCTGAGATTTGAGAAAAGTTCAGTTGAGTGGAGTTCTAGCATCCAAAGAAGATGGTTGACTTTCGGAGCTCGCCAAGGCCTTGCGGCGGGTGCCGCACATGATGGAGGGCAGATGGAAAAGTTGTCATAGAAAGATTGTGCCTCTCTCTTCCTCATGTCGAAAAACCTTTTAACTCAAAGGCAATAAAAAGTTTTGTACCTAAACTAAGAAGTCGTAAAGTCTTTCGTGTTTTGGCATTCCTAGGTTATCTATATGTGTGTTATGAACGTTTTGCATACCAGTATGAACATGTCTATTTCACATATCCATATATGGCCATGTAACACAGCTATAATTACTAGTACCTAAGTGACATGTTTAGCAATACTTTGGTACATGTGGCAAAGACTTGCCCAGTCGGCTTGAGCTGTAGAATACACCGACTGTATCTCTGCAGAGGGGTAAGACTCCCCGAATGAGTGTCCTGGATATGACACTAAACAATCTGATGCTAAGGCTCCAGTAATGCTGGAACTTTGGGGAATGTGGAGTGACCCCTTCATTATTGTTGCTCCCAGGTCCACTCTGGCTTGGTGTGGTAGCACCTGACAGGGACCTATTTATGGGTCAAATAGAAGTGTTTGACATTTAAACTGTACTTATGCTAAATTGAATTGTTAGAAATAGAACTGGATTTGGCATTAAATAACCAACAATGGTTGATATGCTATCAAACCAAACCAAACCAAACCATGTACTAAGTTATCATCTTTAGTTTTTATTAGCATAATAAAAACATCAAAATGTTTAGAAAAAAATTTATTTTGGTCTAATTTAGTTTTGAAATTGTGGTCTTCATGTTGTTTTAGGTTAGGTTAGGCTATTTGGTTTAATGGTATATCAACCCTTGATGGTTGTTAAATGCCAAATCATGTTTATATATATATATATATATATATATATATATATATGATTTTTAAATGAATAGCTTGTAGGTAACTTTATTCTAAAAGTATTAAAGCTCATTTGATTGAACACTGTTAAATAGTTTCAAGTATTGCTATCTAACACAAATAATTCTATTTAACATTAACCCTTTTTGCACACAGTTAAATGATTTCCAGTATTTCTATTTAACATTCATAATTCTATTTATCAAGTATTCCTATATAATTTAACACTAATCATTTGTTTGCACACTGTTACTATTTAATATTAATAATAATCCCCAGTAAATGATTAAACAGTTTTATTTGACCCATGGATGAGAACCTACTAAGTACTACCAATTGGTCAGAGTAAACCTGAAAGTAAATGGTAATGAAGGGATACTCCACATTCCCCAAAGTCTAAGACTGGAGTCCCACCATCAGATCCTTTTAATGTCATACCCAGGAGACCTGAGTTTTGTGGTTAGTTTTCTTTTTTATAAAACAATGAAACATCAATTATACGAGAAAGATTTTTATTTTTAAGAGGTAAAAAAGCCAAAGTTTTGCTTGTGTGAAATAAAAGTAAATTTTTAAGTCATTGAAAAAAGTCCAGAACAATATTTTTATTTGATGATACAAAAAGTACAGAACATAAGAAATGAAATGAAACCTGATTATAATTCAATGTGAAAAGCTTAACAACAGTCTAAATCAAAATAAAATGTTTTTTTGGTCCCAAAAAGTTAAAAATAAAATACAAAAAAAAAATTATGCAACTTCTCTACCTTAACCCATTTTAAAAACAAAAAAATTCACTGATTTGAAAGAATTTTTAAAAAATCACCACCAAATGATGTAAAAATTTATGAAAAGGTTTCATCCTTTAAAAGTCGGTTATACTTATTTTTAATTTTTTGATGAAATTGACCGTCCCATGGAGAATCCCCAGTGAATATTCTTGAGGCAACAAGATACTGTCAATTGCAAAACTCTAGGAACAACATTTTCAAAGTTTTACAAACAATGGTAATCAATTTATGAAAATAATGACAGCAAAGTTGTCATGAAAAACAAGAGAAAAGTGAATTCCTCCAAGAATAAATTGTGTAATCGTTGTTCAGTTTTTTAGAGATATTTTTAAAAGCTAAAGTTATTCTCTGTCTTTAAAGACTAAATGATGACCAGACATTTTTCTGTTCCAAGAAGATCAAACTATCGTCTCTGAGGAGTGTCAAAAGTAATGACTTCTATTTATTTCTATATAAACATCAGACACAAGAAGCACAATAAGACTTGACATAGGGCAAGTTTTCAGTTGAAAAACAGTATTTTTCTCTCTCTCTCTCTCTCTCTATATATATATATATATATATATAGAGAGAGAGAGAGAGAGATATAGTTGGTTATGTATTTTTCTCAATAATCAATGAAAGCTAAATTTGATTTAGCATACAGCCAGTCATAAAAAAAGGTCATTCTTAGGGTGAGAACTTTTCAGTACCCACAGCATATTTCTTGTTTTATTAGATTTTTAATGAGAACCCTTCCCGATTTGGATGGATAAAATATGTGAAGAAGGCTGAAGAATTGATCAGCCAAAATTCTATATAAAAAAAGAGAAAAATTGCTGGAACAACTCAACATAATTCAAATTAATAATAAAGGTAAACCTTGTTAGAAATTATAAAATGAGTCTTAAAATAAGATATCTGAACTCATCAGCTAATCCTAGCTATATATATATATATATATATATATATATATATATAGTAACTGTTGGTTGTCACTATTTCACTTTGTGGGTTTGTAGCTAACCAAATGCGATATAATTTGGTTATTGCTCAATATCTAAGATAGAGCTAATGTTTAATATTAAGTAAATATATATTAGATTTTATATTGTTATCCATAGACAGACTGTTTCTTTGTATCACAACTCTTCAGTGTGACTAGACACATAGGATGCTTGAAGCTGGGATCGAAACCTGCTCAACTTTTTGTTAGACTTAGTATCAGACTGCTCGGTCAACAAGCGTACCTCGTCAGCTAGGGAATTATAAGGTATAAAGTAGCAGTGTTTGTTTGTTTACTTTTTATACCTTACCGGATACTAGAGTATTAGATTTTATATATATTTAATAGCATGAAAGCTTGTCTGTGACCTCAGGTTTCATGTTTTATAAATGACAATCATCAGGCTGAGAATGAAAGATAATGAAGAAATCGAAAATGATCGAAAAATACAGTCAAAAGAATGTTAGAATTGTGTAAAACTCTTTGTGTGTGTGTGTGTATTTGTTATCTTTGCACATTATTGTGTATAGACATATAAGTGATGTTTAGTATACGTGTGTATGAAGATACATATGCCTCATGATAAATTTGAGGTTGTCTCCTGGCTGCATGAGACGTGATGTGTAGCCAAATTTGCAACAGAATGACCGAGAAAACATTTTTTATTTTTTTCTTTATATATTTGTGTGTGCGTTTTGGTGGTGATTTTAACTAAGGAAAAAAAATATCATCCTTGCATTTTGAAGAAAATAAAATTTTGCTTTGTAAGCATAATAGCCGAGTGTAGTATGATGGACCAGAATCCTAATAAATATCATAGAGAGATATGTTATATTGTAATATACAATGGAGTATTATGTAATATTGGTATTTTATGCTGGAATATGATTTGTATTAGATTACAATGATAATTTGTATTAGTTATAATGTGTTAATAATATATTGTGTATACATCATTGTAATTCACAGTGAATATAATGTTAAGACATGGTAATAATTGTTTGTATTAGCTATGTCGATTTTTTTTTATGTGTGTGAGTGTATATAGTGAGGATGTGTGTGAGTGTATATAGTGAGGATTTTAACTAACGAGCAAATTATCATCATTGCAAAATTAAGGAAATGAATATGTGATTTGATGTGTAAGCATATTAGGTCTGGGACATAAGGGTAATAGGTGGGGAGTTGTGATGGGTTACAATGATTTTTATTAACTATCTATTTTGTATTAATGTTATGTTATGTATATGTTATTGTAATATATGATGGTGTGTGGGGGGGATATGTTAAATATGCTATGTGGAGACCTATTACTAATATTCATGAAAACATGGCTAACATAATGTCAACAGGTTGTGAAACTGCATAAAGATGGATATAAGGATTTAATGGAGGAAGATGGTACTTACGGTGCATCAGTTGTGTTGTTTGATGGAGGAAAATGGTACTTTTGGAGCATCGGATGTGATGTGGGGTCATTTGTAGGGGGATTTATTGAAGTGGAGGGGGTATAGGTAAGATGGATAGGTTATGAGTATGGGTCGAAATATGAGAGTAGATGTTTGTTCTCATGTCTGCATTTGGATAGAATTTCAGATTTTTTGTTTAGCAGAGTGTTTTGTGATGGGTAGGTGAAAATAGCAAGTTTTTGTTATAGGCAAAGGCGGCATTTTCTTAATGTCTTCTTGTAGGTGGGTGCTAGTTTTAGTATTTCGCAGGTGATGGTGGGTGAGATGTTCATGTCTTTTAGGTGACATATGTATGTGGATAAAGAAGTGTTAGATGAGTAATTTCTGTTGGTGAAGGAAAGTTTGTGGTTATATATTCTTTGTTTTATGGTACCCTCTGTTGCATCTAAGTATTGCTTAACTGAGTTGTTGCTTTTTACAATGGCTCTGTACACTATGTTTTTCTGTAGGCAGTTTCCTAGTTGTGGGCATGTTTCTTTATCCCGACAATTGCATTCATTGTTAGGGTGTGCGGTGCTGTGGATGGATTTGAACTTTTTGTTGTGGCTTTTTATGATTTGAGATGTTACTTGTGCAACTGCAGCTGACCTTTGTATTTTTTCTGTTGAAGACTTTAGCAAGAGGGTAATGATTGAGGAAATGCTTGTTAATTAGATTTAGGAAGTCTCTACCAATATTTGATGTTATGAATTTGTTGTAAGGCAGGTCGAACCAAGTTATATTTCTTTTCTTGTGTTTAGGTTTGTTTTTTGGAGGTGTGTATTCCAGCGTTTTTCTATAACCGCTGTTTCTTAGTGCGTTGTCGTATATGTGTTTGTATTTGTTGAAAATGCTGATGTTTGCAAAACCTTTGACTCACCCTAGCATATATATATATATATATATATATATATATATATATATATATATATATATATATATATATCTCCTAGGGTTAGTCAAAAGTTTTGCAATATTTTGGTAATGTGAGGTATATTTTGGCAGCTTTGAATGCTTTTGCTGAGATTATGAAGGTGATCAACTACATTGGACAATGAGATACTGAGCTCGCTTGATACTCCCCAAGTGCCACTCACTGGATTTGCCTTTATACAAATTTGAGCACAGCCTCAGAATCAATGGTTTTAGGCCTACCGACCCTACCTGATCATCACGATTCTTTAACCTGATTGAAATTTCTTTAACCTTTGGGTTACTGTACCGTGATCAACTATGCCTTCACCTTTCACACAACAAATGTTTTTGGTCACTTCTATGGTGTTATGACCCAGTTCAAACACATGAAGTATACATTTTCAAATTAGACTATGTTGCACATTCTCTTGGTCAGTTTTCAAATCACATATGAAGCAAAGCAATACACAACATGTCAGCACACCAACTACCATGATACTACCAACCACAGAGGGTACCTACCATGTCTTGAACTGCTTCAGCAATGTGATATAGTAAAGAGGGCAACCAGAAGTCTCCCTTTTCAATAGCTACAACACTAAGGTGTAGGGGAGGGTGCAACTCCGTTCCTTGCATTGCTCCACTTTACCCATGATACGTACCTAATAATGCTCAGTGTTAAGCAAGGAGGTATCAAGTACCATTTTTAAAGTCTTTGGTATGGCGCAACTTAGGATTTAACCCAGGTCTCCCAGATCATTGGCGAATACTTTACCCACTGCCATAAACTATCACCCTGGTATGTACATCAGAAGAAGTTTGAAAAACATAATGACAAAAAGATTATGATAAAAACTACCAAAAAAATAAATACTCTTCTAAAGAATTTTTCAATGACTTATTCTAACTCTTGCTTTGAAATAATGACTGTCAACTCTATTAGAAACCAAATCAACTTCATCTCTTGGACATCCCTGATCCACTTCTCCTAGCCAGACTTGAAGAAGTAATATTGATTAGAACAATTTTGAGGACTGTCTACTGCCACTCGTAACCCCCTAGATTATACCCTGCCCATCAGACATGGAAAATATCAGCAGAGATTCTTGGCATTAAAGTTGACTTGATTTGACCAAGCGGAATGGGTGCAGATGACAGACAAGATTTATTGAATGGATGATATAATCAGTGAACAGTGACCAACTCGTTGAAAGCCTCAATTCATTCGCAGTTTATTTTGGTGCACCAAAATAAAAACATTTTTAAAAATAAATCTTCTCGAATAAAGTTTATCATATAAACATGTAAACATTATAAATCAAACTTGAATTCTTACGTAAATTATTGCAGCTTTCTTTCTGATATGTGTATGTCTTTGAGCATCACTTTTTTTGGTTTATATTAGTTTAGTGAAAAAAATATTGGTTACCATTTTAGCGAAGGAATGTATTGTTAAGTGAGGTTACATTGTTAATGTAGAATATTGGTTAACTCAAGTAGAGTGGTGTTATTTGTCGCTGCCTCCCACCAGACACGACTTGACACAAGGTCAAAAGCCCAAAGGCCGATTAAAGTCTCAAGTAGAGTGGTGTCCAAAATACACCTCTGCCCAATGTAGAATATTGGTTAAGAATAAGTAGATGAATGGACACCACTCATGGAAATGTGTTGGATAGGTCCATTCTTGTAAAGTGAGCCGCTGCTCATGCACTCTTCAATAAAAGAGGTGAGCTTTGGCTGGCTAGGTTTTGCAAGGAGGCAGCCATGTTACTTTTGGCTTTGTGAAGGTGAGTGCTGTTTATTGTTGTTCTATAGTTAAGTGTTGTCGGAAAATAAAGGAGAGAGAGAACGAAGATGCTGTAAGGTTTTTATGATAGGTTTTAATGCCAGCATCAAATAAAGGGTTTACACTTATGCTGCAAGTCTTGTAGGAAGGAAGGAAGAAAAGAAATGGAGTTGCGATACAGTTGAGAAGGCATTTTAGTAGCTAAATGCCTGAGCGAAATGTGCATCGTTAGGTTAAGGCATTGTTGAATGTGTGAGTGGCATATAGTTGCCATAGGTGTAGCAAAGGTCGGGTTTGCTGGTTAAGGACAGGAATGATGTAGTCGCCCATGAATGCGTGGTCCTGGTCTTTTGGGGAGAGAAGTGGGAATGTCTGCAGAAAATGTTGTGCAGGGATGAAATGGCTGGCTGTTGGAGCAGTATTTTGCGTTGCAGTTGACATAGCCAAAGCTGGAGGCGACTTAAAATTATTCCTGTGTGTGGCGGATTGAATTCATCTAATTCATATTCAACTGGGAACCCTTGGTCTAAGAGAATAGATGCAAGGGGTCCATAAATTAGATGGCTTTCCTCATGGTGGTGTGATGATCCTGCTAAAAGGAGAGCGGACAGTAATTACGTCTGCCCAGTTCGAAAGCTTCTGAGGAAGAGAAAGTGTTTGGCAGGCTTTCCCTAATTTGGTGCGGCCCAGAAAAATGGTCCGGGCTGAATAGGATAAGTCATCCTGATTGGATGAAAATATGCGTCGACCCTACTGGTCAAATTAATTAATGTGCTGAACAAAAATACAAAGTTCTTTCTGCTACATTAGTATAGACGCAAAAGACAAATAATGTTTTCTTAGTTTTTCTTGTTGATATTCGATGACCGGATCCAATGAATGAAAATAATTCTCTTAATATCAGATAGAGAGTTTTGAAATATGCTTCTGACTATTATCTTATATAACATTATTGGGTTACTTGTGGGTAGGGGAGATATTTGGTTTGTTTAATGGCATATCAACCTTTGTGGGTTATTGAATGTCAAATTTATCCTTGTAGAAGAACAGTAGCTGTACTATTTAACTCATAGCTGGCAAGAAAAAAAGGTTCATACCTTTCCCAAGGGTACGAGTCTAAAAGTAAATGTAACAGCACAGAGTTCAAACTTGCTAATTTTGACATCACAGTTCAGCATGTTAGCCATTATGCCACAGAGACTCTCCTTGAAGATATTTAGCCAAGTTCCCACTCATTAAGCATCAATATTCACCAATGGTCCGGGAGACCTGGGTTCAATCCCAGGTCACGTCATACCAAAGACTTTAAAAATGGTACTTGATGCCTCCTTGCTTAACACTCAGCAATAAAAGGTACATATCAAAAGGTAAAGTGGAGCAATCCAGGGAAGGGAGTAGTGCCCTCTCCTACACCTCGGTGTAATAGCTATTGAAAAGGGAGCCTTCTGGTCACCCTCGACTACAGTCGCCAACTTTACAACTACTACCGTGATATAACAACACAAAACACAACAGAAAGACAAAATAAACTCATTCACACAAACAGGAACATTTAATCCTTGATATATACAGTATATGACTGACCCATTGGCATTGTAGGTAGAGTATTCACTAGTGGTCTAGGAGACTGGGGTTCAATCCCAGGTCGAGTCATACCAAAGACTCAAAAATGGTACTTGATGCCTCCTTGCTTAATACTCAGCATTATAAATTATGAATCAAAGGTAAGTGGAGCAATTCAGGGAAAGGAGTTGTGCCCTCCCTTACACCTTGGTGAAGGGGCTATTGAAAAGAGAGCCTTCTGGTCGCCATCAACCACGGTCGTCCAACTTATTAATTTACGGTATACAGACCAGCGATAATAAAGAAAGGGTACACAAATGTGTTCGGACAAATAAAAACATACACTGTGTTCCATGATAGTACAAATGGAAAAAGGCTTACTTGATGCATCTAGATTTATGTTTTACTATTTCTGGGCAGGGTTGAACAACATCGCTTCTTAATGAACTGAGGCAAAAGAAAAAAATTCGAGAAGGAATTCTGAACCATCATGTGATACCATATGGTTCCCCCTAATGAACATATCAATTCTCTAAGGGAAAGATATATATATATATCTTAGTCCAGTTTTTAAGATTATAACAGCAGTTGCATAAAATCTAAAATATGTTCTTATGTATTTACCCAACCCCTCCATCATTAGTACAATTTGACAAGGTTTTTTTTTTAAGCAGGGTAAAGCTCATTTGAATTCAGAGTTTTCCTTCTCTTCAACTGTTTGCCAACGAAGGCTAAATAACCCATTCTGAAACTTGAAGTAACACTGAGTAATCCTTGAAGTAAGTGTTTTTAATAGTTTTTTTTTGTCAGTGTCTAGCTTATGAGATCATCAGTCCCAGAACTTTTGATCACTGTTATCTGTGTCTATGCTATCTAATCTTAGATCAATATATACTTGAGCACTTCTTATTTAGAAATATAGTCAACTTCATTATATATATATATATGTGTATACATATATAAATATATACTCCCCTACCCCTGTAGGGTTGAGTTCTCTGGCGAAGAAGTAATCGTGTTGCCATTAGCATCTATTGCAAGCCTCTTCGTAGATGAATTGAGGTCTCGGCAACCGTTGAACGGATGTATGTAAACAATAGTAATTGTGATTCATAACCATCTAAAATTTACTTCGCAGCTAATGTCTCCTCGTGGCTGAATGGTTAGAAGCTTTGTCTTGGCGTTTGAGTCAACTGGGTTTCGATCCCCAACAGGAAGATACTGTCTAGCCACTCTGATGAGTTTTGATAGAACAAAACAGATCTGTCTGTGGATGACTATATGATTAATAATGTAGTTTGATGTATTTATAAATAAAGAGTACTCATAATCATTGATAGAGTACATATATTTAAGTTAGAATAGTGCAGACACTATTCTAATTTTATATATATATATATATATATATATATATAATATATACAATGTAAAGAAAAGGAAGTTAATACATATACGTTAAATTCCCTAACTTGTGTAGGGTCTACTGCTGGGTGTGATGTTATCAATCTGACAAAGTTAAGCAGGTTTCAATCCCAGCTTGAAGCATCTCTTGTGTCTAGCCACACTGAAGAGTTGGGATATAATGAAATATTCAGTCTGGGAATAACAATATATATATATATATATATATATATATAGTGAGAGAGAGGTATTGGTTGACTTATCAGGTTAATAAATTTTCAACCTGATGTCTTATGGGAACTAATTTAGAAGCATTTGTAACGGTTATCATCATAGGAAATGGATACAATGACATGAGTTCAAATCAAGGCTGTTTGCATTTCACATAAGGCTAATACCCTTGGGAAAGGTAGGAATCCAATGATTCTCTCTCCAGGAATGGATAAGTAGTAAGGCTCTTTAATCTTAGTATGGCAACCAGTCTAGGAGAAGGAAAACTGAATTCAAACCTGTTAAACCCTGTACAAAAATTGACTGTGTCACATCCTGCTTGTGCAGATGGGTAGGTATATATATATATATATATATATATACACACATATATATATGAATACTAACTTTAAAAATAAATAAAAAAATATACAAATTCTTTCGAAAATCTTTAATTTGGGCACATGTTTGTAGAAGGGAAGTCCCTATGGTACAGTGGATAATATGCTGGACTGTGACATTGTTGTGAGTTCAATTGCCAGTGATGCTATTTTGTTCCCTTTTGGACTAAAACTCTTAGGGAAGGCATGAACCTGCTTATCCCTCTAGTTTGGGGTTAAATAGTACTACTATAAGGGAAGATCTGGCATTAAATAACACACAGAGGTTGATATGTAATTAAACAAAGAAAGCAACCCAAACATATTTGCGCACACACACACACACACACACACACACACACACACACACATATATATATATATATCAAGAAACATGCACACAAGCAGTAGACATGTTTGATACAAGTAATCTGAAAATTCAGAAAGTTATTATGCACATGTATATGTAAACACAAATATGCATGTATTTAGTTTATTTTATCACAAAATTTGGGGGATGTCCTTGTGCTGTAAAAGTTAACGTGCTGGACTGCAGAATCGTAGTAAGTGAGTTCGAAATCCAGCCGCACTATTATGTTCTCTTTCAGACAAATACCCTTTCAGAGAGATTCAAACCCTTTCCTTGGGGAAAGGGTATGAATCTCTTTATTCTCCCAGCAATAGGTTAAATACTATCACTACTGTCTTTATAAAAGGATGGCTTTGGCATTAAATAACCTACGAAGGTTGATTTGGCATTAAAACAAAGAAACCAAAACAAACCATAAAATTTGAAAAATGAAACTACTCTTTTGTTTTTAGTTTAGTTTCCTGGTTTAATGGTATACTGTCCTTTGTGGGTTATTTACAGCTAAAGCCATCCTTTCTAAAGAACTGTCATCATCATCATGTCACGCCATCAGCATGGATATTCCTGACCCTCTCTCGCCAAATCTCCCTATCGTCCATTGTTTTCGCCAGATCTTCAGGGCTACATCCCGTATTAGTGCAGAGCTACTGTATGTAGGTTTGAAGTGGTTGTCCTGCCTTTGCCTGTCTGGTTTGTCTAATTTTGATAGTTTTCATGATGGGTGGTAGGTGGCCGTATAGCTGTTGCTTTGTGGGGTGCTGTCTCCTGGACTTGTTCAATATTGCTTGCAGGACGGCAATTACAAAGAACTGTAATAAGGGTATTAGTCTCAAAGTGAATGCGATAGTACAAATGGAATTCAAACTCGCTTACTTGCACTCCAGCTTGTTAACCACTACGCCACAGAGACTCCTTCACTTTTTTTTCAAAATGAGAATATGTTACAAAATTGACAAAAATTTTGTGTTTCAACACAAAAAAATGTTTTTGTCTATATTTTTGGTTGTACCAAAACAAAGTTTGAAAAATCTATTGACTCGCTGAAGAATAATATAAAAATCGAATAAAACTATATTTGAAATCAGGGAAGAAAACAGAAAGAAGGAATTATGCTTTCATGACAAAGGAAGAAAGGAATGAATAATAAATTCTCTTTGATTTCTCTAAAACATAAATAAATTAAAAGAAAAAAAAGAAGAAATCTAGGAAAAATGTGTTTCCTTGAACGTAGAGACCAAAGTAGAAAACTTGTTTGTTGACTTGATAAAGGAAGAACGAGAGAATGCAAATGTGTAATACAATTAATGAACCTAATCTTAAAAATGTATAATCTGGTTCTATGAAGCAGTAATTAATATCACTGCAATTCCAGACATGTATAAGAAGATGAATCAGCTTAGATCCAATGGCAAAACAACGTTAATACTCTGATAAAAAGACTGGAAGATTTGACAAAATGTACATTTTCTAATTAAAAAAAAAGAAGAAAAAAAAAGAAATTGGAAAGAGAGTAAGGAGGAAAGAATGGAAACAAAGAAACAATATGGTAAAGGGAAAAAAAGAAAGAAAAGAAAATAAAGAAGCAAAAAAGGCAGGAAGGAAGAGAGAAAAAAAGTCAGAAGAAAGAAGAGAACAAAGAAAGAGGAGAGAAAGAAAGAAAAGAGAAAGAAAGAGAGAAGAAAGAAAGTCGGAATGAAGGAAGAAAAAAGTGGGAAGGAAGACAAAAATTAGAATGAAGTAAAAGAAGCAGAAAAGAAAGGAGGATGAAAGAAGAAAAGAAAGATGAAGAAAGTAACAAAGAAGAAAAGAAAGAAGAAAAAGAGAAAGAAAGAGAAAAGGAAGAAAGTTGGAATGAAGGAACAAGAAAGTGGGAAGGAAGACAAAAATTAGGATGAAGAAAAAGAAGCAAAAAGAAAGGTGGATGAAAGAAGAAAAGAAAGATGAAGAAAGTAACAAAGAAGAAAAGAAAGAAGAAAAAGAGAAAGAGAGAAGGAAGAAAGTCGGAATGAAGGAAGAAAAAAGTGGGAAGGAAGACAAAAATTAGGATGGAGAAAAAGAAGCAAAAAAGAAAGGAGGATGAAAGAAGAAAAGAAAGATGAAGAAAGTAAGAAAGAAGGAAAAGACGAAGAAAAAAGAAAAAAAAAGAAGAGAAGAAAAAAATAAAATGTAAAATCGCAAATTAATTTCTGATCAAATAATTTTTAATCCTTAAATTTAACATAAGTTGATATTCATTTCTCACTCATAAGAGAAAAAAATACTTACAGGAAACTTTGTAAATTTTGTAGCTTTACTTACCTGAAAAAGAAAAAAAAATTAATAATAGGTGAAATAAATGAAATCTTTAAAAAATGCAAAGAAAAATTATCTTTTAATGAATGTTTATCAGCTGAAATATTTGGACAGGCAACCCAGATGGCTGGGGCTGTAGACTGTATCTCTACAGAAGGATAAGACTGCCCTACTTCAATAAATTCTTGAATATGTTACTAAACTGCATCTGATGGTGAGGATCCAGTTCTAAAGTTATGGGGAATGTGGGGTACTCCTTAATTGCCATTACCCCTAGGTCCATGCTAACCTGAAGTAGTAGTACCTGTTAGTGTCCCATCTTGAGGTCAGATCGAACTACTTAATTCACAATACTTGAAACCATTTAACTATATGCAAACAAATGAACTTTGGCTCATTTTAAAAAATGTTACCTACTTAGTATTCACTTAAAAATCATATCTAAACATGATTTGACATTGAATAACCACCAAGGGTTGATATGCCATTAAATAACCTAACCTATTTGTTCAGGATGAATGGAGAGTACCATACTAAATCAAATATTAGAAATTAAATACAAACATTTTTTTTTTGCTTACCATAAATTGCAACATGCAAGTCAATCTGGTATGTAAGTTGACCTCAAAATATGTGGTGCCTTCAATAGGTTTCCAGACTTTTTTTGTACGGGCATTTAAAATTGTTGTAGACTCTTGAATATTCAGTATGTTATTGCTATACATACTATGAGATGACTGACCAATTTTTAGGATTTCAGCTTCAAATGAACAGCTACAGCAGCAATTGGAATACACCCTACTAAAGACTGATTATCACAGCTGGTGAATTTCAAAAATGCAATCTGGACGTGAGGACACTTTAGAAGAATGATATGCAATAAAATTCTGATTTAAACTTGGAAAATATGCCATAGAAATGTATGGAATGCTTTAGACTGCTTTTTGACCATCTTGCATGAATCAAACATCAGTTTTTGAGTGGTATAAGAGATTCAAGGAAGGCACGGAGTCTGTGAGGGATGATGATAGGTGTGGAAGGAGTAAGGAAGTCAATACACCAGAGTTGATTGGTCAAAGGCGTAGGGTTACTATGTTGAGGTTTTATGGGAGTTCAGGAAGAGATTCCGTTGGAAGAGGCCAGCACTCTTGAAATCGGGTCAGTGGCATTTCCAGCAGAACAATGCACCAGTCCACAACTCCATACTTGTCACAGACTATTAGACCAAGATAGGCATCAAGACAATTCCTCAGCCTCCCAATAGGCCAGATGTTGCTCCCAGTGACTTTTGGTTATTCCCTAAGTCCAGAGGCTGTCGTTATGAGACAATTGAGGAGATGAAAGAGGCTGTGATGAAGATCATTGACACGCTCACACAAGAGGACTTTCATGGGGCCTTCAAGAATTTGTTGGAACGGTACAACAAGTGCATTGCAGCTGGAGGAGATTACTTCGAAGGGGACTAGAGTTTCATGTGTGTACTATCAATAAAAGTGCCCATATGAACAAAGTCTGGAAACTTATTTAATGATCCTCGTATTTTGTTCAAAATGCTGGGTTAGACCTGCTGTATAGGTCAACCTCAAAACATACAGTAGGCTACAGGTAGAAAATATGAAACAAGCTAATTTTTCACATTAGAGCTTATACAAGAGGCTACTGATAGGTCAAGTTCTTTTTATTTAAAATGTTGTGCCATACAAGTACTATATAAGTAATGTCAATGTGTGTTCATTCAATCAGTTACCATTATATTTCATTAAACTGTCATTTCCGGGTTCAATCCCAGGTTGAGGCATACTAAAAACTCAAAAAATGGTACTTGTTGCCACCTTGCTTAACACTCAGCATTATAAGGTATGGATCAAAGGTAAAGTGGAGCAATCCAGGAAAAGGAGTAGTGCCCTCCTCGACACATTGGTGTAGTAGCTATTGAAAAGGGAGCCTTTGGGTCGTCCTCAACTACAGTCGCTAACTTAGCTTACTTAAGAAGTGTATGGTATATGTAACTTTCCTCTAAAATCAGGATTACATCAGCCATATATGAAACTAACAAATCTTACACATTGAAACTTATGTCTATAAGAATTCCTATTCTATTGAACTATTAAGAAATTGTACAGATAAACAACATACCATAGTCGTCCGACTAGCTTACTGGGTGCTGTGATGTTCTAGAGAGTGTTTACGGTCAGTGTATCAGCAGTTAAAAATGGTGTGTGATGTAGCAATAATATATCAATTTTTATTACAATTTCATCAGTTTATAATAACACCTGTGTTAATTTGTGAAATATATTCACCAAGTTTAAGTTGGAAATATTTGTGGCAGTCTCCTGGAGTTAAAGTAAGTGTTGTTCATTTGCTAGGAGTATTTTTCCACCAGTTGACCTCTCTGAAGGTTTGGCTTTTGGCCTTGGCATATGAGTTGACCCCTATTTTTGTTGAGATTTTTTCTGGTTTAAAAAGGTTAACATTTTGTGGCAATTTTGTTGGGGGAAAAGATAATACAAAACCCAAGAAGATCAAATACAACAACCAGGTTGCTATCCATAAAATACAGGGTGGAACGATAAAATTGTCATCCTAAAGAAAACAACACTATGGCTTTATTTTAAAACTTTTATTGAAAAAATCAATTCAGCTAACTTGATTATGTAGTAGAGCTGACATCTATTCAATGTAGCCACCTCTTTCAGCCTCAATCACCGCCTCGATACGGATCCAGAACTGGGAGGATGCCTTTTCCACAAGCGCCGGCGGGAGCTCAGCGAATACTCGGTGGATGGCAGCGATCAGGCTGGCTTTGGTGTTGTGGGAGGTCATGTTCGTGATGTTCTCGACATATGACCAAACAAAGCAGTCCAGCGGGTTCAGGTCGGGGGAGGAGGGGGCCAGTGAGAGAAGGGTACAAAGTCGTCACAATCCTTCTGAAGCCAAGCCTGGGTCTCTTTGGACTTGTGGGCTGGCGCCAAGTGCTGCTACCACACCCAGGGTCTGCCACCGGCCACTTGATTGCACCAGGGGATCACCACATTCTTCATCACATCCAGGTACACTTTGGTGTTGACTTTCAAGCCGACTTCGAAGATGTGAGGTTGAATGATGTGGCCCTCACTTGAAACCACACCAAAGACCATATCTGTAGCTGTCTGAATGGTCGTCTGATGCATTGAGCTGTGCCCTCAAGCATTGAACTGTCCAGATTTGCATTTTGAGGGTGCTGGCAATGGTGCTGTTGTCATCACTTGGATCGGTAGAGAGCACAAGCTGTACAGCGGCGCATCTCTGATCTTGCTCGTTGAACATTGTGTCACTTTCAGACATGATAGAAGGCTCCTATCACTCTTGGGATTTGTATACAACTGGCCAACTAGTTGATGGTCTGCAACAAAAAAAAAGAAAACCGGTTTTTATTAAACGGAAATGGAATCATGTCGTCTTTTCTAGGGTGACAATTTTATCGTTCCACCCTGGAATTAGTAATCCTTTTTTTAGCTTTTATTTTATATTTTTATATTGCTTTTTCTATTAATCATTATGATGATTTTTTTTGTGAACTCTAGAAAAATATCGATGAAGAATTAAGAAAAACTGAATTCCAGCCTTTCAGCAAATTTGAAAGGTGCCTAAACTTGGAAAATGGTTGTTAGTTGGTTTGGTGGTATGTCAACCCTTGCTGCATTACTTTATGTGTGCATGTATCAAATAAACCAGCAAGGGTTGACATGCCATAAAACCAACTAACAACAATTGAAAGGTTGCACTCATATCATAACAGTTATCATAATAGAAAGTAGACCCAGCTACCCGAGTTCACACCCTGAACAAAGCTGTTTCTATTTTGCACAACCAGTTGTAGAATGGAAGAGAGATGGGCTTCACCAGGGTATTCTTACCCCAGACATGTTACATGAGTAATAGTTCCAAAACTAAACCTGGTTACAAGACCAGTGAATGAGAGTTATTGCATATAATCTAACCAAGGCAATACATCATAATAAGATTTTATGAGAGCAATTCATGATTGATTGGTTATGTTAGTTGTTTGGGTTTTATGGCATATCAACCTTTGTAGATTATTTAATGCCAAATCCATTTTTATACAAATAATCAGTTCTATTTCAAACAATTCAGTTTAGCATGAGTATACAGTTTAATTGTCAAAAACATTTCTATTTCAAGCTATTCAGTTTATTCAAACAGTTTTAATTCAGCTAATTCAGTTTAGTACTAGCACAAAAGTTCTATATTAAATAATTCAGTTTAGTGTAAGTAAAGTCTCAACGTCAAAACCAGTTCCATTTCAAACAATTCAGTTTAGCGTAAGTACACAGTTTAATTGCCAAAAACATTTCTATTTCAAGCTATTTAGTTTTGTCAAACAGTTCTATTTCAAACAATTCAGTTTAGCATAAGTATGCAGTTTAGTTCTATTTAACCCATAGATAGGGCCTTATCAGGTGCTACCATTCCGAGCCAGAGTGGACCTGGGAGCAATGACAATGAAGGGGTGCTCTGCATTTCCCAAAGCTCCAGCATCACTGGAACCTCACCATCAGATTGTTTAGTGTCATATCTAGGACACTCATTGGGGGGGGCTTACCCCTCTGCAGAGAAGCAGTCGGTGTATTATACAGCCCCAGCTGACTGGGCAAGATTGATTGGTTATAACAGCATGTCAATCTGTATAGGGTTATTTTATACCAAACAATTCAGGAATTAATGATATTAACAATTTTTGTATAGTTGTTTCTTGAGTCGTCTTTTTTTTCAATTAATTCTATCTAATCCAAATAATTTGCAAACAATTATATGATTTCAAGAAATAACAATTGTAAATGATCAAACAGAACTATTTGACCCATAGATGGGACCCTAACAGTTACTATGTAAGTGTGGACCTGGGAATAATGGTAATCAAGGGGTACTCCACAAGAGCAATATATTAAAAAAAAAAAAAAAAAGAAGAATGAGAATATAAATCAATTTTCAGTCTAATTTGCAAATACCTTACTATTTTGTAGCGGCAGCATTTGTACCCAGTGTTTCTTTAATCATCTAAAATTGTGATATCCCAGATAACTATGAAATACAAATTAGAATCCTTCTGAAAATGATGCACCAATCTCAACATGGACCACTTTTATGATGAGAACCAAACAGATTCATAAGTCTTCTAATAATTTGATGATAAATATAAAAGAAGGGCACATTTTGAGAATTAATTTTTTATTTATTGCGAACTTTTTGTCCTCATCTTGGTAGTTTTTTTTTTGTGTGTGTTGTTTCTTCTTTCACTACGTTTCGGCCAAATTTCACCTCTGGCCTTCTTCAGGTGAAAGAAGAAACAACACAAAAAAAAAAAAAACTACCAAGATGAGGACAAAAAGTCCGCAATAAATAAAAAATTAATTCTCAGATTAAGAAGCCACACCTCAAAATGATTCCAATTAAAGACAAGGGCGCATTTTATATGCCATCAAATAGAGAACATGAAACATGAGATCTCTTTGACTTCCATCCTATGCTTCGATCATCAAGCCTTGTAGAATGATACGAATTTAGCTTTTCTAGTCACTGAATGCAATTCTAACTTCATAGCCATCTTCAATATGCACATTATTGAATGCCTCCTCTGATCTAAGTAGCACTTAACTTTATTGGACTGAGCTCAAAGCAGCAACAATTGAAGCTAGTGAAATGTTGCAATTGTCAGTGCATTGATAGACATCTTAAGAAGTGATGAAGGTAATTCTTTTGAGCCTCTAATACCACTGAAAAGATGCACTAATAGCAACAAGGAAATCAACTGAAGGACATAGGAGGAGAAAGGGGAGAAGGGAGAAGAGAAGAAAGATGGACAAGAATTTAGTGAGAAGGAACACAATCATCACTTGGTTTTATTATTATAATCATTATGAATGTTTAAATGAAGAAATGAAATTCAAAGTATTATTTATTGTATTTCAGTTTGGAAATTTTGTAAATATTAAAATCAAACACACACACACATAGAATTATCTAAAAGTAAAGAGAATATTTACATTGCACATTATCTATATACAGAAGAAACTGTTTGTATTTCCCTAAGGGTTAATATCACTGAGAAAGTTATCGATCCAACTATTCTCCCTCCAGCTATATGTAAATAGTAGGGCAGACTGGGCTCTTTAACCTTAGTATGGCAACCGGTCTAGGAAAGGTAAAATTCTGATTTCAAACCTGTTAAACTCCACTTGAAAAAACTGACCTGTTCATGCAGGATGTGACAGGTAAATACGTATCTATATACACATTTTAATATATACTCAACATTGAATATACCTAAACATACACGTATACATTGGGTAAGGGAGCATATTCAGCAAGGGAGAGTCCCTGTTGTGTAGCGACTATGTTGGCTGGGTTTGTAGAATACACCGACTGCATCTTTTCAGAGGGGTAAGAACCCAACCCTCAATGAGTGTCCTGGATATGAAATTAAACAATCTGAGGTTCTGGGAATGTGGAGTACCTATATATATATATATATATATATATATATATATATAAAATACAATATTCAAAATATAAGTATATAAATTTTAAAATGGATTGGTCCACAAAGAGATTTATCTTTTAAAATTATCTATTTTATTCCTACACATTTCTTGGTATGTTAAGCTCTCCCTGATGATGAATAACATGCTAGAAACACATGTAACAATAGAATAAATAATTTGAAAAATAAATCTCTTTATGGACCTATTCATTTTAAGATATTTACTTTTTTCTTTCTTTGGAACAAAAAAAACTGACAAATTTTATATATAATATGTGCATGAATATACAGATATTTGTTGCTGCCTCCCACCAGACAGGACCAGACACAAGGTCAATGATTATAGTGGGGATTTAGGGGAAGGTTGGGCACGAGCCGAGACTCGAACCCTGCTGGTCTGTGCTACTCATTGACCTACTAACTGCAATGTGGGTCTAATGAGGCAAGCAGTTTCACGAATCCAAATCTGGATCCCGCACAAATGCTGAACTAGACAGCAAGGTCTTGTGCTATACATAGGGGACAGAGGTTGCAGCTCGCTCACCCGAAGGTGGCCCAACCGAAGCTGGGGGCTTTTCGGCCTCGAATCTGCCATTGATCGATACCCCATCCAGCATGAATGCCAGATGGCCCAGCAAAAGCCAGGGAAGTGCATGAATATATAAGTAAGTGAATAAAGTTTGTGATCCAAAGGCTCCCTTTTCAACAGCTACTACACCGAAGTGTCGAGGAGGGTGCTACTCATTTCCCTGGATAGTGCCAATTTACCCTTTATCCATACCTTATAATGCTGAGTATTAAGCAAGGTGGCAGCAAGTACCATTTTTTGAAAAAAACAAAAGGAAAAAAAACGTTTTACATAAAAAGTTTTCCCAAAGTGAAGTAAGTAAAGTCGGTGAACCTAGTCGATGGCAACCAGAAGGCTCCCTTTTCAATAGCTACTACACCAAGGTGTAGGGGAAGGCACTAATCCTTTCCCTGGGTTGCTCCACTTTACCCATGATACATACCTTATATTGCTGAGTATTAAGCAAGGCGGTATCAAGTACCATTTTTAAAGTCTTTGGTATGACGTGACCTGGGATTGAACCCAGGTCTCCCGGACCACTGGCAAACACTCTACCTACTTGGCCAAGAATAATATGTTTTACAAAATATTCTAGGATATTATTTTTGTCCAGGAAAATACTTAGTACTTCCTCTAACATATAGAAGGATGGTTTTTAGTTGTTTGGGTTTTATGGCATACCAACCCTTGTAGGTTATTCAATGCAAAATCCATTTTTATACAAATAATCAATTCTATTTCAAACAATTCAGTTTAATCAACCAATTTGATTTAGTATACGTATACATTTTGTTTACACATAGTTAAATGTCAAAACAGTTCTACATTAAATGATTTACTTTAGTAGAAGTATAGATTCAATGTCAAAAACATTTCCATTTCAATCAATTCAGTTTAGCATAAGTATACAGTTTCATTATCAAAAACATTTCTATTTCAATCTATTCAGTTTAGTCAAAAAGTTGTAATTCAAACAATTCAGATTAGCATAAGTACACAGTTTAGTTCTATTTAAACCATTGATAGGGCCGGGTCAGAGTGGATCTGGGAGTGATGGCAATGAAGGGTTACTCTGCATTCCCCAAAGCCCCAGCATCATTGAAACCTCACCATCAGATTGTTTAGTGTCATATCCAGGACATTTGTAGGAAGGGGAGGTCTTACCCCTCTTCAGAGGTGCAGTTGGTGTATTCTATAGCCCCCCCCACCAGCTGACTTGGCAATAGAAAGATGTAATAATAATACAAGTTATACATTGTTGTATTGCTCATATTATAATTCAAACAGTAACATCAATTTTTGTGTTGGATCAATATAAAACAAAAGAAAAAACTGAAACTATTAAACTGCAACAACTGTCACTATTTGGTGTGTAAGGTGGTGGTGGGGGGTGCTAAACAGATGGGTAGGTAAAAAAGAAAAAAGAGAGGACACAAAGCCTGAAATTATCTGAAAGGCAGTAACTCAAAGTCTCCACATCCTGCAAAAAGAAGAAAAAAAAAAAGAGTCCTGGATAAATAACATTGATTGTAAAATCATTTTCTGACTAATTATGAAAATGATAGTCTCTTAACAGCTAATCAAAGGGTGAAATCATAACAGTCATTTTAGAGGCAGGTTATTGCCTCATTCTCTTTTGAAACACTTTCTAGACAGATAACATTTAATTCAACTGCTTTGAGCTTCATTCCCTTTGCAAGCAAATATACATCGTCTAATCATGGACAATAGAACAAGAAGAAAACACTGATATTGCAACTAAATGCATAGTGTCTGCTTAGTCCGTTGATTGATTGATTATAACGGCATGTCAAAATGTCTTGGTTTATTACATGTCTAGAGGTTAGGGAATTGTGTCTATAGTTTGTTTACATTTATATTTTTTGTGTAGTTATTTAAGAAGTTTTTGCATATGTTTAGCAGGTAGAGTGTACATCAATGGTCTGGGAGACCTGCATTCAATCCCAGGTCCCATCGTACTTGATACCTCCTTGTTTAACACCCAGCAATAAAAGGTATGTATCAAGGGTAAAGTGGAGCAATCCAGGGAAAGGAGTAGTGTCCTCTCCTACACTTCAGCTATTGAAAAGGGAACCTTCTGGCCGCCCTCGATTACAGTCACCTACTTTAAATGATATCAAGTATTTCTATCAAATACAAATAATTTGCACACTATTGTATGGTTTCAAGTATTCCTATCTAATACTAATAATTTATAGTGGTTGATATGCCATAAAACCAAACCAAACTAATAATTTATACATAACTATATGGTTTCATTTAATTATTTCAATTTAATAATTATCAGCATAAAATAACCTTATAAGAGTTGACATATCATAAAAACTAACAAACAAATCAACCAATTTTCTTCAAACAAATCATTGACTTTTGCTCATTCATGTTTAATATTTTATTTAAAGTGATTGAATAAAGGTGACTGATTTTAATGGCATGCCAACCTGTCTATAGTTATTTTATGCCTATAGGTTAGAGAATTGCATTCATTGTATGTTCCTACTTACATTTTTCGTGTCGTTGTTTCTCAAGAGATTTCTTTTTTGTTTATGGTCCTATAAAATATGAATAATTTTTGAACCAATCTATTTGACCAATAGATGGGAGCCTAACAGGTATGACTGCTCTGGGTCAGAGTGGGCCTGGAAGTAATTGCAATGAAAGAGTACTCCACACTATCCAGGTTTCCAAAACTGGAGCCTCACCATTAGATGTAGTTTAGTGTCATATCCAGGGTGGGTTGGTTTGGTTTTATGGTATATCAACCATTGTAAGTTATTAAATGCCAAATTGTTATCATACATATATACTAAATATATGATTAATATTGTTAAAATGACCCTGAAATCATTTCTCTCATTCAGTTAAATGGCTTCACTTATTTCCATCTAATACAAATACACAGTTAAATGTAAAAGTACTTCTATTTCAAATAATTCAGTTTAGCATAAGTACAGTTTTTTGTTTACACACAATTAAATGTAAAAACAGTTCTATCTCAAACAAATCACTTTAGCAGAAGTACACAGATTAAATGTCAAAGTTCTATTTGACCCATACATAGGACACTAGAGTGGACCTTGGATTGATTGCAATGAAAAGGTACTCTGCATTCCCCAAAGCTCCAGCATTACTGGGTCCTCAGCATTAGATTGTTCAGTGTCATATCTGAGACTCTAATTGGGGTTGGGGATCTTACCCCACCACAGAGATGCAGTCAGTGTATTCTGCAGCCAACTGGGTGATGGATGAGGAGTCTTACTTCTCCACAGGTGATTACTGTCAGCATATTCCCAGCCTTGCTGTCAGGACAGTTGTATAAATGGTTCAGTTTGAAATTATCTAAAGGTTACTGTGATAGACTATAGAAGATTGTCAGAGAATAAAATGTAGTCCAAGTTAAAAGCATTTAAAGACCTGTTTACCATAACTTTTCTTCCCCAATGAGACCTACACTGGAAAAATAAGGTCTAAAAATGTTTGGCTTTGAGTTACCCTTACCAACCTTTCAACCTGGATTAATTGCCCAAATATTACAACTCTAACAACAGAGACGAGATATTTTTTCAGTCCATTAGTATACAACATATTAGTTTAATGGGAAACTTTCTGATTAGTCAAGCAGATAATAATTTTTTTCATTCAGTTTGGTCGATAATTAGCTAATAAGTTCAAATGATTGAGCTAAAGAATCTGGACTTCCAGTAAATTGAATGTTCAGTTCAATTTCAGTTTTGTCTAGCTCATTAGGAAAGATGGCGACTTTATTAATTTCAATAAAATAGAAATGTTGAATAACACGCATCACATATTTATAAATAAAACATAATTAAATGTATTATAGAAAACAGTATCTTCTATAACCAAGCTGAATGCAATGCACTCAGGAGGAAGATGAATTGCTTGTTAGATACAAAAGTGTGCTTGAAGGCAATCTCAATTTCAAAAGGATGTATGCTCCCAAAAGAGACAATGATAGGATGTGTATGTACTTGGTGCCTTCAATATGTTTCCAGACTTTTTTTGTACAGGCATTTAAAATTGTTGTAGACTCTTGAACATTCAGTATGTTATTGCTATACATACTATGAGATGACTGACCAATTTTTATGATTTCAGCTTCAAATGAACAGCTACAGCAGCAATTGGAATACACCCTACTAAAGACTGATTGGAACAGCTGGTGAATTTAAAAAATGCAATCTGGACGTGAGGACACTTTAAAAGAATGATATGCAATAAAATTGTGTTTTAAACTTGGAAAAAAATGCCACAGAAATGTATGGAATGCTTTAGACTGCTTTTTGACGATCTTGCATAAATCGAGCATCAGTTTCTGAGTGGCATAAGAGATTCAAGGAAGGCAGGGAGTCTGTGAGGGATGATGAGAGGTGTGGGAGGAGTAAGGAAGTCAATAGACCAAAGTTGATTGGCCAAAGGCTTAGGCTTACTATGTTGAGGTTTTAAGGGAGTTCTGGAAGAGATTCCTAGGGAAGAGGCTAGCACTCTTCAAATCGGGTCAGTGGCATTTCCGCCCGGACAATTCACCAGTCCACAACTCCATCCTTGTCACAGACTATTTGACCAAGATAGGCATGAAGAAAGTTCCTCAGCCTCCCAATAGTCCAGACATTGCTCCCTGTGACTTTTGGTTATATCCTAAGCTCAGAGGCTGTCATCATGAGACAACTGAGGAGATGAAAGAGGCTGTGATGAGGGTCATTGACATGCTCACACAAGAGGACTTCCATGGGGCTTTCCAGAAGTTGTTGGAACAGTACAACAAGTGCATTGCAGCCAGAGGAGATTACTTTGAAGGGGACTAGAGTTTCATGTGTGTACTATCAATAAAAGTGGCCATACGAAAAAAGTCTGGAAACTTATATAATGATCCTCATATATATATATATGTATATACATACACAAAGGGTGTTGAAGCAAAACGGGGAATGATTTTTAAACTATTTTTTAGTCTGATGAATTCAATTTTTAAAATAATGTTATAAATCTAAATTTTCATGATTAGCTCTATTATTCAAGCCCTTTTTTTTATTATTAAAATTCAGCCCAATATGAGCGAGTAAGAAAAGAAATAAAGATTCTATGATTACTCAACATCAAAACCAAGCTAAAGTCTTTTGTTTGCCCTATTCAAAGCAAAGAAAAATTTTATACAGAAAAAGAGCTTTTCAAGGAAAAGGGGAAGTGAAGCATTGAACAAAAAACAAAAAGACTTTTTAACTGCTCTTGCTACAGCGATTAACAAGGACTATATGTCAATAGCAAAGCACACTAATGAATTGAAAGTCTACAAGAAAACTGAGGACAACAATTAACAAGTTTTAAGCCCAGACCTTAATCCCTTTGATTACGCTAAATGGGGTATTTTAGAAAACAAAACAAATGCAACTTCCCATCCAAATATTGGTTTGCTTAAGACTTTTATTGAGAAGGAATGGAATAAAATGTCTGAAGAATTTATTTTGGAGGCATGCAAATCGTTTTTAAGGTGTATTGATACAATAATAAAAAAAATGGTGGCCATATTGAGTAAATTTACTGTTTTGTGTCTATATTCTTATTTTGTTGTTTTTTTTTTTTTAAATTAAAATTAATATAATTTATAATAGAGTTGTTTATTAATTTACTAGAATATTCCGAATTTTGCTTCAACACCATATAAGTTAAAGCTATACTATATATATAAATATATATATATATATATATAAGTATTTGAATTTTTTTTAAACAACTTTTCATTATTAAACGGATTGTTAAAAAAATACTCAATTTTATAGATGCAGAAATGCTAATCTCTTAGAATTTGAAAGTCTGTTATTCTTTAAACAAACTCCCCTGATGATTACTTGAGGCTGAAACCTGTCAGAATTAATAGATTTATAAAATTTATTCATAGTGTCTGTGATTATTTTTGTTCATACAATAGCCTTAGATATATATATATATATATATATATATATATATATATATATATATATATATATATATTATATATTTAACAAAAGCAGAATGCAACTCATGAACAATTTTAAGTAGAGCTTAACAGGTTTGAATCCAGAGTTTTCCTTCTCCTATACTGGTTGCATTACCATGGCTAAAAAGCACAGTCTATCCTACTGTTTACCTATAGTTGGAGGGAGAATAGTAGGATTCATACTTTTACCAAAGGTATGTGAGCCATGAAAATTACCAACAGCCTCATCCAAGATTTCAACTGGGTTATGTCCATTTCCTAGGACAGTAACCATTATATCACAAGCGCCTGATATGTTATTCCAGTCAGCTGGGGCTTTAGAATATACAAACTCCATCTCTGCAGTGGGGTTTAAAATACCCCTACTGAATGAGAGTCCTGATATGACACAAGACCATTTGATGGTGAGGCTCTAGTTTCGGATCTTTTGAGAATTTGGGGTACTTCTTCATTGATATTACTCCCAGGTTCCCGTTGGCTCGGAGTGATAGAAATATTCAATGATTTTCTATATTTGGAACCACTTGTTTTCATGCAGTGAAAACAAATGACTAATCATATTTACCAACCCCTCCGCTCGGGAAGGATATGACACACGGTCAATTTTTAAGCGGAGTTTAACAGGTTTGAATTCAGAGTTTTTTACTTCTCCTAGACTTGTTGCCTCACCAAGGCTGAAGAACCCAGTCTGTCCTACTATTTACCCATAGCTGGAGGGAGAATAATTGGATTCATACCTTTCCCAAGGGTATTAGTGCGATGTGAAATGCAATCGGTCTCATCCAGGATTTGAACTCGTATCACCATGTCCATTTCCTATGACGATAATCATTACACCACGGGCAAATGACTAATGCTAGATAGAATTATTAGTATTATATCGCAATACTTGGAAGCATTTAACTGTGCACAAATGAATGAAAAATATCGAATAAAATAATTATTGTTAGATAGCGATGCTTCAAACCATTTAACTGTGAGCAAACAAATGAACTCTGGTTGATTTAAAAATTACCAACAAACTATTCACAACTCATATTTAATGTATATATAAACAGTATTTGGCATTAAATAACCAACAATGGTTGGTATGCCATAAAACAAAACCAACCAAATATGTGTATGCGCGTGTGTGTGTGAGACCATGCTTCAATACAAAAAAATAATTTGCATAAAAGAAGCTGCCTTTGGAGCCAAATAATATTAGAAATACAAACAAGAAATGGAGCAGATTTCATTCATATTTCGATGTTAATTTGTATCCTCCACAGCACAAATTGGTTGCAAAAAGAAAAAAAATAGCATCAAATATGTTATAGTGGTTGAAATTTAGAATCATAAATTTTCAGAAACTCCAAAGAGATAAGTGGTTAATAAAGAAGCTTGTCTGGTCAGCCTCTTAACCCCTGGATCCCTGAGGGTCAGAATCTGGTTGCTCTTCAGAATTTTGATGATATGCTTGTCTCGTATGCATTCAGAATGAAGACCTGGCACTTTAGATTTCAAACTCATTAAGATTTTCAGTTGTGAAGAGTTTTCCTTCTTTTATGTTGGATACTGTTTCCTTTGAAAAGAACAAAGGAAAATTACTGTACATCTTTATATAAATATTTAGGAATAATAGCTTGGCCTGGCATGAGGCCAAGGCATAGACAATACTCACTACAGCAGTAATTATTTAAAAAACTAGTTTTTTAAAAAAATATTATGTGGAGATGAAGATGAAATGGTTAATCACATCATAAGCAAATGTAGCAAAACAAAAGAAATACAAGATTAGACTTGACAGGGTGCATAAGATGATCCATTCGAAATAATGCAAGGGGTTAAAATTTGACCATACTACCAAATGGTATATGCACAAACGATAGACTGTCTTAGAAAATGAGATGAATAAAATTCTCTAGGATTTGAAGGTACAAATAAATCACTTAATCCCAGGCAGGAAACTTTGTAATATTCTAGCTTAGCTAGTGACAGAGTGCCGTGGATGAACTTAGCAGATTCAATGCAGTCGCAAGATATCAACAAAGTGGTTTCCCAGGAAAGAGAAATATAAAATATGATGGCGAGAATATGATTTATTGCCTATGGATAGAGTGACAGATATTTTCGTTCGCAGATAAGATCAACAAATTACCAAAAAAACAGAAGTCAATATAAGGTCTGTAATTTTGAACTGAAGGCAGAGATCTGCTGGTCTCTTAAATAGACCTGTCAGCTCCCTGTGTGTGTTCTCCAGCCATCGCACTACTTCACAAAAAGGGTCCCCACCACAGAAAAAAAGATATGTGTGAACTCTCTCTGACTGTATTCCAACTACACACAATCGTCACCATCGAAGAATAAAAATATAAATTATATTTTTATATATCTACAAGTCCTTCATTGTATGTCCAGCAGTGCAATACGTGACAACTTGACCTAAAAAAAAAAGAAAAAGAAAAAAGTTGCTATCTTGTGGATTTTGCCATTCTAGCGGACCAGAGTAACAACAAAAGAAAGAGAAAAGAGTGACAAATAATCTGACTTTGCCTGAGAACTAAAAGAAAATGGTGTAGAACACGAGGATGATGGTGATACCAATTATAGTTGGTGTACTGGGAACAGTCCCGAAAGGTTTGCAAGAAAAACTGAAACAATAGCAAATCAGAGGAAGAATCAAAACTATCCAGACTACAACATCATTGAGATTGGCAAGAATACTGAGAAGAGTCCTGGAGACATAAGGAGACTTGCAGTCACTCAGACTCCAGTATAAGCCCACCAACTAACACTCCAATAAAAAAACTCATAAGGAATAAAAATACAAATGACATCCACTTCATACTACATCCTTTATTAATGTATAAGACATTAAATAACAAGTCAAGCTGGAATATTTACATTACTGAAATAATTATTATTATGATGATGAAAACAAATAATAATATTATATAATTAATATTAATGAGATGCACATAGTATATAACTTTCATGATGAATGATCAATATTTAAATATGTTAATGATATGCACTTTGTATATAATTTTTAAATGTCACAAACAAATCAGCTGCATCATAGCACGTTCCAGTAAATACATCAAAAGTGAAATTGCACTTAGCTTGAACTTTTGATAAAATTAGGGTTGGGTAGTGTCCAGTAATCTAATCAGATGACGTTTTTCTAGATCATACATAACAGTAATTCAAAACCTGGACAAAGCTTTTAGTGTTCTACTTTGCACTAATATATTTGGGAAAGGCATGAATCCATCAGTTCTATCTTTAGCTATGGGTAAATAGTAAGGTAGACTTGGTTATCTGATTTTGGTAAGACAACTGGTCGAGGGAAAAAAGAAATTTAAAACAGTTTTATTCTGCTAAAAAAATTGACCCTGTGCCTCATCCCAGCCATGTTAGAGGGTGTAGGATAAATACACTCCCACGTGTATATACATATATTTGTGTCCCTAAATCAGGGTTCTGTGGCCTACAGGCAATATGCAACTTTCAAGGTCTATCTCTGCAGCCCTTAAAACTTTTAGAATTTTCTTTAACTTTTGCTATTGTCTATGAAGAGTTCCTATTACTTCTGCAGATAGAACTCGAGTCTTTAGCATTCATTTGAAGTCCAAATTTCTTGCTTGCCACATCCTTGACTTTGTAGAATAACAATAACACTTACCTCCATAAAGTGTCCAGCTGGCAGACAAAAATAAAGCAGGTCATAGCTCAGTGCAGTCCTTCTTACAATGCTAAACTGAAGCTGGTTTATATAATGAAATACCTTCACTCACTTACCAGCAGCCAATCATGACCCATGCAATGGACTCACCCACATGTGCACAATGGGATGCTCCAAGGCACCATAAATAGCTCCCATTCCTCAGTCGCGGCAATTTAGCTTCCTGTATTCACGACTGATTGCTCTTAGCTAACGCAACTAATTATTTCGGCTATCGCAACTAATTGCCGTACGTGACCTGACGAATCCTAGATACTTCTTTGTGGATTCCCAAACCTTATGATTGTGTTTGACACTATGTAGCATGGGAAATAGTTGTTCTTCAAGAGAATGTTGCATTCACAACTCTATTCATCACTTATCTGATGTGCTCCTTCCATCAACCTCTTCATTTAGATTTTGTGAGATCTTTTTGGAAATTGTAAACAACATGAGATGCCTCATTAATTAATAACTATTGTTACTTTGTGAATTCAGCTCGGAGGGGTCTGTCCTTTTAAGATAGAAACCTCAGGCCCTTTGTTGAATATTGACCAGAAAGATCCCTTTGACATACTGCATGGGGAGCAAAACAGGATATACATTTATTTCCTAAAGTAAACAGGGTGCTGCTTTCTCAGCAGTAGTGCCGTGTAAGTTACATGGGTGGCATGCTAGACAGGAGGCATGTCCATGTGCACTGCATAGGCAGAAAGTGTGACCACTAGGATTGCGTGGGTATCTGAGAAATTGTATGAACCAGGGAAGATTTCAAAAGCAGAACAAAGAAGTCTGGTGGAAGAGCAACTAGATGTTATGCCACTCTGGTCACTGACCTTGCACTAGACTGCCGAGGGTTGAGAGGTACAGAAAAGTAGAGAAGTGAGTAGAAACAAAGAGGATTTGGTGCCTTTAGATGTTCCTGTACCAATCTCCCAAAAGTAGAAAGAAGCAGAGAGGCTTCACAGAAAACACGCACTATCACCCTCATGTGTGTGTGTTTTTCAGCCATCTTCATCTCGCTCTTACTCAACCCATATGTACGTTGTGAGTAATAAAAAGCAAGAAAAGAAGCTGATTAGATTTTCATTCATCAGCATTGTTGCTCTTCTTCCTGGTACACAACATTTAAGTTAAGCTTCACTGCCCTCAGGAGGTTAAAGTTGGGGACCCTGTCCTAAACTGACACCACACACACACATATATATATATATATATATATATATATATATAATGATGAAAAAAGGGATCAGAAAAAAGAGGAATATTTCTTTTCTGGGACATATTTTTTCATTGTTTTTAGCTAGTTTCAACCTAAGTTTTTAAAAGAGTTGATATAAAGGAAGAAATGAAAAATGAATTGGTAAACGACCATATCCATTTGTTGAATGAAAAATATTTTCTTTTATCCAAATGTCTTCATATGTCTGTTATTAGGTCACCTGGGAAATTATTTTCTGTTATTAGGACACCTGGAAAATTATTTTCTGTTATTAGGACACCTGGAAAATTATTTTCTGTTATTAGCACACCTGGGAAATTAACATATACCTCCCAAATGAAGAGTTAAGTGTAGAAGTTATCCCCCTGATATTATAGAAGCAATATGATACAGTCACAGTGGGATTCAAACTAGCATCTAGTTGTCAGACAAGGTAACAAGCAGTAACTCAATATGATCACTGGGAGCATAATGCAGAAGGATGGATATTTATCTAGCACCATATCCACACTGAGACCAACAGCCAATCAGAACTCAAGGAATAAGATCACCCAGATGAAAGAATATTTTGAAGTTCTATAAATACCAATTCCTTTACGTACAAATTCAGTTGTACTCAGCTCATCAGTTGTTGTGGCTCAACACAGCAGTACACTAACTTGCTCAATTCAACATTGAGCATGGGAGAGGTGTGTTTTAAATTAGCTGTGACTCCTTGGTTTATTTCTTAATTTAGCATTTAAGAATCACTCCAAATCTAGCCATCCTATTTCAAAGCAGCACCATTTAGTTTTATGTTAAATCCATTTGGTGTCAGTGTTTGTGGATGCTTGGTGGTGAAACTTTCACCTCTGTTAAAACTGTGATGGTTTGAGCAGATATGTTGTTCTCCAAGTCTGAGTTTGCAGTAATCCATTGATAATTTCGTTGAAAGTTATTTTCTAAGTTTTATTTAAGTTGTGAAACAAGTGAATGAGTTCTCAGACTTGTTATTTGCAGACTTGGTGTTTGCAGCATAGGTTGTCCATGGATTCCTTTGGCTCTCATGCTATTAGGCACTATTGGCCATTGCACTTGGTTGGCACTCTTGACGGCATCCAGTATCCACACAGAGCAGATGAATGTAAGTTTTTGGTAGTCAGCCAATGTTACGTGGTGCCTTCAGTAGGTTTCCAGACTTTTTTGTACAGGCATTTAAAATTGTCATAGACTCTTGAACATTCAGTATGTTATTGCTATACATCTTATCTGATGACTGACCAATTTTTATGATTTCAGCTTCAAATGAACAGCTACAGCAGCAATTGGAATACACCCTACTAAAGCCTGATTGTCACAGCTGGTGAATTTCAAAAATGCAATCTGGATGTGACGACACTTTAGAAGAATGATATGCAATAAAATTGTGTTTTAAACTTGGAAAAAATACCACAGAAACGTATGCAATGTTTCAGACTGCTTTTCGACCATCTTGCATGCATCGAGCATCAGTTTCTGAGTGGCATAAGAGATTCAAGGAAGGCAGGGAGTCTGTGAGGGATGATGAGAGATGTGGGAGGAGTAAGGAAGTCAATACCCCAGAGTTGATTGGCCAAATGGTTAGGGTTAGGGTTACTATATTAAGGTTTTAAGGGAGTTCTGGAAGAGATTCCGTCGGAAGAGGCCAGCACTGTTCAAATTGGGTCAGTGGCATTTCCACCAGGACAATACACCAGTCCACAACTCCATCCTTGTCACAGACTATTTGACCAAGATGGGCATCAACACAGTTCTTCAGCCTCCCAATAGTCCAGACCTTGCTCCCTATGACTTTTGGTTATTCCCTAAGCTCAGAGGCTGTCATGATAAGACAATTGAGGAGAATAAAGAGGCTGTGATGAAGGTCATTGACATGTTGACTCAAGAGGAGATTACTTTGAAGGGAACTTGAGTTTCAAGTGTGTACTATCAATAAAAGTGCCCATACGAAAAAAGTCTGGAAAATTATTTAATAATCCTCGGATATGGTTGGCAAATTCTAATGGATTTTATCATGGGCTTCTTATAGATCCCTTTACACACACATATATATATATATATATATATATTTGTGTGTGTGCAGATAGAAAAAAATATACACTTCTTTTCTAGTTATTGAATTGTCCTAATGTCTCTATACATAGAGAAAGATATCATTTTATTCACAAAATATCTTTTAATTTGGTTTCTATGTTTAGTGGCGCATCAATCTTAAGGGGTAATCTAATGCCAAAGCTATCCTGATGAAACATTAGTAGTTGTACTATTTAACTCATAGCTAGGAGAATGAAGGGGTTCATACCTTTCCCGAGGGTATTTGTCTAAAAAGAGAATGTACGAGTACAACTGGAGTTTGAAATCGCTTCCCATGACATTGCAGTCTAGCACATTAGCCACCACATCATGTAGACTCCCCTCATGAAATATTCCCAATTGATATAGCAGACTACTTCTATGCACAGAGACATCGGGGCTTATTTGTTAGTTGTATTTTAAACCTTTTTGTAAGAATATAAGAATACTTTGAATTACTTTTAAACAGACATTGCTATTACAATGTTCACTGGTAAGATATAATAATTTCAAAGAACTGTACAGAAATGAGGGTTTGAAAAGAATTCTAAGACTCTGCCCTGATTTTGGTCAGAAATAGTTGTTCAGCTACAGGAAGAACACACTGAAACTTGGAACTTATCAAAGAGGTTTACAAGAGAAAGGAAACTGAAGAGGAATTAAGGGTGTCGGTGTGGAGTAGGTCAAGTGCCTTCAACAAGAATGAGAAGAAGAAGCATAGATACAAGTATTAACTTGAGTCAGTTTTGGTCAGATTCACCCCGAGATGAAAGGAAAAAGTAGGGAAAAAAAAGGATGGAGACACACACAGTAACCTTAAACATGTCTGTATGATTAATGAAGGGAATAAACAGTACTAAGTTCACTTCTGCCTAATCCATTTCTAAGAGGCTGGTTCTGGCTGTGGGAAGAGAGGGGACATCTTAACCCTTTCAATAGAGTTCAGTATCAGATGACTGAGATCTTTTGGTTCACAAGAGATAGCTGAAAGCCAAAGCTCAAGCAGGGAATCTCAATTGATAAAGATGGTTGAGAGTGAGAGAGATTTAAAAAGAAGGGAGAGGAGAGATATGGAGGGGAGACAGAGATAAAGAGAGGAGAAAGACAGATGTGAGAAGAAGGAAGAGGAGAGAATTGATATGGAGAGGAGACAGAGATAAAGAGAGGAGAAAGACAGAGAGATGTGAGAAGGGAGAGAAGCGACACAAAGAGGAGAGAATTGATATGGAGAGGAGACAGAGATAAAGAGAAGAGAAGAAAGACTGAGAAAGAGATGAAGAAAGACAGCTGATGAGAAAGAAAGATATAGAAAGATGAAGAGAGGGAAAGATAGAAAGAGAAGGATGTCTGTTCGTGTCTACATTATCTATTGGTATCAATGAGGGAAATATTCATTAGAGAAGATGATGAAAATATTCTATTTTAATATTTTAGCTAGTATCATGATCCTATTATGAAGAATTGATAAAACATATCTACCATGAACAGAAAAATAAAAACAATTTCCCTTCCCCATGGATTGATTTATATACGAGTGTTATACAATAAATCAATCTATGAGAGTCATTCAATAGAAAAAAGAAGCAAAATAATTTTTCAGAATTTTTTCCATCAATGTTTACTCAACATTGTTTGGAATTGATTTTTAGCAAAAAGTTATTTTAATCTCACAAAAATATTTCTTTTGAAGCTATTCAAAATGGTTACAACTTGAACAGAGGTCTGTCATCAAATCTTTCCTGACTGAAAAGTGCAAAACATCTGGCATATGCAGAAGAATGTGTGAGGTGTATGGGAAAGCATTTTTTAGTGAAAATGGGGTAAACATGGGTTTGCCATAACAAACCTGGGTTGAAAAACAGTCTATAGAGTGGAAACATTGACTCTTTGGTAAAGAAAAGTTCTAGACACAGCAGTCAGTATACTGACAGTTTCCTGGGACATGAAAGGACTCACTACTATTGATTTCTGTGAGAAAGATGCAACAATAAACATTGCATCCTGTTGCCAACTCCTCCGGCAATTTTCATTTCTTTATTGAATGATACTCTTTATAAGAAGGTCATATCTGTTTTATTTAGAAAACTAGCAAGAGTCACCCGTGTTTTTTTTTCCCCTGGTAATCTCTCTGCTTTTACTAAGCTGTAAATTCCTAAACTTCTTTTTTTAGATGCAAGTGATAAAAAAGAATTTGCTACAGGCATGTGCATTGTATATATATATATAATACAGCAATAATTTGAATTGAGCAGATTTTAATGCACTCTAATTATGCTGAAGGATTATTTCTGTTAGCATTTTTTTTTCAAATTATAAGCAATTTTATATAGTTTGTTTTTTCCATTTTCTTTTCTGTTTGTTTGTTTGTTATGAACTACAATTTTTTTTATTTACATGTATAGATTAGAAAACGTTTTTTTTCTTTTTCTCAAAAAAATTAACATTTTTTTTCTTTCAAACAAATTATATTTAACTCATAATAAAATCTTGAGCAGTATTGACAAAATTTTGGAACAAATTGCACAATTCACGAAAATCAGATTATTTGATGCAGGAGATAATTGAAAATGTGGAAGGTATAGGATTTACCAATATCGCAATTGCTCAGAAAGGTAACTATATTAAATTTAATACAACACTCAAAATGTTAGCTGCTGAGAGAGAGAGTCCTACCACCTTTTTATTGACAAATAACGAATGGCGGAAACTGGTATTTCTATTTTTTTTTACACAATGGTAGATTTGATACTTTTAATTTCTCCAAATTCAAGAACCAAATTTCAATAATGATCTTTTTTATAGAAAACTTTAAGGCAAAAGGCTTCCTCTCACTTTTCTGGAAATTAATTCTACCAAATTAGGGAGGTGCCCGTGGTGTAGTCGTTATCGCCGTAGGAAATGAACACGGCGATATGAGTTCAAATCCTGGAAGAGAATGATTGCATTTCACATAGCACTAATACCCTTGGGGAAGGTATGAATCCAATAATTCTCCCTCCAGCTATGGGTAAATAGTAGGACAGACTAGGTTCTTCAGCCATGGTTAGGCAACTAGTCTAGGAGAAGGAAAAACTCTGAATTCAAACCTGTTAAACTCCGCTTAAAAATTGACCATGTGTCATATCCTGCCCGAGCGGAGGGGTTGGTAAATAGTACCAAATTAGATTATAAATTAACTGGATTTTTCAGTCTTTTCAAAAGAGAAACAGTTTTCTCAAGCTTGTTTGAACTTATAAATATAAAGTAAAGTCATACGACAGTTTCTGTTAGTCTGTATCGGCTTAAAAGATGCAACACTTATTAGATATAAAGTATAAAATTAAGTTTAGAGAAGACTAGAACAAATCCCAAAGCAAATAAATCAAGTATAGTTAATGTGATTTAAACGTAAACATAAAACTTTATCAATGTTCTCCTGGCTGCATGATTGTCTATTATAGCGTAAAGCAATTAGAATACAAAGATACATAAATTTGGATGGATGAACGCTATCTTGAATGTTTTATTTATTATGCTGTCAAAATAATTAAAAAAGGATAATAAATTTCAAGTTTGTTTTTTTATTAGATGAGACACTCTCAACCATTATTAATTTTTGACTAGTATTTCTTTCATCTTAATTTTAATTCCCTTTGATTGCAATTATTTAGACTGCCAGACAATCTTTAGGAAAGAGTGTGGATATGAAATAAACAAGAGAAGCATTCTGTGGGAAAAGCAACTGCAACCTACCCTAAAGCTACGTGCCCTTTCAAAATTAAACTCATACATTTTTTTTGCAATCATTGCAGCATTGTCAGTCAGAGAAAATCACATGCAAGGTTAATTTCTGGGTCTTGGAGTGCTTAAAAATTTTAATTAATGTTAATTGCTTCCCCAATTCATGCCATTTCAACTTACAAAAGTTTTTCAGAGGAATGTTCTACTTTCTGATTGCTGGAGAAACATTATATATATATATATATATATATATTTGAATAGCATAGACTGAGTCAACTGTGCTTGAGGACTGCCAGGTGGGTATGCTTTTATATTCTGTTGATAGAAATGATAATCTAGTTTGTGGGATATTTTGGAAACAGCTGTATATTTATATTTGGTTTTGTTTATTTCTTTGTGTGTGTGTGTGTGTGTATATATATATATATATATATATATATAAATATATATATTAGTTATATGGTTTGCTGTGTGAGTGTGTGTGTATATATATATATATATATATATATATATATATACTCACACAGCAAACCATATAACTATATACATAGAGCAAATCTTACAACTGTAAATATATATACCAAACCTCACAATTATATATATATATATAATAAACCTTATGATTATTTATAGATATAACTCAATCTCAAACCTTATGAATATATTTCTATACACACACACAGTTAACCCTTCAACTATATATATATATATATATATAGCAAACCTTATAATTATAACATTGCTTCATGACAATACTTGGTCATTTGTTGCCCGGATGACACTTCAGAAGCTTGCTGAGTCGGCATATGAGACTTTGTCACCTCCACCATAATCTCCTGATCTCTCACCCACCCACAACCATTTTTTCAAGTATTTGGACACTTTTTCATGCCAAAATACATTCCATTCCAAAGGAGAAATAGAAATTGCATTTGAAGATTTCTTGGCATCAAAACCTTTAGAGTTTTATCATACAAGCATAAATAATCTTGTTAATCTTTAGCAGAAATGCATAGATGTTCAGGGATCAAATTTTGACACTGTTTAAATTCCTTAAGTAAGGAATAAAATTTTTTTCTAAAATTGGACATTATTTTCCAAACAATCAAATAAAAAATTGAGGAATATGCACCAAATGAATTTTATGTTCTTATTTGAGATTGAATAACATCAATAAATATATAAACAGACTCAAACATTATACGAACCTAGATTTCCAGAAAGTGCTATTCATGAACAAGTGTATAAAAATGCTGGATGACCTTGACAGATGTTGAAATGCATCATACCTGAAGGAGGTAACCTATATACATAACCTAGTTTTATTTTTTCGAAGATATCTTTATCAAGTCTTTTGTCTTTAATCCAATTCTGTTTTATATTCTGTGTTTTTTTTTTTATTATAACTCTCTTGTACTACTTATGATTCTTTAGAATGTAGTTTGATCATAAAAATGGGAAACGTTTCATGGTGTAGCAGAAAGAACTTTGTATTTTTTCTATATCATTCCTGTCCTTTACCAGCAAACACGACTTCTGCTACATTTATGGCGACACATATTCCACTCAGACATTCAACAATGCTTTGACTGTAACGACGCGCATTCCGCTCAGGCATTTAGCTGCTATAATTCCTTCTCAACTCGATAACTATTTCCTTCTTTCCTTCCCACGAGACTTGCAGCATAAAGGTACCCTTTATTCTGGCTGTCATTAAACTATCTTGAAAATTTTACAGCATCTTCATTTTTCTTTATTTTCCAACAATTTAGCGAGGAATTAATAATAATTCTCTTCACTAATGTAGCACTATCTGGGTAGTTTGATTTCATAGCTTGTCAACCCTTTTCAACAAACTAACAAATATATATTTGTGAAGAGGCAGATATTTAAAAAAAGCAAGACTTATGTCTATGGAAATTAATTAACATAATTTACATATATAGGGTATCTCAATATATATGGGACCCATGTGACTGTTCATAACTCTACTAATAATAATGTTGTGTTCTTTTTTGTTTCAGATTTGAAAATATTATACTATAACAACTATTAATCCTCAATCACAGTGCCTTGGATAAGAGAGGAAAAAATTTTTCATGTCACAATTTATTAGGAAACAAAATCATTCAAAACTGTCTCAAAATAGATGCAACCCATTAATATGATAATGGTTTATTACTGAAACAAGAAACTCAAAAAAAGATTGCATGTCTTGGAAGCTGATATAATAACAATTTAAAAAAAACCCATTGATTTGATGTCTCTAGCTCAAAGGATTACTTTTTTACATGACGTGTTCTAAATGACCACCATTGCGCTAGTTTTAGTAATAAATCATTATCATGGGTTGCATCTATTTTGAGACATGCTGTATGTGATTATATGCAAGTCTTGAAGCCAAAAATATTCATCCTTAAATCAGATATAAGTATTTACCCAACTTCTCTGCCACAAACAGGATGCTACCCAGAATCATCTTTTTTTTAAAGCAGAGTAAAACTAGTTTAAATTCAGAGCTTTCCTTCTTTGACTAGTTGCCATACCAGGGTTAAAGAGTTTAGTCTGACCAACTATTTGTAGAATAACAATAACACATACCTCCGTAAAGCATCCAGCTGGCAGATAAAAATAAAGCAGGTCATAGCTCAGTGCAGTCTTTCTTACTATGCTAAACTGAAGCTGGTTTATATCATGAAATACCTTCACTCACTTAACAGCAGCCAACCACGACCCATGTAATGGAATCGCCCACTTGTGCACAATGGGATGCCCCAAGGCACCATAAATAGCTCCTGTTCCTCAGTCACATCAATTCTCAGCTTTCTGTCTTCACGACTCATTGCTCTCAGCTAATGCAACTAATTACTCTCAGCTATCACAACTAATTACCCTACGCGACCTGACAAATCCTACATGGTGCTGCAGACAGGATTTGAACCTGTGCAGGTTACACCCATTGGATTCAAAATCCAATGGGTAATTTGCTCATTGCAGGCAAGAATAGTTGGCTGCATACCTTTCCTAAAGGTATTACCTCTATGTGAAATGCAAGCAGCTTTATCGAGGACTTGAACTTAGGCTGTCATTTCCATTTTTTATGAATACATATTTACCAACCCCTCTGCTCGGGCAGGATATGACACCAGGTCAATTTTTAAGCAGAGTTTAACAGGTTTGAATTCAGAGTTTTCCTTCTCCTAGACTAGTTGCCCCACCAAAGCTGAAGAACCTAGTCTGCCCTACTACTTACCCATAGCTGGAGGGAGAATAATTGGATTCATACCTTCCCTAAGGGCATTAGTGCTATGTGAAATGCAATTAGTCTCGTCCAGGATTTGAACTCGTGTCGACGTGTCCAATTCCTAGGACGGTAACCATTACACCACGGGCACCTCCATTTTTTATGAATATAATTACGTATAATACAACCAACAGGTAAAATTTAAGGATTTCAAATGTTAATTTTCTAATCAGACAGGTCTTTTTCATTTGAAAGATTTCAGAAATGCGATGGATTGATAGATATGAACAGAATGTGGTAGATAGATGATGTTTAGAAAGATTACATTTCTGTAATCTTACTAAACACTGTTTTCTCAGCTTTGTCCTCTTCATCTATGAATATTTAAGAAAAAAAGAAAAAAAAATCATCCTGCATGTGAGGTTGTTACCTATGTAAAGATTAGCACTTTAATCAAAGTGGCGACATCTACAAACTAAGGAGTGGTCCTTTAAAATGGGTGGACAGGTTCACCTACCTTGGAAGCAGCATCTCATCAACCAAGAATAACATCAACATGTGACCAGCAAAAGCATGGACAACTATTGATTGGCTATCGGTCATATGGAAGTCAGACCTGACAGATAAAATAAAGTGCAGTTTTTTTCCAAGCAACAGTCATGTCAATACTGCTATATGGATGCACTATATAGACACTAACTAAATGTATGGAGAAAAAGCTTGACAGCAATAACACAATAATACTGTGAGTTGTATTGAACAAGTCCTGGAGGCAACACCCCACAAAATCATGAAAACTATCCAAGTTAGACAAACCAGACATGCAGGACACTGCTGGAGAAGTAAGAACGAACTCATAAGCGATATATTCTTGTGGACCCCTTCACATGGACAAGCAAAGGCAGGACAACCAGCTAGAACCTATATACAACAGCTCTGTGCCGATACAGGATATAGGCTGGAAGACCTCCCGGGAGCAATGGACAATAGAGACGGGTGGCGAGAAAGGCTCAGAGAGATCTGTGCTGGCAACGCAACATGATGACAAACAAAGAATATTTATATAATCACCTGATCGATAAAATCAATATTTCTTCTTACCAATGTCCATGCTGATGGTAATAAAACTTTTCTCATTAAAAAATAAATATCTTATTATAAACCTCAGTGTCCTAGGTATGACATGAAACTTCATCTGCTAGTGAGGCTCCAGTTCTGGAGCTCTGGGGAGTGTGGAATCAATTCCATCATTGTCATTGCTTCCAGGTCCAATCTGACCAAGAGGTACTACTACTTAGAGTCCCATCTATGGGTCAAATAGACCTTTTTGAGATTATGTTTTAAGTGTATTGGCTCTTAAAACATTGATATAGTTACTTACTAAGCTTAGTTTAGATGTGGCACAAGATCAGTAGTATGGGGGCATCCAGTGAGAATCAAATTCACCAACAATGATCTGTAAATCTAGTTTTTTAACCATTGATATAGTAACTAAGTATAAAGAAGTTTTTGATTTAAAATGATTGTGAACTTTATTGGCTCTTTAGACATTAATATAACAGTTAAATATTAAGTGTTTACTTATTTAAAATGATTGTGAAGATACATTTTTGTACTGTGTAAAATTTAAGACTATAATTGTTAGACTGATTTTGGAAAGAAATAGCTCAACAAGGGATGACATGCCCGAAAACCAACCAACCAACCATAAACTTAAATATCAAAATATGTACTTTATCAAGAAGTACTTTATCATTATTTGATAGATATTATAGGTAATCTTAAAAAATGGAAAAAAGTCAAGTTACAATGTGAAAGAATAAAATAAAATAAAAAATTTTACTATTCAACTAACAGATCAACAATTTCAATGGAAAGAAAATACTATGTCACTCATTTTAATGGAAAGAATCTTCCAAGAACAAATATGATAAAGAGCTTAGTGTATCGAACTAAAAATTGTGGCACTATGACAGACCACTCACATGATGGTTGTTGCAAAAGTATGCTCAAAGGCAACCAGGAAAGCTATTTTTTTCATGAATCAGTCTTTTGCAGGCCATCTTGTGCATGTGTGCATATATATATATATATATATAGAGAGAGAGAGAGAGAGAGAGAGCAATGGCTTTGAATCGCAATAAAAACATATCACCAAAAGTAAAAAAGGGAGTTATGAGGGAGTAATTTACTCAAATTCTTATTCATTGACTACTCTTCTCATCAATGTATTTATCTAACCTCTCCACCAATGGCAGATTGCAACACAAGGTCAATTTTTAAGTGGCCTATGGTTGGTTTGTCGCCGACTTTAGTCGAGGGTGACCCGAAGGCTCTCTTTTCAATAGCTACTTCACCATTCCTGAGATTGCACCACTTTACCCTTGATCTGTACCTTATAATGCTGAGTGTTAAGCAAGGCTGCACCAAGTACCATTTTTAAAGTCTTTGGTATGACTCGACCAGGGATTGAACCCTGGTCTCCCAGACCATTGGCGAACACTCTATTCATTAGACCAATGGAGTGGGTAAAGCGTTCGCCAAGGGTCCGGTAGACCTGGGTTCAATTCCAGGTTGCGTCATACCAAAGACTTTAAAAATGGTACTTGATACCTCCTTGCTTAACACTCAGCAATATAAGGTACATATCAAGGGTAAAGTGAAGAAATTCAGGGAAAGGGGTAGAGCCCTCCCCTAAACCTCAGTGTAGTAGCTATTGAAAAGGAAGCCTTCTGGTCACTCTTGACTACAGTCGCCAACTTTACTTACTTATTGCTGGTTTGAATTCAGAGTTCTTTCTCCTAGACTGGTTGCTTTACCAAGTCTAAACAACATAGTCTTCTCTCCTATTTACCCTGCTCGAGTTAAATAGTACAACAGACTTGGTTCCATAGATGGAGTTATGCTTTTCCCCAGGATATTTGGGTGAAATGAAACACAAACAATTTCATCCAGGATTTGGAATCAGCAACCAATCTATGTGATTCACTACTGGATTAAGTTCAATGATAAGAAAAGAGAATTTATATTTCCATGAAAGGCCTAGAAAAATCAAGTAACTTAATACTAGACAACTTCAGATCACCAAGGAACACTGACCTAAACACTAGCAATAAGCGTTACAACAACTGCAGAATGTCTATTCTTAAGACGAAAAAGAGTAAACCAACTAAGACAAGTTAGTCAATGATCCACAGTTGAACACAATTGAAATTATTTATGGAGTCACTAACTAGGTGCCCAGAGATTGGATGAAAAACAGCCAATCACAGGCTACCTTTTTTTTAGATTTTCTGTGAACGCCCTTCCTCTTTTGATTGTGTGATTCCTCAGAATCAACATGTGCCCGCACGTTCTCTCAGTCTTCTAGACACCATTACATGTGTGAGGATTTTTCCTGCAACTGAAGCACAAGAAACAAGGCTCTATTTTCTTCAACCCAACCAAAAGGACACAGGAAATATAAACTGTTAAAAGGACGCCTTTTACGGAAAAGTTTCCTGCAAACCAACTGTTTGCAAGGACAATATTTTCTTTCCTCTCTTTCTATGTAAATATGTTTTTATAACATTTTAAGCCGTGTTGTGTTTCTTTCTTCTTGCTGACATCGCAATATCACTGTTACCATACAAAGTTGGGAAAATCCCAATAATACAACAACAATTTATAGAAATACAAAACCATTCCATGGTACATATAAATGGAGACTAGTCCTTCTAAAGTAACGTCTAAAGATACACTACTAAATAGATATATTTGCAATAAATGCCAATGAAGCTATTCCTTTTTGCGGGGAATAAAGACAACAAAAAAATTAAAAAATCCAAGTTACATAAAATGTAAAATAGGAAAAACAGATAAAGAAACTGGGACAAATTTTTGTGCTCCCCATCCACCCTGCCACTCATAAAAGAGCTCAAAAAGACTCTAGAAAACCTGTTAGCCTTTCCTTCTCCTCAGACTGACAATCACTAAACCTTTCTCAAGTAGAAAAAGTACTTGTTTCACAGCAAACTGTACACTGAACAAAGGAAAAGTAAAATAAACAAAATACATAAGCTATTTAATTGGCACTATTTACCAACCCCTCCGCTCGGGCAGGATATGACACAGGGTCAATTTTTAAGCGGAGTTTAACAGGTTTCAATTCAGAGTTGTCCTTCTCCTAGACCAGTTGCCTAACCATGGCTGAAGAACCTAGTCTGTCCTACTATTTACCCATAGCTGGAGGGAGAATTATTGGATTCATACCTTTCCCAAGGGTATTAGTGCTATGTGAAATGCAATCAGTCTCGTCCAGGATTTGAACTCGTATCGCCGTGCTCATTTCCTACGGCGATAACGACTACACCGCGGGCACCACCTAAGCTATTTAATTGGCATTGTCTGACACAAGGTCATAAATATAGTGCACCCAGAAAGAAAGAAATTCACTCCAGGAGTAATAGCTGGTGAGCCTAAAATTAATAATTGGGCAGATATATAATGAGTGAAAAATATTTGTTAATATCCAATAAATTCCATTAACTATTTTCTCTTACATTTACTGACTAGTGTCAGTGTTTTTTCATTTTATTTTTCTGGAATACTTTTTAGTCGATTCCCTTTTTTGTTTATTCATGTAGATCAGGTTGACAAAAAAACAGAAAAACAATCACTTTTATTTACCATAAATGGCGGTGTACAAGTCTACTGTTTAAGCCCTCAAAAATCTCTACAAAACAACGGATTGACTTATTCAACCAGGCTAAAATCCAAAAAGTTTTTTTTTTACCTCTGTTAATCAGAGGAAGAGTATTTCTAACAATTGATAGACACCATTTACTATAATGCCAGTAGACATTTCCAACTTGGTTAACATATTTAACAAATAAACACAGAATATAAAATGTTATAGTAAAATACATCAAATCTCTTCTGATTTACCCACTTAACTCTTCAAACACCGAACTACTAAAACATACAAAATACAGACCCACAGACATCAACACTGTAGAAGAAAATAACAGCTACCGGACGTTGACCCAACAACAGCCAGTGTCAAACTGAGAAAATCATGGCTTCTACGCACAGGCTCCGCGCATAGTCTATCCAAAATCCCCAGAAAATTCTCAGTTATAAAAAAAGGTTTATTTTTTAACCAATCATTTTTTTTCCACAAGTAGTATTTTCTGGAGCGGTGTTTCAAGTCGGGAACATATAAATAGGCCAAGCCGAAGTCTCACGCGAGTTGAATCGCCGGCCATCCTAAGAGCGTCACCTGACAACACTGTCCGACCAGATCAAAGCTACTGCTTGTCACTGAATAAACAACCCCCCCCGTCAGCCAGCCAGATATTTCATCCATTCAATAAACAAAATTAACTAAATCTTCTCAGCAGTCTTATTTTTCTTGCAATCACATGTATATAACAAAAATAATGAAAATGTTATACAAGTATTATACCAATGCTATATCCCATGTCATTTCTAACAACTAATGCATTGACAGTAAAGACTAACCGGAATGTCTTGTTAAATAGTTGAGTTTGGTAGTTTATCAAAGTCAGCACTTGGTTGCGTGACAAGCTGAGTTAGATCTGAAAGCGATCTGCTCCAACTCAGAAGAGGAGCTATGTATGGCACTTTGGGACACTTCACTGTGTGCAAGTCTACTCGCTAGATGGTGACTGATCACAAGCTCAGGAATAGACATACTAGTCAATATACACTGGCCTTCCCTGCAGTAGTGCAGAATCAGCATTGAGCTACAGCCTGCTTTACCCTTGCCAACCAACTGGACACTAGTTGGAACCCCTGGGCTGGTAAGTGTTCCTATTATTACTATTTTTGTTATTCTACTCATTAGAGTGGTGACTTCTACAAGTAATCAGTAAGACAACTATGTTGTTTATCAGCACAATTTCCTATTAGCACAATAAATTGGGAAATTCATATGAATATAAACACTAATGTGTAAAATTTACATATATGGTTGATGTAATCCTGATTTTAGAGAAAATTTGTACATCATACACAACTAGCATAATGATAGTTTATTGAATATGCACACATTGGCATTATCCCTGTACTTATATGGCACAACAATTGGAGGTGCCCGTGGTGTAATGGTTATCGTCGTAGGAAATGGACACGGAGTCACAAGTTCAAATCCTTGACGAGACTGATTGCATCTCACATAGCACTAATACCCTTGGAAAAGGGTATGAATCCAATTATTCTCCCTCCAGCTAAGGGTAAATAGTAGGTCAGACTGAATCTTCAGCCTTGATGAGGCAACTAGTCTAGGAGAAGGAAAACTGAATTCAAACCTGTTAAACTCTGCTTAAAAATTGACCTGGTGTCATATCCTGCCCAAGCAGAGGGGTTGGTAAATATGTATATGGCACAACAATTTAAATAAAGGTTACTTGGCCTTCCCATAGCTAATTATATAGTAGAGGGAGATCGACTTATACAGCAGGTACAGGTCTAACCCAAAATTTTAAGCTAAAAATCTTGAGGTTAACTTGTATGCCACAATTTATATGAATTTTCTTTCTAAAATACTGTGTTCATAACCCATCTACTCATTTTTGCTCGACTGACACCTGCCACAATTCAAAAGCATGTCAATTATTATTTGCATATAATTCTATTATCATTAATTCTACCAATCTGTCTATCTCAGTATTTTCTATCTATCTATCTATCTATCTTTCTTCGTATTCTTATGTTTCAGTATGGTTCATCTATCTCAGTATTCTTACATCTATCAAAAAGCTAATGTCCATATTTTTAAAGTACAGAAGCCTAAAAAGAAATATTCTTGTTGATTCAGACCCAAAAAGCAGGGTTATTTGTTATTGAAGACCCACTGCATATGAAAAATTTGTTTGAGTGGAGATTAAGGAAAAGCCTTGAAATGCCATGTTCTTTGTTGCTAATTCTTTATTTTAAACATTTGACAGCATTAGCTGAAGTAGTATCGACTTCCTTTGGTCAAAGTTGCAAAAATCTGACAACTTGACTGATCTGGAACCCAATTAAAAAGATATGCAAAACTGTGAAAAGGGTTGAAATCTGTGATTCTCTAAGATTGCTGTTAAATCTGACTCCATACGAACACCACAAATTGAATTTTAGTCGTGAAAAAAATGCAACTTATTCTTTTTAAAGTGGTAAAAAAAATAAATAAATAAATAATATCTACATTTTATCCAATGAATATTTTAAGTTAAAATTCGGCAATTTTTATAAACAGATGCCACAACAAAAACTAAAATAAGATGGATTTATTTATTTTAACAGCTTGTCAATTGTCTATGGTTATTTTATACTTAATGCCAAGAGGTTAGGGAATTTCATTCATATTTACTTTTTTTCTTGATGATTTTTCAAATACAAATTATTTTTCAAAAATTCTATTTTACCCATAGGTAGGATCTTTACAGGTTTTACTACTCCAGGTTAGTGGACCTGAGAGTAATGGGAATTGCAGAGTACTCTACACTCTTTAGAACACCAGAACCAGTGCCTCATCCTCAGATGTAGTTCAGTGTCATACCCAGGACACCACTGGGGGGGGGTTCTTACCCATCTGTGGGGGTACTGTAAGCATATTCTTAGCCCAGCTAATTTTAGTCAGAAAAAAAAAACGCAAAAAAAAACCGAAACATATACAAATTTTAAAAAGTCTACATTTATTCAAAGAATATTTTTGTAAAAATTTAATAATTTTTATGTACAGATAGCAAAACAAATTAGAATTAGGTTGTTTTGGGTTCTATGGCGTATCAACCTTTATAGGTTATTTAACGCCAAATCCATTTTTATGCAAACAGTTCTATTTCAAACAATTCAGTTTAGCATGAGTACACAGTTTAATTGTCAAAAGCATTTCTATTTCAAGCAATTCAGTTTAGTCTAACAGTTCTAATTCAGCTATTTCAGTTTAGTATAAGTACAGATCGTTTACACACAGTTAAATGTCAAAACAGTTCTATATTAAACAATTCAGTTTAGCATAAGCACGCAGTTTTAATGTAAGTACACAGTTTAATTGTCAAAAACATTTCTATTTCAAGCTATTCAGTTTAGTCAAAGAGTTCTAATTCAAACAATTCAGTTTAGCATAAGTATGCAGTTAGTTCTATTTAACCCATTGATAGGGCCCTATCAGGTGCTACCATTCCAAGCCAGAGTGGATCTGGGAGCAGATGCAATGAGGGGGTGCTCTGCATTTCCCAAAGCTACAGCATTACTGGAACCTCACCATCAGATTGTTTAGTGTCATATCCAGGACACTCGTTGGTGAGGGGCTTTCCCAACTGCGGAGAAGCAGTCAGTGTATTCTACAGCCCCAGAAAATTAGAATTAGGGTGAATGTGTGCGTATGTGTGTGTGTATATATATATATATATATATATATATATATATATATATATACACACACACACACACATACACACACACACACACACTAAATCTTATTTCCTGTACACATCTAAAGATCATCTACGACTTCACTATATTGCTATTATTTCTACCTTTTATATTGGACATTATAAATGGTGGATACAAGTAGAGACTGTGACTGTTTTGTAGCATTATTTTAAACAGAGTCTCAAAGTTACTGAATATCCCAAGAGAATACAGAAAGTGAAAGTAAATGACAGAAAGTGAAAGTAAATGACAGAAAATCTGACCATATTGCTCAAAACTGGTTTGAACAGTTTAAGCATAGAAACTTGTCCCTTGAAATAAAACCCAGAAGTGAACAGCCATTGGTTTTCAATTAGGATGTTCTAGAACACAATTTAGACAAGAACTCAATCTCTAAAAAGTTGGGCATTTTATACCTTTTTTCTTTTCTTGATATTTTTTTTATTGTTGTTTTGAAATACGAGGAACTTTAATCATTTCTGTTTTATGTTTCTTCACAGCTTATATTGATACACAAAAACCCTAAATAAACTTGCATACAGAATTGTACATACACATATAGACGTTCTATACATACATACACACATCTAAAAACAAGACCTGAGGATTAGAATATACTGATTGTATCTACTATGAAGGGTCAACCGTACCCCTCCAAAAAAAAAAGAAAAAAAAAAACAAAAAAAAACGATGTTCTGGGGATGACAAAAAGCTACATCTGAGCTTTTGGTCAGAGTACTGGAGCTCTGAGGAGCAGGAAGTCACCCTTTCATTGCCATTACTCCCAGATCCACTTTGACTCAAAGTTAGGCTCCCATCTAGAGGTCAAATAGATCTGTTTGAAAATTAATTGTTAAGAGTACTTAAAATCAGAACTGTTCACAAGTTATATGTTTTACATAGGAATACTTGAAACCATATATCCGCATGCAAACAAATGATTATTATCCAATTGGAACAATTACTTGAAACCATACAATTGTGCATAAATTATTTGTATTAGATGGGAATACTTGAAAACATAACAGTGTGAAAATTATTTGTTAAATTTTGGCATTAAATAATCCATAACAGATTGATATGCTATTAAACAAACCCATATCTATAAACACATCAGATTCCTGTCGCATGATTATATTTATTCTTCTATTTCGGAAAGAATAAAGTATTCTAATTAGCATTTCGTAATTATCTCAAGAATTTAGATAATTCCAATGACATTCAGTGTAAATTCAAACCTCCAAAAGTTATCATTCAGTTGGAAATTAAATTGGAAATTGATTTATTCTCAAAGAATTTAAAGTTTATTGCTGTTATAGATGTGTCGTTTTTGCCTGGTTGGGATTTCATCAAAGTATAACATTGTTATTTATGATCTTTAAAATATAGAAGTAGAAGAGAACTTGATTTCCAGCAAAAATACGAGGGATATTCCCTAAGAAAAATATGAGGGATAATCCCTAATAAAAAATACAAGGGATATTCCCTAAGAAAAAAACCTCAAAAAGAAACTTTTTTTTCATGAACACTTAAACCACAAAATATTTTCATGACAAAATTATTAAACTCTGATTTACTCAGATTGGTGTCCTCAGCTTTGTTGAACATTTTCTGACTCAAAAATTATATAAAAGATAAAATATCTTAATATCAACCATCATCAATCCTCGGTTAAAGATTTTCTCAATAAACATTATCTCTAGTGCCATATGACTCAATTGATCAATTTCTTTGCCTAACTCTCTTTTTCGTCATGTGACCTGGTTTGGTTGTAGGGGCATTATTCACATCTTTGACTGGAATAGTCTGCCAGAGCCTATCCCTCTCCAGGTTGACAACTGGTTTAGATACAGAATTTTCCTTCTCCAATAGTGGTTACCATACCAAGGTTAAGGAACCCAGTCTACCCAACTATTCTACCCATAGCTGGAGGGATAATAGTTGGATTCATACCTTTCCCCAGGGTATTAGTGTGATAAGTAAAGTTAGCGACCATAGTCGAGGGTGACCCGAAGGCTCCCTTTTCGATAGCTACTACACCAAGGTGTAGGGGAGGGCGCTACTCCATTCCCAGGATTGCTCCACTTTACCCTTGAACCGTACCTTATAATGCTGAGTGTTAAGCAAGGCGGTATCAAGTTCCATTTTTAAAGTCTTTGGTATGACTCGACCTGGGATTGAACCCAGGTTTACCTGGGAATGGTGTAGCGCCCTCCACTACACCTTGGTGTAGTAGCTATCGAAAAGGGAGCCTTCGGGTCACCCTCGACTATGGTCGCTAACTTTACTTATTAGTGTGATGTGAAATGCAAACAGCTTTGTCTAGGATTTGAACTCAGGTAGCTGGGTCCACTTCTTATGACGACCTTAATGTCAGGACTCCTATAAAGTTAAATTCATTTTGAACTACTGCTGCTTATCTATAAGAGTGGCTTCTATAGATGAGAATAAAAACAGCCATCGAAAGATAACCATGACTCGTACTCAAACCACACTGACGAAGGCATGGACAGCTATCGATAGGCTCTCGATCATATGGAAGTCGGACCTAACCGATAAAATGAAACGCAGTTTCTTCCAGGCAGCGGTCGTGTCGATACTGCTATATGGATGCACCACATAGACGCTAACTAAGCGGCTGGAGAGGAAACTAGACGGAAATTACACAAGAATGTTGAGAGCAGTATTGAACCAATCCTGGCGACAGCACCCCACGAGACACCAAGTATACGAACACTTGCCCCCCATCACGAAAACTATACAAGTTAGACGAACCAGACACTGCTGGAGAAGCAAGGACGAGCTCATAAGCGATGTACTCCTGTGGACCCCCACATATGGATGTGCAAAAGCAGGACGACCAGCACGAACCTACATACAGCAACTATGTGAGGACACAGGATGTAATCCTGAAGACCTGCCGGAGGCGATGAATGATAGGGAGAAGTGGCGAGAGAGGGTCAGGGATATCCGTGCTAGCGGTGCGACATGATGATGATGATATATGGGTCAACCTGAATGCAAAAAATATAAATCTACTTGGTTTGAAAATGAATATATAAGAATCAAAACTTTTAAGCTAAATTCCACATTTCAAGTAAAAATTTCTTTAAAAAGATTTTAGAATGTTTTTCTTGAAGATAATATTCTTCGTCTCAGTGAAATACTCAGGAGATAGTGAACACAGACAAGTGTACATTTCTGATCACACAAACCATTGGATATCTGACACCAAAGCGACAAAGAAAACTTGACTTACATTTCAACACCTTAAGAACCGCAGGTTCAACCCAGCCAGACTAAAACAGTTGGATAATGAACTTGCCAAAATGGATACAAAATACAACAAACTTTTCTAATTGAGCTAATATTTACAAAGAGGGTGGTTGCTGAATACCTGAGATTTGATAACAAGAAAAAAAGAAAAAGAATAAAAGAAATAAAAAGAAGAGCTGGTATTTAAGTCAGGTTACTCAAAAAGCATTAACCTTTGCCAAATAATGTTTTGGCAAAGTGTTTATTTTTATATCCTGGTGGATATAAAATACAAGGTAACATTTTGACAGATCTTATAGCAGGAAATATAAGAGATAAAACAAACAGACCTTAGACAGAAAGTGGGATGAAAGATTTATCACCACTGGATGCCATCAAATACTGAATAGAAGTACAAATCAGCTTCATTAGTGCTTTTGCCTGGATCAATGTTTAGTCAAGATATTTACGAAGCTTGACTTGAATCTGAAAATAATTTAATTTAGTTTATTTAATGTATATTTTAAGAACCCAGAATGTTCAGCTATTAAAGAAAAAATGTTTTGCATCTTATCTGTAATTAATTTACTAAATATACCTCAATAGTAATATCTCATCTACTGAAAGCAATGCATAAGTAAAGCATATATTGCTATAGATAGGTTATTGATCATATGGAAATCTGATCTCTGATGAATTAAAACAGGAATTCTTTCAAGCTGTAACCATGTCAGTACTATTGTACAGTTGAAAAGAGAACTACATGATGATGCATGCTGTTTTGGAAATATCCAAGAAGCAGCACATGACAAAGCAGCATCTCAAAAATCATCCATGCAAGACATTCTGGTTACTGTTTGAGAAGTAAGGATGAATTCATGAGTGACACTCTCCTATGGACTTCTTCACAAGGACACACCAGATTTGCCATCCAGACAACTTACCAAGAGCAATAGCTGATAGGGATGAATGGTGAGAGAGAGTGAAGGGAATTTGTGTTGCCAGCAAGACTTGATGGTTATAAGGCTACAATAGGTGCCCAGCAGTAATGTCCTTTACCTTAACACAAGATCCTTTTTTTAAAACAGACATTGTTTTACAGGTGAGAAGAGTGGAAAAAAGATAAGTTCTGTTGGAATTCTTTTTTGTAGAATAACAATAACATACCTCCATAAAGCATCCAGCAAGCAGACAAAAATAAAGCAAGTCCTAGCTCAGGGCAGTCTTTCTTACTATGCTAAACTGAAGCTGGTTTATATAATAAAACACCTTCACTCACTTAACAGCAGCCAACCACAACCCATGCAATAGAATTGCCCACTTGTGCACAATGGGATGCTCCAAGGCACCATAAATAGCTCCCATTCCTCAGTCGCGGCAATTCTTAGCTTCCTGTCTTCACGACTGATTGCTCTCGGCTATCGCAACTAATTGCTCTATGCGACCTGACAAATCCTACATTTTTGAGGTCCCATTTATAGAAATAATGGAAAAGTCCATGTTTAACATTTGTTTTTTTGGGTATAGAAATATGAGTCACTGGAAAAGAAGAGGTGTTTAAACACTCAAAAGAATTTTTTTTTTTTTTTTTTTTACACGTTAAAATTTGAGGCCATTGGAATGAGTTATTAAATTAGCAAATTATATAAATTTTTCTGAAACATCTCTGTATATTTTGAATGATATTTTGAAACCCTCTATATTACTAAAATGTTCATCTTTGTATCTATATAAATACAATACCATTTTCACGCTTAGAAAACAAGGTCTGCTGGTGTCAATTTTTTATACAAAGAATCATGAGACCTTGGCCATTGACATCAGATGTTATTCGAGATTAAACAACAAAGATTTCTTGTTCTAAAAATTGGAAACAATTTTAAATCAGAATTTTTTCCATTTATCTTATGGATGACACAATGATTTTGAAGAAGCTACTGCCCTAACGCACAGGAGAAGAAAAATAAACAATACTTACCGGTTTGGCAGCCCAGCTGGCATCGGTTAACAGACTAAAAATTGCCAATGAGCGGGTCAGCATATATGTACGCTAGCATAGCCTCTCTTGGGTTCGCAGCCAATCACCACACTGGGAATGGATGAGACCACCTGCGCATTGTGGAATGCCCTGATGCGCATATAATCTTCCCTTTCACATGTAATTCAATACGTGAACTACGCTCAAGTACAGAACTTCAACAGATTTATTACAATAAATTTAAATCTTACACAAGGTTTGGTTTTTTCTTCACATATAAACTTTTCTAAGTTTTTCAACACCTGCAGAAAAACTTCTTCAAACTTGTCTAAAATTTATGTTGAAATCAAATAAACTATCATTGAAATAAAATCACAGTGCCATTAGAAAAAAGAAAAGATATCAAATTTCTTTGAATAAAATTTTTTAAAGTCGAGATATTTGAATCTGAAAAGTTACCATGTTATCTAATAATTTGCATGAAAATATTTTTGACAAAAATCACCTTGTTTTTAAAACGCTACTAAAAAGCTCTTTATCTGACTCTCCACGAAGCCAGAATAAAATGCGAGGTTGGCTTAATATAAAGTGCTTCACAGGAAGCAAACCTCTCATGTGGCAGTTTTAAAAATTGCTAAGATTTCTTCAGAGACACCTCAGGTGTCAAGCAATAAACCTGTCAAAGTTCTGTACATGAGTGTAGTTCACATGTTGAATTACACGTGAAAGTGAAAAGTAATTTACAAAGCTCTTTGCTTTGTTGTGGCACAAGGCCGAATAAAATGGGGCACCCAATGAGACTTGAACTCACTTGTGTAGGTTTGCTAGTCTACCTTGCTAACCGTTACACCACCAGAGGTGTCTTGTGAAAGCAAATAGTGACTTGAGCATCAGGAAGGGAAGATTATATATGCATCGGGGCATTCCACAATGCATTGGTGGTCTTGTCCATTCCCTGTGAGGTGATTGGCTGTGAGCCCAGGAGTGGCCATGCCTGCGTGTATATATGCTAGCTCGCTCATTGGCATTTTCGTCTGTCAGCCGATGCCAGCTGGGACGCCGAACCGGTAAGTAATGTTTATTATTTTCTCCTGTGCGTTAGGGCTGTAGCTTCTTCAAAACTTAGCCCTTTACATGGGGGAGTGGGTACATCCTGGATGGGAAAAAGAACAATTATTTCAATAACATTTTTGTTATCTATTTTTTAAAGGACATTGTTTACAGAATTTTCAGCTTCAAACAAACTTTTGCCTATGATTACAATCCGCTTAATTAAATAACTGTAAATCACCATAAACACATAATTTGCATAAGAAAATTTTCTAGGGAAAAAAAATCCTAAGTTTCAAATTTGAACAAAACTTAATTTTTGCTATCAGTTTGATAAAGATTGAATTTTTTACAGAAATTTCCATTTAAGACTTTGAAAAAAACCCAAAAAACCCACTTTTTTCCCCGCCATGTGATTATTGCTCCATAATGTAAAAAATTGTGTAAAATCAACTGCATTGTGAATTGAATTACTCTGACCAGAAAATCCGGCGAACACTTACGCATGACATATGGAAACACTGGACAGCTGTTTTGACCTTATTAGGTCGAATCAGCAGTGCATATCATGATCTCCACCACTGGAGATCGAACCAGCGACCACAGATTGCAGAGTTGAAACTCTACAACTAAGCCAACAGTCCAATTCGCACATAAATGAGGCCAAATTAACTTGCCATGGTAATTGAGCGGCCAATTAACCTGAATGTGTCTTGTAAGTTATATCCATACTCTTTACAGAGGACACGGTCACCTCCGGGGCCACATCTTCCCAAGAGGATTAGAAATATTTGTGCGCATGATTATTATGACCTCAAGGGCAAGGACATAGATGTATATTTTTTCTTTTTTTAAGTAGAGGAATTATATTGTGAATTGAAAAAAAAAAATTTTTTTAAATAATCACCTGCCTTGTTTAAACAAAAATTATAGGGCTTTGATTGTGAAATGAAATAAAAACCTCCTAGTCCAACTCCCCCATAATAAAGATGAAATGTGTCTATTCCATGTTGTCTTGGAAGACCTTACAAAACAGGTGTGTGGCCATTTAACTACCATTTCACAAACTACCTGAATATTGTAGAAGTCAAATGACTCACCTCCTAACATGGCTGCCTTCTTGAATCTTCTTGGTAAAGGCAAGTCAGCTAAGCTTACCTCCTTTCCAGAAGAGCACCTAATGCAGCAGGTGGGTTGTTCTGTGGTGCCAGGATGACCTGCCCAACACATTTGCATGAGTGCTGTCAAGGGAATCTTTCTACTTGGGTGTCAGACCACTTTCAAGTCAACTAATATTTATCAAATATGACATGCTGGGCACTCCTGGAGAAGAACAAACTCATAAGCAACATTTTCTTATTGACATGGACTCACCAATGTTAGCCAACCAGCAGAGACTTACATTTATCAGCTCTGTGCAGACACTGGATACTGCCAGAGGAATTACTTAGTACTATGTCATAAAGGCAGATAGCGAAAGAAAGTGAAAGGAATCTGTGCTGCTGGCATGTCTTGATGATGATTTTAACCCGAGATACTCCAGGTATATGCTAGTGTGTGTGTGTGTATATAAATATATATTAGCCCAATAGCCTAGTGGGTAGAGTGTTTGCCAATGGCTTGAGAAACTGGGGTTCAATCCTATATCAAGTCATACCAAAGATAAAAAGAAAAAATTGTACTTGATATCTCCCTGCTTAGCGCTCTGTATGAAAAGGTATGTATCAAGGGAAAGTGGAGCAATCCAGGAAAAGGAGTAGTGCCCTTCCCTACACCTCAGTGTAGTAGCTATTGAAAAGGGAACTTTTGAGTTGCCCTTAACAACAGTTGCCAACTTTACTTTTACTTTTATATATATATATATATATAGGGTAATAACAAATAAATGAAAACCAGGACTAGTTTAAAATGTCTATATTTTTAGTTATCGTTTGTAGAGGAATTTGTTCATGTGTGTTTTGTCATACAAAATAAAAGTCTGATTAAATATATATATATATATATATACACACATATATATAAAAGTAAAGTAAAACTGTTGACTGTAGTCAAGGGCAACCCGAAGGCTCCCTTTTCAATAGCTACTACATCGAGGTGTAAGGCAGGGCGCTACTCCTTCCCCTCGATTGCTCCACTTTACCCTTGATACATACCTTATAATATTAAGCAAGGAAGTATCAAGTACCATTTTTTAAGTTTTTGGTATGTCTCGAACTAGGATTGAACCCTGGTCTCCCGGGCCATTGGCGAATCATAACACAGCAGAAATTATTTGTTATTGAAAGATTTTTATTAGAATTCTCCAGTCCAATCAGCAACTGAATGATTGTTTTGTCGGGCTTTTGTTCATGTTAAGAGTCATTTTTAATCAGCAAGATTCTTCATATAATAGAAAAAAAATATATAATACTAATTAAAATCCTCAACGCCATCCTAAATAGAAAAATCAATATTCTTATTGACCAGTTACATTGGGATCCCAACAGACTAATTATTTGTCACGTCCCCCCTAACCACAACACACACAAAAAAAAATTCCCTAAATGTTGGAGAGGGGCCCTCAAGAAGTCAAGCCCTACTTGGGTCCCTCTAGCAACACTCCAGGTGACAATTTTTTTCTAGTGACCAAGATTATGAGACATTGACAAATAAAACCAACTATGATAAAGACCTTCTGTAACCAAAACTATGTCACCACTCACATCATAATTCCTTTAGTTATTTACACTGTATTCTCAATGATTATTTGATAATTATTATTTAATCTCAATTAGAAGCTTTTTAATTAACATTGACTCTATTAGAATTTAGTGAACTTAGATTTGCCTCAAAACAGCCCATGTTATTATTGAGCATTTAACTGACTTTCCGAGTCAGGATTTAATCTAATGTCATTTTATGGTGCAGAGTCACAGACAAATTAAAACTCATGAGTGGGTATTACAAAACTACTTGGTCCCGTCGACATTACCCCTATTGCAGCGCTTCAGAAAAGATCTTGGGCCAGATCTTACCAATGGAAGGTACTGATAAATATATATAACCTAGGCCTGCTCCCTTCCTGGTTTTCCAGGAGCCCCGGGCATTCATGCTGAATAGGTGGAATTGATAAGCAAAAATTCCCATTGCACTTGTGGGTCTAAGGAATCTATGACCAGCAAGGTCATCTGGTTTTGTGCTTGGAGACTTAGCAATGACTAGCATAGTTTCGCATTGAACCTAGTGATCCTGGGGGATGTCCTCATGGTATAATGGTTAAATCGCTGCACCGATTCACCGAACAAAAGGCCAACTGCAATGTGAATCTTTGCTTGTCGATGATTTACCATACCAAAAAGTCAATTGCAATGTGAATCTGTACTTGTCATTGATTCCATCCACTTGGCATGAGTGCCAGGCAGCCCATTCAGTTTTCCCTAGTGTGGTGGGGACAGGCCTTTGTCAATATTTATCCAACTTCCCACCATGTAGGATTTGACATGATGTCATTTTAATGTGGTGGCTGCACGCCTCAGGTGACAAGTAATAAATTCAGCCCTACCAAAGTGTGTTTGCCTAGGACGATGAACCCCTGGGACCAGGTGATTCAAATTAATAACAGCCACCTGGCTCAATCACTAAGTAGGATTGTATTATTAATGTGTTTAAGTTTGTTTGTTTGGTTTTATGGCCTACCAACCTTTGTAGGTTATTTAACGCCAAATTCATTTTTATGTAAATAATCTGTTCTATTGAAAACAATTCAGTTTAGCATAAGTACACAGTTTAATTGTCAAAAACATTTCCATTTCAAACTCTTCAAGCACTTATATGTAATAATTCAGTTAAGTGTAAATACAGTTTTTATGTCGAAAAACAGTTCTATTTGAAATAATTCAGTTAAGCATAAGCACGCAGTTTAAGTGTAAGTACGGTTTAATTGTCAAAAACATTTCTATTTCAAGCTATTCAGTTTACTCAATTCATTTTAGCATAAGTATGCTGTTAGTTCTATTTAATCCATAGATAGGGCCCTATCAGGTGCTACCACGCCAGGCCAGAGTGGACCTGGGAGCGATGGCAATGAAGGGGTACTCTGCATTCTCCAAAGCTCCAGCACTGCTGGAACCTCACCATCAGATTGTTTAGTGTCATATCCAGGACACTCGTTAGGGGGGGGGTCTTACCCCTCTGCAGAGAAGCAGTCAGTGTATTCTACAGCC
>OY757915.1:110536383-110598883 GCA_963585895.1 Sepioteuthis lessoniana
GGTACATTTGCCCGCTCATTGGCCTAGTGGGTAGAGTGTTCGCCAATGGTCCGGGGGGATCTGGGTTCTGTAGAAGGCAACTACATACAACAGCAATAATAATCCCAGGCCGCATCATACTAAAGACTTTAAAAATGGTACTTGATACTTCCTTGCTTAACACTCAGAAATATAAGGTACGTACCAAGGGTAAAGTGGAGCAATCCAGGAAAAGGAGAATCACCCTCCCCTATACCTTGGTGTAGTAGCTATTGAAAAAGGAGCCTTCTGGTCGCCCTCAACAACAGTTGCCAATTTTACTTTTTAAAACATCTCAGTTTTCTATGAGGTTTCTAGATATTCCCTTTCTCAAGTTGAGCACTACATGCTGCCAGATTCCAAATATTTCTTCGTTATACAACTGGTTTCTTGCAAGGAATGCTTTATAATATTACCTGTTAGGTTTATTTGGCTGTGTTTTATGGCATATTAATCCTCATGAGTTATATAAGGCCAAATCCTATATATATATATATATATATATATATATGGACATGTGTTAGTGTTTGTGTGTGTGTATTTGTGATTTGTTGGCAAATATTTTGCTGGAAAAAACTTTTGCATGCAGTTAAATGATGTCAATTATGCCTATAAAATAATTCAATTTAATAATAATTATTTGTATGTGTATGTGTGCTTATGATTTGTAGGCAAATATTTTGCAGGAAAAAACTTTTGCATGCAGTTAAATGATGTCAATTATGCCTATAAAATAATTCAATTTAATAATAATTATTTGTATGTGTATGTGTGCTTATGATTTGTAGGCAAATATTTTTAAGGAAACATTTTTGCATACAGTTAAATGATTTCAAGTATTGCTATTTAACACTAATAGTTTTGTTTTGTTTGGTTTTATGGCATATTGACGATCATAGGTCATTTAATGCCAAATCCCTTTTATCCATATATTATCATCATCATCATGTCGTGCTGGTAGCACGGATATCCCTGGCCCTTTCTCGCCACTTTTCCCTATCGTTCATCGCCTCAGGCAGGTCTTCTGGACAACATCCCGTATCCTCACATAATTGCTGAATGTATGTTTGTGCTGGTCGTCCTGTTTTTGCACGGTCATGTGTGGGGGTCCATAAGAGTACACCTCTTATGAGTTCGTCCCTGCTTCTCCAGCAGTGTCCTGCATGTCTGGTTCGTCTAACTTGAATAGTTTTCGTGATAAGAGGCAGGTGGCCGTACAGTTGGTGTCTTGTGGGGTGTTGCCGCCTGGACTTGTTCAAGATTGCTCGCAGCATTCTTGTGTAATTGCCATCTAGCTTTTTCTCCAGCCGTTTTGTTAGAGTCCATGTAGTGCATCCATATAGCAGTATCGATGCGACCGCTGCCTGGAAGAAACTGCGTTTCATTTAATCGGTCAGGTCTGATTTCCATATAATCGATAGCCTATTGATAGCTGTCCATGCTTTCGTTAACCTTGTGTCAATGTCCTTTTCGGTTGATGCGACGCTGCTTCCTAGGTAAGTGAATTTATCTACTAGTTTAAGAGGGGTTCCGTCTAGAGTGGAGATGTCACCCGTTTGCTTATAGCACATATATTCCGTTTTGTGTGCATTGACATAGAGGCCTATGCCTGCGGCTGCTCGTTCCAAACTATGCAGTAGTGTTTCGGCTTGGTCAGGTGTATTTGCCAGTATCGTTATGTCATCGGCGTAGTCGGCGTCGGTAATTGTTTTTGCGGGGTACCTTCTGTTTCTTTTCTTTGTCAGCTCGAAGCCGTTCTCTCTGATTTTGTCAATCGATGTTCTAAGTACGTAGTCTAGACAAATGATAAAGAGGTACGGAGCCAGCGTGTCCCCTTGTAGTACTCCTGCTACAATGTCGAAGTATTCTGTGTCTCCATCTGGTGATCGTATTTTTACTTTGGTGTTTCTATATCCATATATTAAATATATGATTTCTAAACACAATTTGAAGATAACATCCTTAAACAAACCTGAGGCTTCTTCTTTTGTACACTGTTAAATGATTTCACTTAATTTCAAACTGCATAAGTACAGTATTTTGTTTACACACAGTCATTGGTATAAATACAGTTTTTTGTTTAACTACAGTTAAATGTAAAAACTGTTCTATTTCAAACAATTCAGTTTAGCGTAATTATATAATTACATAGTTTAGTTCCATCTAACCCATATCAGGTGCTACCACTCTGGGCCTGAGTGGACCTGGGAGAAATGACAATGAAGGGGTACTCTGCATTCCCCAAAGCTCCAGCTCTAATAATAATAATAATAATAATCCCTAGTAAAAGATTGAACAGATCTATATGATCCATAGATGGGAACCTAACAGGTACAGAAACTCTGGGTCAGCGTGGACCTGAGAGTAATGGTTATGAAGGGGTACTCCACATAACTCAAACTCTAAGACTGGAGCCTCACCATCAGATGCCATATAAGGTACCTGTTAGGACCCTATCAACAGGTCAAATAGATCTGTTTCAAAAAGATTTGTATTAGATAGGAATACTTGAAATTATAATAATGTGAAAATGTAAATGTCGAAGACGTGTGCTTCGCGTAATGATTATTGTCGAAAGATATCGAATTAGTGACTAGAGTTCGAATTCTGGATGAGGCTGCTTACATTTCACTTCGCATTGATGCTATTGGGAAAGGTATGAATCCATTTATTCTCCCCCGCACTCTATGGGAAAATAGTAGGATAAACTGGATTCTTTAGCTTTGGTAGGGGCAACCAGTCTTGGAGAAGAAAAAGTTAGAATTCAAACCAACTTTACTTCACTTAAAAGAACGCTTCACATGGTGCAATTGTTACTGATCTGGATTAGTTAGTGAGTTTAGTTCTCACTGAGTGCCACATACTTCTGGTAACCTACAAAGATAAATTTAATAAATGAGTTCCCCAGACTTTACTTATTTAAGTTGCAAATTCTGTCCAACTATCATATTTGCTCAATCAGCTAGGGCTGAATCTCTGCAGCAGGGTAAGACCCTCCCAAAGAGTGTCCTGGATATGACACTAAACAATTTGATGGCAAGGTTCTAGTAATGTTGGCGCTTTGAGGAATTCGGAGTACCCATCATTGCCATCGCCCCTAGGTCCACTCTGGCTCAGATTGGTAGCACCTGATAAGGTCCTATCTATCGGTCAAATAGAACTAAGCTGTACTTATGCTTAACTGAATTGTTTGAAATAGAACTGTTTTTGACATCGAAAATGTGCGTAAACAAAAAACTATATTTGTACTAAACTGAATTGTTTGAAATAGAACTTTATATGTATAAAGATAAAGTTGGAATTAGTAACCTACAATGTTTGATGTGTCATTAAACTAAAGCAAATCAAAACCTACTATCACGTTACTCTGGTTACAAGCAGCAATGTTGCGTGGCATTCAAACTCCAATCATAATGGTTGGTGTTGTACTTTGCTACGAGATCTTATTTCAACCGTTTTCACAGGAATTTGAGATTTGGAAAAAGTTGAAAAGGAAGGATATCTTCGTCGTGATCAAAGAGGCTGACGAAAGGCCTATAATAGGAATCAAAAACGAACTGAAGAGCAACACGTCTTATCTGGCAAATGACGATTGGTCGGCAATCAGAGCCAACAGTCCTCACATGTAAATAATGTTATGTTTGAAAATGACCAGACTTATCAAAGAGAACAGATATCATAGTATGACCTCATTTCAAAAGTACATACACACACACACTGGTTCACTATTTTTCTATTATCAACTCCGACAAAAATTGTGGCTGGTTCTACAGAAGCCTTCATCACTATAAAACAAAATCTGTGTAGATGCTTCAGCGATTCACATCTTTAACTAAGCTGTTAGGCCTTTAAAAGTCGACAACAGATTCCATCAAATAAACACACACAATATGTGTATATATATATATATATATATACACACATACACACACTGTTGGTTTGTTTGTTTTACGGCGTATCAACCCTTTTTGAGTCATTTAATGCCATATTAAGTTATTTTGATAAAAGTTTTACACAATTCAGTTTAGTATAAGTATACTTTTTTGATTACACACAGTTAAATGTCAAAAATAGTTATATTTCAACCAATTCAGTTTAGGGTAAGTACGCAATTTATTATAATCCTTATTATTGCAAAAAGTACCCAAAAGCTACCATTTTTATTACTTACCAATAAGTACTATGCCAGATTAAATAAAAGGTAACGTGATGATTTTAATTATCGCTCAACAAAATTCCCCACAAAACAGACATTTCATTTTGAAATCTAAATAAACCTTTAGCTACCATAAAGTTAGAAAGGAAAAGAAATTCTGATTGCAACAATTAATTCCCTCCTCCCTCACTCATTCTTCCATTCTCACACTCTCTTCCTTTGTCCTACTCCTTCCCACTGTCAGCGAAAATGTGTGTATATATGTAAAGATGCATACGCTAATATACGTATATATGTATGACAGAGCAACAACACATACACAAATATACAAACATTCAATAACACACAAACTTAGCTACACATACACACAAATAACTCCCACTTTTCGAACAAAAAATTAACCATATTAATTGATTTTTTAAAAAAGAAAATCTTCACTGTCCGACGATTGTAAAATGCATGAAACCCAGGGTCACAGACTGTACCATATATCATCATCATCATGTCGTGCTGGTAGCACGGGTATCCCTGACCCTCTCTCGCCACTTTTCCCTATCGTTCATCGCCTCAGGCAGGTCTTCCGGACAACATCCCGTATCCTCACATAGTACCATATAATATATATCAACGTAAACGTTCTATTATTAATTTTGAGCCCTACTTAACAATACTGGAACATTTGGTCCTCTATTAACTCACCAAATGAGCTAGTAATAACCATAAACCTCTTATATATATCTCATAAACTCACACAAACATTTAATAAACACACATGCATATATATATATATATATATATATTATAAACACACAAACAAAAATATACACATTTAAAAGTTGGTAAGTTGGCCCGAGTCAAAAGTGACCCGAAGGCTCTCTTTTAAGTAGCTGCTACAGCGAAGTGTAGGGAAGAGCCATAGTCCTTTCCTTGGAATGCTCCACTTACCCATGATCCGTACCTTATAATACATCAAGTACCATTTTTTAATTCTTTTGTATGATTCGAACGGGGATCGAACCTCCGTCTTCCGGACCATTAGTAAACACTCAAACCATTATGCTAATACATGTATATTACACACACACACACATATATATATATGAGGGGATGTCTTCGTGGTGTAATGGTTGACGCGATGGATTCCAGACGCACTCTTACGTTCACTTTCGGACAAATACCCTTGGGAAAGGCATGAACCTCCTTATTCCTCCCAGCTATGGGTTAAATCGTGTCACTACTTTTCTTCGAGAATGTAGATTATTTAATGCCAAAACCATCAAAGGTTGATATGCCATTAAACAAAGAAACCAAAAACACTTATACATACGCATATTATAATCACGAATACACAGACATTATAAACGCATATATATATATATATATATATATATATCATCATCATCATCATCATATCGTGCTGGTAGCACGGATATCCCTGACCCTCTCTCGCCACTCCTCCCTATCGTTCATCGCCCTAGGTAGGTCTTCAGGACAACATCCTGTATCCTCACATAGCTGCTGAATGTACGTTCGAGCTGGTCGCCCTGCTTTTGCGCGGCCATGTGTGGGGATCCATAAGAGTACATCTCTTATGAGTTCATCTCTGCTTCTCCAGCAGTGTCCTGCATAGACGAACCAGAGAATATATATATATATATATATATATATATATATATAATGTAAAATGTAAATAAAATCATGCGCTGTAACATGATACACAAGTTCTCTCGTTGGTATCTTATTGGCCATGTGCAATACACTCCCTTTCGAATGGTGGTACCAAATTCACGTAACCGGTTCTCAAGATATTCAAAATGACTGGACATGTTCTGAATAGATCACGCGTTGTTCATTGGAAATGGTTGACTGAAATCTGCCAAAGCATTTATTTACACAATGCTGTCAGCTTCAGCAAAAAGAACGATGTGGTAAGGTCAAGAATGACCATTCAATTAATCTGTAATGAAAAGACTAAAAATAATGTGTGTGTGTGTGAGAGAGAGAGGGAGTGAGGGTGAGTGAGTGAGTGTGTGTGTGCGCGCGGTTCAAAAATAGATGTATGATGGCGGATTATCAAAGGGAGAAGGGATGACATAAAACACAAGTACAATATATACATATATATATTATTCATAAAAAATTAATTAAGTACAAGTATGTATCATACCCCACTTCGCGAACGATTGTCCTGGATATGACATTACACAATTTGAGGGTGAGGCTCTAGTAATGCTGGAGCTTTAAGGAATGCGAAGTACCCCTTCATTGCCATCGCTCCCAGGCCCACTCTGGCCCGGAGTGGTAGCACCTGATAGAGTCATTTGATGCATCAAATAGAACTGTTTGACATTTAAACTGTATACAAACAAATGACTTACGCTGGATTGAATTGTTCAATATATATATATATATATATATATATATATATATATATATATATAGCAATACTTGGAACTATTTAAAATTGTTGTTTTCTGCTAAACTGAAATGTTTGAAATAGAACTAATCATTTAACTCTGCGCATCAACAAATCATTATTTAGTATACATCGAAAACAGGATTTGACATGAAATAACAAATAAATGACTTATACAAAATAAATTGTTAGAAATAGAACTGTTTGATCATTTAACTGTGTTTAATTGAATTGTTAGTTATACATAGCAATACTTGGAACCATTTAACGGTGTGCAAACAAATGAGTAATGCTGAATAGAATAATTAGTATTAAATAGCAATACTTGTAACCACTTCACTGTGCGCAAACAAAAGATTAATTGTAAATAGAATTGTGTTAGATAGAAATGCTTGAAATCATTTGATTGTATGAATAAAAGAGCTCAGGCTTGTTTAAAAATGTTCTAAACAAAAGGTTTTAACAAATCATATATTTAATATATATGTATAAAGAGGATTTGGCATTAAATAACCTATAATAGTTGATATGCCATAAACCCAACCCCACCAAATCCTATATATTTAATATCTATGTATAAAGAGGATTTGGCATTAAATAACCTACAATGGTTGATATGCCATAAAACCTAACCACCGGTGGAACACTATGAACAAAGTTATCACTTTCCTTCCAGATTGTCAAAATGGATCAGACAGGATTACACTTAGTAACCGTTCAATGCTTGAACCCAGAAGCACCCGCCTGCCATATTTCGCTCACAGGTCACAATCCTCCAGTCTCTTACAGTGATGATGCTCACCCAATAATATCCTCGGTACTCATAGCACATGCCAACAAAAATTCCTCTAGCTTTGCCGAGGTTTTTCCCTAATAACAAGGTAAACCTCAAAGAGCTGTCCACTCCACATAGAGCCTTACCTGAGAGGGAAGATGAAGGAGTCATCTCCCTTTTTTCTATAAATATGCAGAAAATGAGGCTCTGGTGGTAAAACAAGACGGCCGCCTACTGTTTGCTATTCGTTGCTGAAATGATATTAAGTCTTGTATCATCCCTATCTAACCTCTATTTCTACATTCGCTGTTAAGTATATAAATATTCTAAGCCAACAACTATCAAAACTCTTTCTTATTCTAAGTAAATTGTTCAGTTTGGTTTATTTAACGGTTTATCAATTTCTTGTGGATTATTTTAAGCCAAAATTTGATTAATTTCTAAACGTTTGATTGCGATCATGTTCCATTGCATTTTTTTTAATTTTATTTTTTGTGTCTATAATTATTTATTTGCAGGAGTATTTCTATCTAATATGAATGATTTATACACAAATAGTTTCAAGTTACCAATGATTATAATAATAATTCTTATGAAAAGATTATAGTTTCAAGTAACTATTCTTAATCCAAAAAATTTACAGTTAAATGGTATTTCATATAAATGATTTTTAAACATTTTTTTTTACCCATAGATGGGACTAACAGGTAATACCACTCCGAGTCAGAGTAAACCTGGGGGTAATGGCAATGAAGAAGCTACTGCCTTAACGTACAGGAGATATTAATAAACAAAACTGACTCGGCCGGCGTCGGCTAATTGACAAAAATGCCAATGAGCAGGCCAATATATATGCACGCTAGCATAGCCACTCCTGGGCTCACAGCCAATCAACACACTAGGAATGGATGAGACCACCTGCGCATTGTGGAGCGCACCGATGTGCATATAATCTCTTCCTGATGCTCAGGTGCGTATTCAACACGAACTACGCACAAGTACAGAACTTCGACAGAAGAGATACTCCGACATCTCCAGAATTGAAGCCTTACAACCAGATTTCTCTATTGGGAATACAGCCAGCGTATTTTAAGGACCGTTGACAGGGGTAAAAGGATTTACCAATCCTGAACAGCTTTTCTCAATCTTTTTCACTAAGCTTCAGAGATGCATGCCGTATGTACTTGTGCAATGAATCACCCCTAATATTTAGCCACAAAGATGCTTTTATCATATATTGTGTGTAATGAACCACCCCTAACTTTTGGCTATGCCAGCTTATAAGGATATTTCTTCAACATCCACTTTCATAAAGAGAAGACATTTAAACACTCGCTTATATTTTCAAAACTAAGTTGTTGGCGACCGTAGTCGAGAGCCACCAGAAGGCTCCCTTTTCAATAGCTACTGCACCGAGGTGTAGGGGAGGGCACTACTCCTTTCCCATGATTGCTCCACTTTACCCTTGATATGTACCGTATATTGCTGAGTGTTAAGCAAGGAGGTATCAAGTAACATTTTTAAAGTCTTTGGTATGACTCGACCTGAGATTGAACCCAGGTCTCCCGGACCATTGGCGAACACTCATTAGACCAATGAGCTGGTTACAACTACTCTAATACAATTATTCTAATATCCCGTTAGTTTGACCCAACATGTTTCTGCAAAGCCATGCTGATGCCAAAAAACGACTTGTAGTCAAGATAATCAAATTTTTATTCGTCTCGATTTCATAGAAACCTGATGTCCTAATCAACGTGAATCCCAAAAATTCACTCTGAATTGTCCAGCAGGCTATTGGTATTTGGTTAAACAACTTCTAAGTGAACTTATGCGCAGGTTCAATCTCAACGACTAGTAAATAACAAAGAATGGAAGTGCCCGTAGTGTAATGGTTATCGTTGTAGAAAATGGACACGGCGTCACGAGTTCAAATCCTGGACGAGGCTGATTGCATTTCACATGGCACTAATACCCTTGGGAAAGGTATGAATCCAATTATTCTGCCTCCAACTCTGGGTAAATAGTAGGGTAAACTGGGTTCTTCAGCCTTGGTGAGGCAACTAGTCTAGGAGAAGGAAAACTCTGAATTCAAACCTATTAAACTCTGCTTAAAAATTGACCTTGTGTCATATCCTGCCCGAGCGGAGGGGTTGGGTAAATATGGTGGTAAATAACAAAGAATACTTACAATAGCTTAACACTTGTACCCAATTATGGTTAACGGAACTAGAACCATCAGCCCCCCACACACCCATGGATTAAATAAAGGGTTCAGTCCGAAGTTCCGTGTTGCCTCTCGAAAAGGCTGTCGGATGTATCGGCTGAAACGTAGTGAATATAACAAAGATAAAAATAATTGTACGAATACTCTAAATAATAAAAATGAAGTTTTTACTTATTTTGTTTACTATTGATAATTGTCGAATATATGTTATACTCAGTTGTTATAAACGATAAACAATGTTAAGTAAAAAAATTATGTAACTAATGGCTTTTGTTTAGGCATGGACGATGCAGAAATACTTTGGATCGAAGTTACAGCAAGGTTAAGTCAATAAATAAGGTAAGTTTCAAAAATATATCTCGTATAATGAATGATCCCTTGTTTTTGAGGTGAAACTTGGTCTAAGAAAGTAATTCATTACAAGAGTGTGTATATATATATATATATATATATATATATATATATATATATATATATATATGTGGTAATTAACATCTTTTTAAAATCATTCCAAAGTTCTTTTATACATTGAAATTCTATGCCACCAAATACCAAAAGTGGCAGATGTTTGTGGTATCAGTTACAGGTAAGACAATACCAATTCTCCCAGCTGTAATTAAAAAGAAAATCTACCAGGAACACGCGTTGTATCTGATGGGTAGCCTGCATACAATCATGTTTAAGGGAGGTGGAATTTGCTCTCATTCTGCTGAATTAAATATACAAAATTAAGGAAGGAAAAGAATAATGAACTCTCAGATTTTTTTCAGGCTCTGATAGATTTGGAATTTACTAAATATTTTACAAATGGTTTTAAGGAATTTTGATATATTTTTTTTTACTTTCCAATTACTCGTTTGAATTGGAGCAATTGTATTTTTAAGCGCCATTTTAAATCATTGTTTTATATCAAAAAATGAATTTTAGTGCGAATGAAGACTTGTAAAATTATCATCCAGTTGCAAATAGGATTTGAAATCGTTATATAAAACTCTCGCTATGATGTGCCATTTTTGAAAGTATAGAGTTACAAGCAGATATGCATACAAAATGAGAATTTCTGTAATCCCCGAGAGTTCACGAGTCTTTTCTTTTCGAATTTTTTAATGATATATACGAACTTAACTGAGAAAAAAAAAATAACTATTAAAGAAAGATTTTTATTAGAAAACATTTAAAATACCCTTAAAAATAAAATAAACTTCAATCCAATACGAGGTGCATACGATAAGTTTCCAGACTTTTTTCGTATGGGCATTTAGAATTGTCGTAGACTCTTGAAATTTCAGTATATCATTGTTATACATGTTATGAGATGATTGACCAATGTTTATGATTTCAGGTTTAAACGAATAGCTACAGCAGCAATTGGAATACACCCTACTAAAGTCTGATTGTCACAGCTGGTGAATTTCAAAAATGCAATCTGACACTTTAGAAGAACAATATGCAATAAAATTCTGTTTTAAACTTGAAAAAATGCCACAGAAACGTATGGAATGCTTCAGACTGCTTTTGGAGCATCTTGCATGAATCGAGCATCAGTTTTTGAGTGGCATAAGAGATTCAAGGAAGGCAGGCAGTCTGTGAGGGATTATGAGAGGTGTGGGAGGAGTAAGGAAGTCAATACACCAGAGTTGATTGGCCAAAGGGTTAGGGTTACTATGTTGAGGTTTTAAGGGAGTTCAGGAAGAGATTTCTAAGGAAGAGGCCAGCACTCTTGAAATCGGGCCAGTGGCATTTCCACCAGGACAATCCTCAACTCCATCCTTGTCACAGACTATTTGACCAAGATGGGCATCAAGACAGTTCCTCAGCCTCCCAGTAGTCCAGACCTTGCTCCCTGTGACTTTTGGTTATCCCCTAAACTCACAGGCTGTCGTTATCAGACAATTGAGGAAATGAAAGAGGCTGTGACGAAGGTCATTGACACGCTCACACAAGAGGACTTCCATGGGGCATTCGAGAAGTTGTTGGAATGGTACAACAAGTGCACTGCAGCCGGGGGATATTATTTGGAAGGGGACTAGTGTTTGATGTGTGTACTATCAATAAAAGCGCCCATACGAAAAAAAGTCTGGAAACTTATCGTATGCATCTCATATGTTACTGTTGTAAGGTTTGCATTTGTACTGAAAGCTATTTTTATCTACAAGCACACAGTTAAATGGTGTCAAGTAACGAATATTGTTATTTAATAAACAACTATAGCTTCAAGTAACTATTCTTAATAAAATTTGCACAGTTATATAGCACCAACTATTCCTTCTGAATACAATAAATTTTTCAACATATCTATTGGGCCCATAGATGAAGCCTTAACAGGTAGCACCACTCTTGGTCAAAGTGGACCTGGAAGTAAGGACAATGAAGGGGTAAACCACATTCTTCGGAGCTCCAGAACTGAAATCTCGCCACCAAATGCAGTTTAGTGTCATATCCAGGTCAGCCTTGAAAGCGTCTTTCTCTTTAATAAGAGAATAAAGTCAGTGTTTTCTAGACCATACAGTCAGAAAGAAATTCTTACTTTGTGCCATATATTTCTGAAGTTACGCAAAATTAGACTTACCTTAGTAAATGACAATTGGTTTGGTTTGGTTAGGTTTTGTGGTATATCAATTATTGTTGGTTATATAATGCCAAATTCTGTTTATACATATATCAATTACATATGATTTGTAAACACATTCTGTTGATAACGTTTTTAAACAAACCTCTTTTGCACATAGTTAAATGGTTCCAGGTATTGATATGTATCAGTAACAATTCAATGAAACACCAGTCACTCGTTTACAGTTAAATAATCAAACATTTCTGTTTTTAAAAAATTCAATTTATCATAAGTCATTTCTTTAAACTCAGTTTGAATTTCAAACAGTTCTATTTGATTCATAAATATGACCCTATCAGGTGCTACCACTCAGAATCACAGTGGACCTGGGAGCAATGGCAATGAAGGGTTACTTCACATTCTCCAAGTTTCCAAGGCTGGGGCCTCACCATCAGACAGTCGTTGGGGTGGGGGTCTTAGCCCTCTGCAGAGATGCAGTCGGTATATTCTACAGTCTTATCTGACTGGGCTCTATATCACAATAGATAATCGTCTTCAAACACTGCAGCAAATAGAAAACTGCACAATAAGTTTTCAATTAGAAAGTTAACTACCAACAGAAATTCTAATATTTTTTTAAGAAAAATTTATGTAGCTATTGATGTACGTAGGCAATAATGTGTAAAATTCTATGGTGGAAAGTTTGATTAATTCTTATTTTACATGACAAGAGTATAATTTTCCATTATTCGCTGTGTTTAAAACAGCATTTGTGAATTTATAGATAAACTATGGACTCGTGATTCATTGCAACGGAGGTGATAGAGATACGAGTTCTTCTTTGTACTGTTAGGAGGTAAATAATTCATCAGATATAACAATGAATGTCTAGACAAAGAAGATTTATATAACAATTGGAACATAATACGTAAATGAAGGTTCAATATAACATTTACATAAAACCAATTTAACTGTCGTAGGTTAAAGTCTCTTCAACTTATTTAACTGAGTTCGTGGTGTCTTTTCAATTACACACACCAGCTGTACGAATATAAATTCTGAGAACTTTGTCGATTTATATTTTAAAATCTAGTTATTAATAATAATAGATGCGAGGGTCTTTCAAAAAGTTATAGCAGAACATTTTTCTTTTGATAACACGACTAATTCAGATATCTGTCTTAGAACGTAATAGCGCGACTGGAGTACGAACTCGAATACTACGATTCCGCTGTCTATCGCTGTAACCATTACACCACGAGGACACCCCCCAGAGAATCGCGTTCATTGTACATTCATATTTACATTTCTTGTATAGTTATTTAAGCTTTTTTTCCTCACTGTCATATCAAATTACGAAAAATCTTTAAGCAGATCTATTTAACTCACAGAGGGTACCCTAACAGGTACTGTCACTCCGAGTCAGAGTGAGCCTGGGAGTAATGGCAATGAAGCGGGACTCAACACTTCCTAAACTTGGATCTTCATCATTAACTGCAGTTTAGTGTCATACCAGGACTCCGCTTTTTTTTTGTGGTGTGGGATAAGACCCTCCACACCATAGTCAGCATATTATAAGCCCAGCCGACAGGGCGGTAACATTGGTAGAAGCGATTCGCATAAACCTTTTGTCAGTTTCATGTAAGGAAGTGCTTATCGTTGAAAAAAAGATTTTTAACAAAAATAAATAAAACTCAAGCAAGCATAAATTCTGAACAAAAAAAAAAATCATAAGACAAACAGACGCCATTACAAGGTTTCATTATTCAAAAACTTATCTGCTAGAACTTTGTACGCCCACAGTGAACAGAAGAGGGGAAAAAATCAAGCAAGTTAAATAATAGAATCCAGCTCAAGATATTTCTTCCATGCGAGAGCAAGTTAATCTTCTGAAAAATCGAAACGAAGGCTTTTTTTTTATGATCAGTGTCACTTAATGTCTGTTACCTATATACAGAAGATTCTGACAACCTATTTAATCAGATGGCAAAGATGAAAGTAGGCCAAATAATAAGCAATACACTTATTTTTATATAAACATTACGGATTATATTATTGCAATAATCCCAGTTCGAACAGATCATTCCAAAGGGTGCGGGAGTCCCTGCGGCGCAGTAAGCATTCTACTTTCGCTATAACGTCCACTTTGGACTTTTTCTGGCTCATTGGCCTAGTGGGTAGAGTGTTCACCAATGGTCCAGTAGATCTGGGTTCAATCTCGGGTCGAGTCATACCAAAGACTCAAAAATCGTGTTTGATGCTGCCTTGCTTAGTACTCAGCAATATAAGGTACGTATCAAGGGTAAAGTGGAGCAATCCAGGGAAAGGAGTAGCGCCCTCCCCAACACCTCGGTGTAGTAGCTATTGAAAAGGGAGCCTTCAGGTCACCCTCGACTACGATCGCCAACTTAACTAACTTAATCAAGGGTAAAGTGGAGCAATCCAGGGAAAGGAGTAGTGCCCTCCCCTACATATCGGTGTAGTAGCTATTGAAAAGGGAGCCTTCTGGTCGCCCTCGACTATGGTCGCCAACTTTACTTACTTAGGACTTATGCCCTTGAGAAATGCATGAACCCCCTGATCCAAATTCTGGCTATGGGTTAAATAGTACCACTACTGTTTATCTAGAAATATGGCTTAGGCATTAAATAACCCACGAAGGTTGATAAGTCATTAAACAAAGAAACCAAACCACTTAAAAAAAACATTAAACAGGCAAGAGAGTTACATCGTAGAACTCATTAGAGCTTCTTTGACTCACCCGGTTGATGAGGTGTAGAATATGCTGACTGTATCTTCTCAGAGGGGTAAGACCCCCGCCCTCCCAAAAAGTGGGTGTCCTGGGTATGAAACTAAACTACGTCTGATGGTGAGGCTACAGTTTTAGTGATCTGGGGAGTGTGGAATACCCCTTCATTGCCATTATCGCCAGGTTCACTGCGACTTGGAAATATTTAACTTTGTTAGCTAATGTTTACAAATCATATATATATATATATATATATATATATATATATATATATATATATATATACCGGATTTGGCATTAAATAACAATGGTTGATATGCTATAAAACCCAACCCAACTAACTGTCAGTGGGGCTTAGAAAAAGCTGACTATCTCCAGAGTGTCTTGATTTGGTTTGGTTTGGTTTCTTTGTTTAATGGCATATCAACTCTTTTTAGGTTATTTAATGCCAAAGCCATCCTCCTAGAAGAACAGTAGTGGTACTATTTAACCCATAGCTGGGAGGATAAGGGGGTTCATACCTTTCCCAAGAGTATTTGCCCGAAAGTGAACGTAATAGCGCGACTGGAGTACGAACTCGCGTACAACGATTCCGCAGTCCATCGCTTTAACCATTACACCACGAGGACACCCCCAGAGTGTCTTGAGTATGACTCTACACAACATCTGATGGTGATGCTTCAGTTTTGGTGATCTGGAGTACCATTTCATTGCTCTTACATCCTCGGTACACAATGACTCGAAGTAGTACCTGTTAGGATCCCGTCTATGGGTCAAATAGACCTGTTTAAGAATTATTCGTATACGATAGGACTGTGTGCAAAAAACAACTCTTTCAAAAAAGTAAATATGAATGGGCAATAAACGCGATTCCCTAAACACTTGCCATAAAATCAATGAGCTGAAGTAGTACCTGTTAGGGTCCGTCTATGGGTCAAATAGATCTGTTTAAGAATTGTTCGTATACGATAGGACTGTGTGCAAAAAAAAACTCTTAAGAAACAATTTCAACAAAAAAGTAAATATGAACGTGCAATAAACGCGATTCCCTAACCCCTTACCATAAAATCAATGACTCGAAGTAGTACCTGTTAGGGTCCCGTCTATGGGTCAAATAGATCTGTTTAAGAATTATTCGTATACGATAGGACTGCGTGCAAAAAACAACTCTTTCAAAAAAGTAAATATGAATGGACAATAAACGCGATTCCCTAAACACTCGCCATAAAATCAATGACTCGAAGTAGTACCTGTTAGGGTCCCGTCTATGGGTCAAATAGACCTGTTTAAGAATTATTCGTAAACGATAGGACTGTGTGCAAAAAAAAAAAACTCTTAAGAAACAATTCCAACAAAAAAGTAAATATGAACGTGCAATAAACGCGATTCCCTAACCACTTGCCATAAAATAAACCTAGTGTCTTTTTTTTTTCTGCACACTGAAGTATTCATATCTAACCTATTATCTCATCTATGGGTGAAATAGATAAGTATTATCACTCCGGATCAGTGTGGACCTGGGAGTAATGGCAATGAAGGGGTACTTCATACTCACTATCCGACACAACTTAATGTCATAACAAGGATTCCCCTCTTTTTTGAGTGGGGACTTCAGTAGAAGATATAGTGACCTTATTCTAAGACCCGTTAATTTTATACTAAATCTGTACTATAACAATATATACATTTATCAATACATACTTTAATACATGCATTATTATAGCAATCATCCTACCTAAACGCCCACTTATGTATACATACAAATAATTACTATTAAAATCAACATTTAAGGTTTGAATTCGATGGATAACGAAATCTGTCATCTCTCGAATTCAAAGCACCGTCTTCTATGAAACTAAAGGAAAAAGAATCTACTTGAACATAAATATCGATTTCAATTTTTATCACTTTTAAAACCACGAATTCTCAGTCCCAGTCCCGCATGCAACGGGCAGCCACTGAATAATTACGTGGTGCCTTCAATAAGTTTCCAGACATTTTTTGGTACAGGCATTTAGAATTGTCGTAGACTCTTGAAAATTCAGTATCTTATTGCAATACATCTTATGAGATGACTGACCAATGTTTATGATTTCAGGTTCAAATCAACAGCTACAGCAGCAATTGGAATACACCCTACTAAAGCCTGATTGTCACAGCTGGTGAATTTCAAAAATCCAATCTGGACATGAGGACACTTTAGAAGAACAATATGCAATAAAATTCTGTTTTAAACTTGGAAAAAATGCCAAAGAAACGTATGGAATGCTTCAGACTGCTTTTCGACCATCTTGCATGAATCAAGCATCAGTTTTTGAGTGGCATAAGAGATTCAAGGAAGGCAGGGAGTCTGTGAGGGATGATGAGAGGTGTGGAAGGAATAAGGAAGTCAGGACACCAGAGTTGATTGGCCAAAGGGTTAGGGTTACTATGTTGAGGTTTTAAGGGAGTTCAGGAAGAGATTCCTTGGGAAGAGGCCAGCACTCTTGAAATCGGGTCAGTGGCATTTCCACCAGAACAATGCACCAGTCGACAACTCCATCCTTGTCACAGACTATTTGACCAAGATGGGCATCAAGACAGTTCCTCAGCCTCCCAGTAGTCCAGACCTTGCTCCCTGTAACTTTTGGTTATTCCCTTAGCTCAGAGGCTGTCGTTATGATACAATTGATGAAATGAAAGAGACTGTGACGAAGGTCATTGACATGTTCACATGCGAGGACTTCCATGGGGCATTCGAGAAGTTGTTGGAACGGTACAAGTGCATTGCAGCCGGAGGAGATTACTTCGAAGGGGACTAGAGTTTCATGTGTGTACTATCAATAAAAGTGCCTATACGAAAAAAGTCTGGAAACCTATTTAATAATCCTCGTACCCAGATCTTTTAGACTTCAAAGCACCATCTTTTATGAAAATAGATAAAGAAAAAGAATCGATATGAACATAAGTAACGATTTCAATTTTGATCACTTTTAAAACTACGAATTCTCAGTCCCGTATGCAGCGAGTGACCATTGAATAATTAACCAGAATTTTTAGACTTCAAAGCACAATCTTTTATGAAAAAAAATGAGGAAAAAGAACCTACATGAATATATCGACTTCAATTTTTATCACTTTTAAAAACGAGAATTCCCAGTCCCATATGCAGCGAGCAGCCATTGAATTTTTAGACTTTTCAATTCAATTTTATTGTCAAAACTAAAACGAGGCTGATTCCCAATCGGGATAGTAAATGAGAGAGAAATTGAATTTTATAACACAGGAGTTTTACTCTTCGATTGACACAGAGAAGTGGGAATTATTTTTCTTTTCGGTTTGTAGGTGTTAAAATTTTATTTGATTTTGCAGTGTTACAACTAGATTTCCCCGCCCTCTATTCAACAAAAATGAATCAATCTATAGTTTCAAAATTAGATAGCCCGTAAAATGAGCGCTTAGATGAAGGAAAGACTTGACATTGGTTATTTTAGAAAGACGTGTGACTGTCTGAATGAATATGTTGAACTGGAGAAGTGACTGGAGTCAATAGTTGATATTTTCCGAGTATCGTATTCATGGATTCATTAGAAGAGCTATAAGGCGGCCTAATCAATAGGACAACTCTTCTTGCCAAAAAGAAGTTTCAGTTGGAGCTGCTAGGAGATAGCTGACCCTCCTTATCTTATATTCAATAATAAAAAAAAAAATTTAATGAAAAGTATCCTAGTAACTTAGGATCTGTTTCCAATTGCAGTAAGAGAGGAAAGGACAGAAATATATCTTAATGTCGGCAGCAAAAAAAATAAAAAATAAGGTACTATGGTGGCTTTGTAATTAAGGAAGGAAAGAACGACAAAGAGATGCTTTTTAACTTCCAACTTTATTATTTTGGGGGTTTAAAAACGGCAATTTTGTAGTGGGGAAATGATTTCCTAGACGAGTAGAAGACAATCGTATCTCACAATCAAGGCGTTGAAATATACGAGTCATTTTCTGTGGTAAATGTTTGTAGTTATGTCCCGAGTCTAGTAGATATGTTCAGCAAAGGCTGCAACTGGTGTTTCAGTAAGATGCTTCGGTGCGCGTGGTGTAATGGTTAGTAGGAAATGGACACGGCGATACGAGTTCAAATCCTGGACGAGGCTGATTGCATTTCACATAGCACTAATACCCTTGGGAAAGGTATGAATCCAATTATTCTCCCTCCAGCTAAGGGTGAATAGTAGGGCAGACTGAATTCTTCAGCCTTGGTGAGGCAATTAGTCTAGGAGAAGGAAAACTGAATTCAAACCTGTTAAAATCCCCTTAAAAAATTGACCTTGTGTCATATCCTGCCGGAGTGGAGGGGTTGGTAAATATGGTAAGCTTGCTAGCAGTAGACATGGCTAAGTATCAGGTCATAAGACCCTATCAGTACAAGTGTTCGCTCCTAGTAACCAAGTGAAAAAGGGCCCTTTCAGAACTCCGGTGTAGACTTAAGTGAGAACGGATTTCTGTTTTGGTGCCAATACGTGTCTTCCAAGCATACACAGATTTAGCCTCCTGTCAAAGGCTCCAGTGAACTGCGATATTTTTGGATTTTTTTATCTTAATTTTTTTCCTTTTTCTTTGTATTAATCACCACAATACCCAGTTAGTTGAATATTTTTGATAACTACCAAAGCTATATCAAGTAAATACATGGTGGCCACACAACAGGAATCTTTGACTGGAAGCGAGCAACTAAGCCACAATTATTGAGAAAATTTCAGGCAGATACTATGTATGAAAGACAAGAAATATAATTTTTAAATCATAGAATGAAACTTTCCAATTAAGAAAATTATTGTTTCAGAGTTTCATTATTTTTTAAAAATATTTTTTCGTTGAGGAGTATTCTTGTAAAAGTTGAAATCACTTTCTGATCGATTTATACAGGTTCATTTTTTTCTGCTTTCTGATTAACAAGAAGAAATAATTGATTCCTAGTAATTGGTAAAGTTGTTAATTAGCTAATTAATGTATATCATTAACAAGTCCCTTGCAAGAAAAAATAATCTCAATAATTATGTATTATTCGTAATGTAGTCCACCATATATCTGCCTCCGTTCAAAGACTCCACAAGCAAGCCTACCAGACCTTTACTTGGTTTAGCTTTGGTAAGTACCAATAAAAATGCCTAAATTTGGATCAGTAAGTAAATAGATAAGTACTACCCCAAAATTCAGTAATTTGTTATTTGTCAGTTTACTCGGCGCCTCGATTGGGGTAATGGTTAACAAGCTAGTCTAGTAAACCTTCACGAGTGAGTTCGAGTCTTATTGGGTGTCCTATTTATACGGCCTTGTGTCGCATCTATAATACATTGATTTTTTCAGACTAGTTTATTCATCTTTGGTGTCTTTCTTTGATTGTTGTTTTGCGTTTCAGTCCAATTTTGGCTTTTTTAAAAAAAAAATCTTCTCCAATCAATAAACAAAAATGAATCAACCTCACAACTTGTTAAAATGCACACTGATATGACATCTGTTGCCATAAAGTCAAAAGCGATCGTTTTGAATGAAATTAAATCTAAACGATCCTATTACTATCTAACAATAACCTATCTCAAAAATTCGGACAGGGGAAATGTTTTGTGCCGTTGAGGCTGATTCTAATCGAATATAGATACAATTTCGAGATATCAACATTCTAAATACGAAGTAGGAGTTAGCCAACATACTCACAGAATCCAAATCAAACGTTCAAAGTTAATTGCAACAGGTTGGTAATATTAGTTGTTTTGGTTAAAAGTAATTTTACATGACCGATTTACTACTTAAATGTAACGATAATCCAACACATTTTTAAACAAATGGTTTTATTATTTTAATAGCATATTAACTCCCTATGGGTTATTTAATGCTGAAATTCGATTCATTTGTAACTGTTTGAACGTAATCATAATTACATTTTTAATGTTCCATTGAATTTTTAAAATTTCACAAGCAACAAGAATGCTGCGAGCAATATTGAACAAGTCCTGGAGACAGCACCCAACAAAGCAACAGCTGTACGGCCACTTACCACCCATCACGAAAACTATCAAAATTCGACGAACCAGACATGCAGGACACAGCTGGAGAAGTAGGGACGAGTTCATAAGTGATGTACTCCTGTGGACCCGTTCACATGGACGTGCAAAGGCAGGACGACCAGCTCGAACATACAATACAGCAGCTCTGTGCCGATACGGGATGTAACTCTGAGGACCTGCTGGAAGCAATGGACGATAGGGAGGGTGGCGAGAGAGGGCCAGAGATATCCGTGCTGATAGCGCGACATGATGATGATGATATATCAAAGATTCTAATCTAATACTAATAATCTATACACAATTATGTTTCCAAGTAATCGTAAAACTTTATGATCACATGACTGCACACAGTCATATAGTATCAAGAATTCTTCTTTAAATCAAAAATTTGTAAAAATAGATCGTATCAAGTAACTAATAATAATTCTTTGTAAACAATTATACCATCAAGTAATTTATAGTAATATGGCTTCATGTATTCCTACCTAATACGAATGTTTTTCAAACAGATCTATTTGATTCATAGATGGGACCCTCCAAGTCAGAGTGAACCTGGGAGTAATGGGAATGAAGTGGTATCTCAGGATTGGAGCTTTACTACGAAATACAGTTTTGTGTCATAACCAGGAGGGGGGTCTTACCTCACCGTTGGCGATACAATTTACCTATTCTTAGCCCTGTCGACAGAGTTACTTTATTTTGAGAGAGTTTCTTTATCCCTTATATCTGTATCAAAGCATATCAATCGTTGAACCCTCAAACCTTTCTCATATACCTTGTACCTCAAAGAGGTACTTAACGAGTTTTTAACGGTGTTACTAACCAGTTTTAACTTGCTAATGTTGAACATTGTATCCCATTTTAGGGTGTTGAAATTTTTTTATCTGGCATGTCTTGAAGGTTTCAGAATGTTAGGGTTTATAGCGATGGGGATATTATTATTAGGTTTTTGGTTTAAGTTGGTTTTACGTTGGTTGCGTTGGTATTACGTTGGTAGTTATCCCCTCGCTAAATGTTGGTGGAGAAGAATGAAGACGTCGTTAGGTTTTATATGAGGGTTTTAATGGCAGCATGAAGTAAAAGGGTTTACGCTGGTATGCTGAGAGTCTCGTAGGAAGGAAAGAAGGTAGGAAGTTGTTATAGTGTATCATCTAATTTATTTTCAACTTGGTCTAGAAGAATAGACGCAAGGGGTCCATTAACTAGATGGCTCTCCTCATGGTGTATGATGCTGCTGCCGCTATCCAAGAGCAGACAATAAAACATCTGTTCCTATTGAAGATTTCTGGGGAAGAGAGTGTTTCGTGGGCTTTCTTCAATTTTTGGTGCTGCTAGGAAAGATGGTTCGGGTTGAATAGTATAATTCATCCTGATACAGTGAAAATGTTCGGCAACTCTAACGGTCAAATTAAATTACGTGCCAAACAAAATACAGGGTTCTTTCTGCTACAGGTTAAGTTAGGGTTAGAGATGAAAACAAAGAAACGAGTCAACAACAGCTCTCAGTAAATTTAGACTTGGGGAATATATCCTTAAAAACAGCAGTTTAATTTGTGAGATTGATTCATATATTAGAGTCTTTATGTTAAGGTGTTTAAGTCGGCCTGAGTGCTTAAGAAAGAATTCAGATTTGTTGGGATAAACCCAATCCTATTTCAAATTCATTTGTCATGCTTTGGCATTGATTACATTGTACAGTCATAAATTTGGGCGGAAATCTTGTGTTTTCAATTTTGGTTTGAATTTCTATGGTATTGTTACAACTAATACATATCGTCATGTTTCTGAAAATATATATATATATATTTATCATACAGTTTAACCCTTGGACTGTTTAAGACAAATTAGACGTGTCAACTCTCACGTTTTCGCAAGATTCTATCTTTTATTTCAATTGCAGTTTGACAGCTAATTATGGCCCTCAAACGAGTTACAGGAAACACTGGGACTTGGTTGCGACTCTCAAAATTATGAAAGGGTTAAATGTTAACAAAAATCAATCATAATTCATATTCTTATTATTTTTTAATCATAATACTAGGGTCATTCAATGAATAAGTCGGGATTTTATTTTGGATAAAAGCGAAATAATTTTTTTCCATAAATAAAAACTTTACATAGTTTGGATTTGGTTTTCATAGAAAAAATTATTTTCATCTTGCAAAAATATTTGTTTTAAGGCTATTCAAAATGGCTGCAAATCAAACAGTGCTTGAGGTTACTGGGAAGTGCAAATTTACAGAAGAATGTGTGATGTGTACGGAGAAGCATGCTTTAGTCCAAAAAATGTTTACAAATGTGTTAAACATGGAGTTTCCACGACGAGCCAGAGTCAAAGGGACAGTAGAAACACACTGACTCTCCGGTAAAGAAAAAGTTTTGGGTGCAGCAGTCAGTAAACAGTGTTTCCTGTAGCCAACACCTTAGGCAATATTTCATCTTATTTATTGAATGACCTTCGTAATGTTATTCTTCGATCAGATGAAAAACGTGTTACCAGCTAAATTCATCGCATCAGCCCTCCCCCATCTACTTCTCGAGAAATCATATCTAGTTTCTATAGATATCAAGGATCTTTCTCATGCTTCTTGCTTCTTCAAAGTAATGCAAATTTCTCTTTTAATGCGATTCGTATTAGTTTATTTCATGCAGGTTTTTTTACACACCACTTTTAACTGGTGGTTTTTCACTGAAATCTGAGTGACAGCAAATTTCCAGGAATCAACTAAGTATTCAAGCTGATTTCAACAGTGCTGTGATCTGGATAGTCTTGATTCTCCAGCTCATCACCAATTCTACCAGTCTCTTTTTTAGGCGTATTGAAACCGTTTCAAGTACGCCAACTACAATTGGTAAAACCGTCACCTTAGGTTCCTCAGCGTTTTCAGTTCTCTAGAAAGATCCAAGTATTTGTCAATCTTTTCACTTTTATTTTCATTCTGTGGTTCGCAGGAACAGCCAAGTCCAATAGATGACAATTTATTTTCTTCTTGTTAATATCTTAGTCAAAGGCGACCCGAAGGCTCCCTTTTCAATAGCTACTACACCGAGGCGTAGGGGAGGGTGCTACTCCATTCCCATCACCTTATAGTGTTGAGTGCTAAGCAAGGCGGCATCAAGCACCATTTTTGAGTCTTTGGTATGACTCGACTTGGGATTGAACCCCGGTCTCCCAGACCATTGGCGAACACTCGACTCATTAAGCCAATGGCCCGGTTATTTTTTATTTTTTTTAGGGATTTTCTTTTATCGCAAAGTCCCAAAGAATTTTTAGCATCTCATTTTCTACGGCAGATTCTGGTTTGTGCATACACTATTTAACGGGATAGTCAAATTTTAATCTCTTGAACAGTTCCCAGCAGATCATCTTTCTCATCCAGTCGTTCCTACGCTTGTATTCCTTTTGTGTCAGTTTTCTACATTCAGTTATATGATTAATCGTTTCGTCTTGGTCACCACATAACATATATGCTTGCTGTTCTTCTATATATAATCAATAATTGCTTTAACATTAATTCTTATCGCATTATTTTGTGCTGCTATTAATAAAGGTTCAGTTCATTATTATCATCATCATCATCATAAACGTGTTACCAGCGAAATTCACTGCGTCAGCTCGCTCCATTTTATGACACTGATGCTTTTGGTAAGATGGTCGTTTCGCGTAATGCAATGGTTAACAAGCTAGACTAGCGGGCCATTACTAGTAAGTTCGTCTCATGGAGTACCCCATTCCTCTGACCTTGTTCCACAACTAGGCAAAGCTAAGTAAATACCAATCATCTGAAGTATAGGAGTGATGGCATGTCGGCCGATTACACCGGAAGTTTTGAAGCACAACTGGATCCATGATGAATTTGAAAGAGACGCATTTTTGTCCAGTTTGTAATCTTTGGCGACACAGGCGACCGATCTCGTGACGAGGCTGACACAAAAGAACGTATCACTGCAGGCAGAATCCCATACCAGTGACTCAATTGCCACCTTCGAATGTGAAAAGATTAAATATCGCCAAGTTGCTCACCTTTCCCGTATTACTATTATACATTGATTCATTCAGTTTACTCTTCTTTCCGGTGGCTCAATAGATCATCCTTTCTGTCTGAATTTCTAGGACGAAATTCTTTACAATAGTACACTCACTTAAAGGTTGACTACAGCAACAATTAAGCGCAATTATAAATAAGGAATTAAGTTATTTCCCTAAAGAAATTATAATAAACAGACTAAGCACGAATGTTGATGATATTAACTTGCAAATTGGTTAGGAAATTGCTTTATTCTTCAAATTAGAGCACTTGTACAAACAAAAATTTCGGTTTGGCGTGCCATTTTTGCTATGTTTATTACCACCATAATATAAATTTATTTATAAAAATTACTTCTTACTTTTTCGATAAAGTTTTAATAATTGTACCGTTCAGCCTTCTTTCTAAATTTCCTAGACTAGTTATTGTTACGATTGATTGGGTTCCTCATGTGGTGTAATGGTTAACAAGCTGCATTAACATATCATTAGTGAGTTCGATTATCACTGGATGCTCCATACTTCCAGCCTTGTGCCACAACTAAACTTAGATTAGTTAACAACTATGACACTTCAAGTAGTGTCATCATCACCATTATGTCACGCCGCCAGCAAGGATCTTCCTGACCCTCTCCTGCCACGCGTCTCTATCGTCCATCGCTCCCGGTAGATCTTCATCTGTATCGGCGCAGAGCTGTTGTATATAGGTTCTAGCTGGGAAAACACTAGATGTGACAGGTAAAATTGAGAACATTCCACAGCTATCAAAGGACTCGGTTCAACCTTCACAGAAGATTAGTGAATACGAGAGACATCATCATCATGTCGTGCCGCTTGCACGGATATCCTTGACCCTCTCTCGCCACTTCTCCCTATCGTTTATCGCCTCCGGCAGGTCTTCAAGCCTACATCCCGTATCCTCACATAGCTGCTGTATGTATGTTCGAGCTGGTCGTCCTGCTTTTGCTCGGCCATACGTGGGGGTCCATTGGAGTACATCACTTATGAGCTCGTCCCTGCTTCTCCAGCGGCGACACAGGCGACCGATCTCGTGACGAGATCTCCAGTGTCCTGCGTGTCTAGTTCGTCTAACTTGGATAATTTTCGTGATGGGAGGCAAGTGGCCATATAGTTGGTACTTTGTGGGGTGTTGCCGCCAGGACTTGTTCAACATTGCTCGCAACATTCTTGTGTAATTACCGTCTAGCTTCTCTCCAGCCGTTTTGTTAGCATCCAAGTGGTGCATCCATACAGCAGTATCGACACAGGCGAGGGGAAATCTGATGATATGGTGGCTGAAATGTGTTAAAACAACCAATAAGATGTGGCTTTAAGTTTGAATTGAATAAATCTTTAAAAATTTTCTCTTACCTTCTGTTATTATACAATGTACCATAAAACTCTCGAACGAATTGCTGTCTGAAATTAAATTATGGTCCAAAAGATAAGAGCAAGAATTCGATTTGTCTTACGACATGAGAATTAATAACAGCTTAGTTCTACAGAACTTTGCACCAAGTAGCAGTCACCAGAAGAGTAAAGAACTCGGTTTACAGCTCGGTGCCTGAGGCACTTCTGAAGGAGAAAACCAATGGAATCGATTTTTTCCAACACCATGCAGGAGTTTCAGTTTCTTTGCAGCGCCTCACATTAAACTGGCCTTGTATCACATTTGGCCTCGTGGGGAATCAAATAAAAACTAGCAGGAAAAAGTGTTCAATATTCTTCTAATTTGGTTCGAATATTTAAGTATTTAAGTCAATGAAAATAGAATATCATTCACATAAAACATTTTTGGTAACTGGTTACTATTATTGGTTTTAAGCACTCGCAGCTTTTTACGAAGAATAACAATTCAAGGAAACTTTTTAAGAAATTTCGTGGCTCATATTCAGGTTGGTTTGGTGCTGAACTATTGAACAATTCTAAGCAAGCTAATTTCCCCGACCATCATTATATTAGTGAGCTTGACTTTCACTGGGTGCCCCAGATAAGAGTAAACAAATACATAAAACCAATCATAAATTAATGATTTGTCGTCCCAAAATTCAGCTGCGTAAGGGTTTTCTCGTGGTGTAGTGGCTAACGTGCTTAACTGCAACATCGTAGTGAGTGAGTTCCAGTCGCACTATTACATTCACTTTCTTATACCCTTAACAAAGGTATGGACCTCCTTACACCACCAGTTATGGTTTAAATAGTACGACTAGTGTTCTTCTACAAGGATTGTTTTGATATAAAATAACCCACGAAGGTTGATATACCATTAAACAAAGAAACCGTACTTATTGATTCAACTATCTATTACAAAAGAGAATGGAAGCATTGCAGAGAGATCTGGATAACCGATTCTTTGGATTCCCCTTTCGACACTCACCATTTTAAATAATTTTATTCGTTTGCAATCAATGGACGACTGGGAGAGTTAAAGCTCTATCTGTACACGAAAGATATAACTAGTGAATGATTTCTTGATCAAGCAAGGGTCCGCCCAGACACGAGGAGATATATCATAAATAGTTTCTTGGCCCCAAGTCAAAGATCCGCCTATATACAAGACATTTCGTAAATGAACGATTTCTTGGCTTACAATCAAGTGTCCACTAATACAGGAACATACACGGTTTCTGAATGCTCGTATTATAAGGGTTACCAACATAGGAAATGGACCCAGTGACTTGAGTTCAAATCATGAATGAAGCTGTTAGAATTTCACATAATGCTAATACTCTTGGGAAAGATATGAATATATCTATTCTCCCTTTGGCTATGGGTAAATAGTAGGATAAACTGAGATTTTTGACACTGCTATGGCAACCGGTCTAGGAGAAAAACTGAATTTAAACCTGTTAAACTCCGCCCCAAAAAATGACCTTATGTCACCTCCTGTCCATGCAAATGGGTCACTAAAAAATAAATTCACGATTTTTTTTCTTCGGGTAGATGAAAATGTTGGAATGTGCTTATCCTCAAGATAAGAATTCCTATTTTAGGAAATTAAAAAAACTGATTCCAATCCAAAGATATCCAATGAAATTAGTTGTCTAAATTTCTGAGACGAAGCTTGATGATTTTTATCATTAAGGGTTTTCGGACTATAGTCTTCATCTTTATTGTTGTTTCTACAACGTTTCGGTCGATATGTCCTCCGGCCTTCTTCAGGTGTTTGTCGAACTCGGGAACCTTCACGGAAAAATTCACTCTGAATTGTCCAGCAGGACACATGGCGTAACGGTTATAGGCGTTGGTTCCCTAAGCTTCTAAGGAAACAGTCATCTGAAGGTTGCAGGTTCAATCCTCACTACAGGCGAGTAACAATACAGGAATACTTAACACTTGTGCCCAGTTATTGCTAACGGAATCAGAACAGACGACCCCCGTGGATTAAATAAAGGACGTAGTTCGAAGTTCTGTGAAGGTTCCCGAGTTCGACAAACACCTGAAGAAGGCCGGAAGATATATCAGCCGAAACGTTGTGGAAATAACAAAGATGAAGACAATAGTCCGAAAACCTTGAATGATAAAATCCAATGAAATGTTTAAAAGAAGATTATAAGGTGTTGAATAAGTTTCTTGTAATGTATTTAAACATTTACACGATTGATTTTTCAATCATCATCCTCAATACACAAAACGATAAGAGTTTGATTCATTTTACAATGAAAATATGTTCAGTGCCGTTATATTCAGTTAAATTGAAATTTGAAGCCAATGTAAAAAGTAGCTTTAAGATTGAAACCGAAAACATTATTGTTGTATAACCTTGAAAAACAAGTGTTAACTTAGATACGATATATTATAAACAAATATATTCACAAAAATAAAGCCAACACAAATAACAACCATACTCTACAAAGAGGTATAACGGGGAAATGTGGAACGTTATATTTAAAGGAAAATAAATTAATCGGAACGAGATATCGAAAGGTTTTCAAGAAGGTTTAATGGCAGCCAGAATAAAGGGTACCTTTATGCTGCAAGTCTCGTAGGAAGGAAGAAATAGTTGTTGAGTTGAGAAAGAATTACAGCAGCTAAATGCCGGAGCGGAATATGCGTCGCTGTAGACATAGCAAGTATTGAGTTGCTGATTTTAGAACAGGAATAAATGTTCAGCCGTAGATGTGTGGTCCTGGTTGCTGCGGGAGAGAAGTAATCGCTGTTGTCCAGGAATTAAGTTGCTGAATTGTCAGGGGCTGGATTAATACGCCTAGTTCATTTGCAACTGGGTAGACCCAAAGGGTCTATGAACCAGACGCCTCTATCCTCATGGTGATGAGCTGCTGTTGATAAAAGAGCGAACATAAATACGTCCGTCTTGTCTGAAGGATTTTGAGGAAGACGTAAGGGGTGGCTTTCACCGAATTCGATATGCCGGGAAAGTCATCCGGGTCGAATGGGATTCGTCATCCTCATTGGGTAAAATTATATGACGAGACCAACGGTCAAAATAATTTACACGACAAACATACGAAGTTCTTTCTGCTACAGAGGGAATAAAACAAAAAAAGTCTTCAACATAAAATAATCGAAGGGTCGACATGCCGTAAAAACCAAACAATCAATTGGAATGGTATTACCTGTTAGGGTCTAATTTGTGGATCGAATAGAAATCATTTACTATAGTTGAAACCATTTAACTATGAGCAAACAAAGGACTGGGGTTAAACGTAATTAGTATTACATCGAAATACTTGGAATCATTTAACTGTGTGCAAGCAAATGATTAGTATTAAATTAGATAGGAACAATTGATACTGAGAATTAAATGTTAAATAGCTATACCTGAAACAATTTAACTGTTTGAAAAATAGAACTATTAGTGTTAGAGAAAAATTCTTGAAACCCTTAATCTACGTGTAAACAAATGAGCTCTGGAACATTTAAAAATGATGTTACCAACATACTATTCGTTTACGAATCATACGTATTAAATAACCTACAAGGGTTGATATCCCATGAAACACAACTAACAAAAAATAAAGGAGCCCTTGTAGGGAACGAATAAATAAATTTAAAAAAGAAATTTATTGAATTAAAAAAAAAGAAAAGAAAAAAAAAACAAACTTAAATTTGCAGAAACTCTCAGAGGTTCCTGACAAGAAAAGGGGATGACGCATGCGTAAAAGAAAGAAGGCCTCCTCTTGACAAAGGGGAACAAACTTTCTTTATCTTTCAGGTAGTGCTCGTCGAATCAACATCACTTTGCTGTCTGATGTCTGGGCACCACGCATACGTCTTTGGATGTAGCGTTGGTTAGTCCCTTTCACCCAGTAGCAGTTCTCTCTCGGTCAGCATTATGCTGAAATATACAAGACCCACAAATGAACTACAAGTAAACCCTTACCGGACTTTGACAAACTTCCAAAAGAAAACTAACCCTTATGGAAGCCTCCAAAATACCAAATGAGGACAAATACATACATGAAACGATTAACGTATTTTTGACACCTTAACTGGGGGATTCAACCATTTTAATGTATTCAGGAAAAACTCCCCCATCCATGGAATGGTTGTTGAACCCAGTAAATAAAGGAAAGTATAAAAGAAACGTCTTCGTCTCTTATCTGTTGCTGTCTTTTCTTTTGTATAATTCTTTTTGGGACTTTCTTGGGCAAGGCATTACACCGACTAACCAACGTAAAATAACCAAAATATGGAGTCAGATATTCAAACGTCCACACAGCCTTGCCCTTTGCTCGTGACCTTCAGCCTCAAACCCCCACACCCTCTTATACATGATTTAAAAGAAATATGGAGCAAACACTTCAAGGATAAGGTTTTCCAAATGAAACTCACTGCTAACACAAATTAGCCATTACGCCAAAAGATTAAAGTGTATAGGTCCGTCTGGAACAACATTATTCAAAATGAATGAGTTTCCATGGTGTTGTAGTTAACGTGCCGGACTACGACATCATAGTAAGCAAGTTCGAACTCCAGTCGCATTATTACGTTCACTTTCGGACTAATACCCTTGGGTAAGGTAGGAACCCCCTTATTCCCCCAGTTATGGTTTGAATAGTACTACTACTACTGTTCTTCGAGAAGGATGGTTTTGGCATTAAATAACTCACGAAGGTTGATATGCCATCAAACAAAGAAACTAAACCAAACCATTATTCATAATAACCAACCAACAATGAAGCCAGAAAAATTATAATGAAGACCCATTTAGCCCCCTCCCTAACAATCACACGACTTGACAATGCAATCTGGTTAAGCCAGATACTAGAGCAGGGAGTGGGAAACCTTAGAGTCGGGACAACCTGTCACACAATGATGGAAAAGGCCATTTACTAAATTCGTGCAGAGACAGAGTTTGGAGAAAAAAAAAGAAGCAAAAAAAAAAACAGGCTTGTTGGATTTCTTTCTGACTTGCCCTATTCGTTGCAGGGTGAAAAATCTACCAAAATAATTTCCCACTGAGAAAATTAAAGACAACCTAAAACGAAAACAAACTAGGAAGAGGAACCCGGTGATGCACGAGAGGAAGTCCCCGTGGAGTCGTGCCTAACATACTCGACTCAGACATTGGAGTAAGCAACCTTGAGTAAGATATGAACTCTCTTATTACCAGGGTTATAAGTTGGATTTTATTATTACAAGTTTTATCAAATTTACACTTAGAATACGACATTGTAGCAAGCAAGTTGGAACACCAGCCGCTCTATTATGTTCATTTTTGGACTGATATCCTTGAGTAAGATATGGAGTCTCTTATTACCAGGGTTATGAGTTGAATAGCACCATTGCCGGTCTTCTATCCACGAAGGTTTATATGCCATTAAATAAAGAAACCAAATCAACCGGAGATGTTCGAGAATTTCTTAAAAGAAACAGCTTTAACGAAATAAATCGGAGATTATATATATATATATATAAGTAAGATTCTATGGATACTGATTTAAGTCCCGATGACAACATTAGTTTCCGCTAGATCCCCCAAGTTAAGCAACAATGAACCTGTTCAGTACGAATGGGTTACCACTTAGGAATAATAGGTACCATAAGGAATCTGAGACCTGGGTACTAGACAACAAAACTTAATAAATTCTAATGATTGAATAATTGATTTTAACGGTATGTCAACCCGCCTGGAGTTATTTTATGCCCTTAGGTCTAGGAATTGTATACATTATACAATCATAATTACATTTTAGTGTAGTTTCTTAAGTTTCTTCCATACAGTTAAATGATATCAAGTATTCTTATCAAATACAAATAACTCGTAAAAATTGCCAAGTCGGCTGGGGTTGTAAAATACACCGACTGCATCTCTGCAGAGGGGTAACACCCCCACCAACGAATGTCCTGGATATGACACTAAACAATCTGATGGTGTGGTTCCAGTAATGCTGGAGCTTTGGGGAATGCGGAGTACCTCTTTATTGCCATCGCTCTCAGGTCCACTGTGGTAGCACCTGATAAGGGTCCTATCTATGAGTTGAATAGAACTAAACCAGGCTTCCTTCCCTGTACTGATTTTTGCATTTAAACTGCATATTTATGCTAAACTGAATTGTTTAAAATAGAACTGTTTTGACATCTAAACTGCGTACTAAAGCTAAACTGAATTGCTCGAAATAGAACTGTTTGGACTGCTAAACTGTGTACTTATGCTAAACTGAATTATCTGAAATAAAACTGTTTGACATTTAACTGTGTTTTGAACTGTTTTTAGACATTGAAACTGTATGTACACTAAACTGAATTGTTTACACCCAGTTAAATGTCAAAACAGTTCTATATTAAACAAAATCTGTACTTATACTAAAGTGAATTAGAACTGCTTGACTAAACTGAACAGCTTGAAATAGAAATGTTTTTCACAATAAACTATACTAACATTTAAACTGCGTACTTACGCTAAACTGAATTGTTTGAAATATAACTATTTTCATAAAATTTGATTTGGCGTTAAATAACCTTCAAAGGTTGATATGCCAAAAACCCCAAACAACCAACCAACCTAACTCGTAAAGATCTATTGGACCCTAACAGGTACTACCACTTCTGGTCGGTTATAACCTGAGAGGAATGGCAATGAAGGGGTACTCCACACTCCCCAGAAACCCAGAACAGGAGACTAGCCATCCTGTTTAGTATCATCCCCAGGATACAACTTTTTTTTGTGTATGGAGGTGAGGGTCTTATGCCTCTGTAGGGAGGATACTGTCAGTTTATTCTTCGTCATACTGAAAGAGCAATAGTAAATTCTAATATTCTACGGATACAAAAATATGAACATGACAAATATATAATGTAAAGAGAATCACATTTTAGGAGTCACTTTGTACGAAATATTAGTTGTTCAATTAATTATTTTTTTTACAAATATAGATATATAGTTCTGGAAGCGTTAGTATCGTCATGGTTACCCTCATAGGAAATGAACATAGTGACTCAATTTCAAAATCCTGGACGAGGCTGTTTGCATTTAACACCCTTTGGAAAAGTATGAATCCAACTTGTCTACTTCCAGCTATGGCGATATATTACCGCAAACTGGGCTCTTTAACCTTGATAGGGCAACTAGTCTGACAAGAAAAACTGTTAAACTCCACAAAAAAAAAAATTGACTGCCATACCCTACTTTTGAAAGTGAGTAAATTTGAGCAGAAACAACAATGATTACCTCCACTTGAATTCTTTGCACATATAAATTCAGAGGTAAGTACATTGTCTCTTGATTTACAGTTAAGTCACACTGAAATCGCCTATTCTCGTCAGATTACTGAAGTTAAGCATCGATGAGCCTGTTCAGGACTCAGGCTTCGGGCCTCAGGTTGCTTGCAGTACTTGCTATTCCTAGGTGAAGGATTCGTCAGGTCACGTTGGGCAATTAGTTGCGATAGCCGAGAGTAATTAGTCGCGTTAGCTAAGAGCAATCAGTCGTGTAGACAGGAAGCTAAAAATTGCCGCGATTGAGGAACGGGAGCTATTTATGGTGCCTTGGAACATCCCATTGAGCACAAGTGTGCGTTTCTATTGCATGGGCCGTGATTGGCTGCTGGTAAATGAGTGAGGGTATTTAATTATAAAAACCAGCTTCAGTTTAGCATTGTAAGAAAGACTACACTGAGCTACGACCTGCTTAATTTTTGTCTGCCAGCTGGACGCTTTACGCAGGTATGTGTTATTGTTATTATATAGTCACTCCTCTAAGTAAAGCTTAGTAACTAAGTTCATTCTCTCTCTCTTTACAATGTCTCATCAAAGCACGCACTTTCCTGACCAACTATTTTAATCTCCTCCTCTCACGTTTGAATCTTGGAATTATTTTTTTCTTTATCTTCCTTTCTCTTTTCCAAAGAATATTTTTCGGCTAAAATAAAATAAGACATAAAATTAACAAAGGAATGAAATTAAAATAGATAAAATAGAATTATAAAAAATCCAAATAAGGAAAAATAAATTTTCCCCACTCCCCATCATGCAAAGGATTTGGGCCAACTGACTCCTGGGTTCCAAATTTCCCGGAAAAGGTCATCAAAGGTTGATTGTGTTGAAATTAATCGATGAACAATCATCCAAGAAGAATATCATGGACACATTTGACAGATTCACCGGTCTTTGATGCACGATAATCAGGATGGAGTTTTGCCATGAAACGACTCTAAACCAAAGGAAGCAGTTTAGATTAGGTGTCAGACTTTAGTTAAAGAGGCTTCTTCAAAGTCTTCTGCCCTAAACAATGGGGAGCCGCAGAGCCCTTATCTGATAATCAGTGACGAAATAAGCCTCCTCGAAATCTCGTCATACCACTGTAAGAAAAGTTCCCTCTAACAGTGGTGCCTTATTCTAACCCTGAATGAAATTTCTGAAAAATATATTATTATCCTGAGTTAACTACTATTAAGATAGAGATACAGACTCTTTCTCTTCTTTTAAAAAAACTGGTTTGGTTTATTTAACGGCATATCAACTCCTTGTGAGTAATTTAATGTCAAAATATGATTCATTTCTAAATGTTAAATCATAATTTTGTTTCCAGTGAAAATAAGAGACACTCGTGTTATAATGGTTAACGTCCAAGGAAATGGACACAGGACCCGAGTTCAAATTCTCTTCGGAAAGATATGGATCCAACTATCCTCTCTCTAGTAATGGGTAAATAGTAGGGCAGACTAGGCTCTTTAAACTTGGTATGACAACCGATCTAGGAGGAGAAAAACTGAATTAAAATCTGTTTAACTTCACTTAAAAATTGGCCTCGTGTCGTATTCTGTTTCTGCAGAAAAGTTGGTATATATATATATATTTCAATGTTCCATTATATTTTTTAAAAATTGTTTTTATACATTTCTATAATCGTTTGCTTACATACAATTATAAGGTATCGAATATTTTCCCGGACTTAAACAAGCACTTTGCCTCTGGAATCAGTCCAAACAATACTCAATAACTAAATTTAAAAAAATATATACCTAAAAAAAGATAAAATAAAATAGATTTTTAAAAATCAATTAAAAAAAGCAACATTTGAAAAACTTAAAATCTTCAACAAAACGACAATTTATCTACTCGTTTGGTTCGTTTGTTTGGTTTAGTTTAGTTTTATGGCATATCAACCTTACTAGGTTATTTAATACCAAGTCCTATTTTCAAATACGTATTAGATATATGATTTATAAACACATTTTAGATATACACAGTTAAATGATCAAACAGTTCTATTCACTTTTGCATAAGTCAACAAAGATTTATTTGGCATTAAATAACCTACAAATGTTGCCATAAAACCCATCCAACCAATCTTTGTAAACCTTAGAAACGATTTCTATTTACGAAGCAGTGATTGACTAGTTAGAATTTCATCGTTATGTTCATTATATTGATAATTTGGAGGATTCCAAAGGCATTCAGCGTGAATGCATACCCAACAAAAATTCTCAGTCAGCATCAGTTTATTTAGATCATTTTAAGTGTATTGTTAAAAAAAATCTCGGTATGATGTGCTATTTTTTTTTTTTTTTTTTTTTTTTACTGACGCACATTTAGCGTTTTAATAATATATAGACCGACAGATATATTCAGAAAATTTATCTTAGTTTGGCACGAGTTACCTGATCAGATTAATTACATTGAAGTTGTAAAGGTTTGCAAGATAAAACTTGATAACAATTACCTAATGAGGATTCCTGAACCGATAATTACTTAGCTTAACCTACTCTAAGACAACTGTGTACAGAGCAGCACTCTATGAAGATTGAACCCACTATATTATTAAATTCATGGAAGCGTTCGTGGTGTAATGGCAAATATCGTAGGAAATGAATTCGGTGAACAAGGTTCAAAACCTGAACGAGACTGTATTTCACATAGCAATAATATCCTAGGGAATGGTATGAATCCGAGGAAGGAAAACTGAATTAAAACTCGTTAAACTCCGCTTAAAACGGACCTCGTGCCGCGTCCTGCTCGTGCAGAGGGGTAGATATATATAAGTAAAATTATCTAGCTCAGGTCAGTTTCGGACATCGATAACGATGATAGCGAGTCATCACGAATGGGTTCAAACTGAGGTCTGATAGAAAGCTTCAAATGCAAGATACACGGTGAAGATCAAACTCAGTACAATAAAAATTGTCTGTTAGATGAGTCTGTTCACATCAAACCTCAAGCAAAGCATGCGAACCAATATTTTCGATATTAAACAAGGTCAACAATGGCGTATAAGAGCAGTGGTTTTAAGCAGATTGACATGTTTATGTCAATACCTGGGTAGTAACGTGCTATGGAAACTAATGAAACGGGTATGCATAGTGATGAATGAAATCGAACAAATTTGTTTACCAGTTATTTGGCATATTCATAAACAGGTGTAATATATATATATATGAAAGAGAGAGAGAGAGGAGAAGAGTTGAGTCATGAATAATTTCCGTTTAAGTACTGTACCCAACAGGCCAACTAGTAGATGGTCTGCAACAAAAAAAGAAAACCGGTTTTCATTAAACGGAAATGGAATCATGCCGTCTTTTCTAGGGCGACAATTTTATCGTTCCACCCTGTAAAATCTAAGTTATTCATGAACAATTTAAAAATGAATTAATTTTAATCAATATTGTATTCGCCATTATTCTGAATAACCTCTTACTGCCATTTATCAGATAGCTTGTTGATTGCTCAAGTAAAGTCCAGCTAGTTTCGAGCTCAAAAAGTTTTCCACAAACGATACCACGGGATCTTAAGAAAAAGTTTTGTCATTCAAAACATTTTGTAAAGAACGAAAAAGAAAAAAAAAAAAAAAAGGAAATCAACTCGAGTATGGTGGACGGGGTAAAACAAATTGGTCGAAAATTCAATATTCTTCCAGCGTTCTTCTTGGTGAAGGTGCCATTGAGTTACCAATGGGAAGGACAACGTTTCTCATATTGAACAGTGCAAGTTTGTGACCAGAATGAGACAAAGATAGTCCGGTAATTTTTGTGATGGTTCTGAAAGGATACAATGGCTGTGATTTTCTTTTCGTTAAATTTTGTAATTATGTAATGAACGCTGTCCGATGTGAAAGAACAAAGATGGAGATGTTAAAACTATAATAGAGATGATCAACCCAAAAGATAAATTCAATAAAGAGATAAAAAGAAATTCATAATTTGACAGTTATGAACCTGAAAATGATTATTACAGTAGAAATCTTACACAATAGAGAGGTGGATATTTTTAACATGTAGTCTAACATGCAAATTAGATCCTAAGTTGTTAAACTAATAGAAAGATACAGTAAGTTCAACCAGTTTGATGGACAACCGTTGAACTCGAGGTCAGTCTGAGACCACGGCCCTGACTGGATGGCTTCAGTCAGTTGACCAAAACTGTTCGAAAGTTATAAATAAATTAATCAGAGAGAAACTCACAAGGTAAGAGGTTAAATGCTCCATCATGCTCTCACTGATTCCCCGTTTAGGCCACAGCAGGTAATGAAAGGAAAAGTTGTCTAGAAAAAAGTAAAATGAGCTCATAAAGTTTCGGTCGTGTTTTCATTCCTCATCAGTGAATAAAGAAAAAGATGGCAACAGATAGGAGAAAACAGACCGATCAAGGCGACCGACCGGGGAAAAGACGAAGTAAATAACATGAAATGGATTAGTTTGGTTTTATGGCATATCAACCGTTGTAGATTATTTAATGCCAAATCCAGTTCATTCATATGCATTAGCTATATCGGATTTGCAAGCATAATTAATAAATGTACATATTTTTATTTATTTTATAAGTAGAGGAATTAATATTATGAATTAAATTACCACGACCAGAAAATCCGCCGAACACCTTCGCACGATATACGCTCGTGGTAATTCAATTCACAATATTAATTCCTCTACTTAAAAAAATAAAAATATGTACATCTATTCCGTTGCCCCTGAGGTATAATAATTACGTGGATGTGTATTTCTAAGCTTCTTAGGAAGACGTAACTTGCAAGGCACATTTAGGTTATTTAGCCGTGCAATTACCATGATTAGTTGATTTGGCGTCACTTGTGTGCGATATGAACTAGTGGCTCAGTTGTAGAGTTTCGGTACTGCAATCTATGGTCGCTGGTGGAGATTACGGTATACACTGCTGATGAGATCTAATAAGGTCGAAACAGCTGTTCAGTGTTCTCGTATATCGTGCGTAGGTGTTCGGCGGATTTTCTGGTCGTGGTAATTCAACTCACAATAATCAATAAAGTTAAAGAGTTCTAAGTATTGTAATGCATCACTAATAATTCAATTAAACATCACTCATTTGTTTACACACAGTTAAATAATCAAACAGTTCTATTTCAAGCAATTCAGTTTAGCCTTAGTCATTTGCACTAAGTTTAGATGTCAAAGAGTTCTACTTGACCCATAGATAGGACCCTATCAAGTGCTACCACTCCGGGTTAGGGTAGACTTGGGAGCGATGGCAATGAAGGGGTACTCCACATTCCCCAAAGCTCCAGCATTACTGGAGCCTCACCATCAGATTGTTCAATGTCATACTCAGGACTCTCGACTGGGCCGAAACTGAAGTGGAGTGAGGAGATGGAGGCTGATCGATCGTAGTTTAAGACTCATATTCATATACATAAATCGAAGAGCAACGGCCATGAAAATTATATATATGAACACGGATATATACATATATATATATATATATATATATGATATTACATAATAAACATGGATGCATTAACAAATGTATCTGTTCATGATGAAGGTGCGCTTAGCGTAACGTTATCAACATTGGAAACATGACTTCAAAACCTAGAGGAAGCTGTTTGCATTTCACTTCCCATTAATGCACTTTGAAAAGGCATGAATCCATCGGTTTTCCCATTTCCCAGTTATAAGTAACTATTTAGGCAGACTGGGTTCTTCAGCCTCGATTAGGCAACTAGTCAAGAAGAAAAACTGGATTCAAACCAGTTTTTATCCACTGAAAAATTGTCCTTGTGTCACATCCTGCCTATACCTGAGAGGCTCGGTAAATACGTACAAGTTGACGGTAAAAAAGCATTTTTTTAACACAACAAATATTTATTTTTCAGCTATCCTTTTTTCGAAAATATCACCTGCGTAAAATTCAGAAAATAACACTATCAAAAAAACTTGGTAGTTAAAAAAACTTCCAGTAAAAAATTGACAAGTGGGACATTCGAAAAATAAAGACTATTTTTAAAAAAGTCTATGTTTAAAAAAATGAGCAAACTCAAGAAAAAAAAAATGAAAAAAGAATAAGAGATAAAAAAAAAAAAAATACCCTTAACCACAGATAAGCAGAACATTCGAAAAAAAAAAAAAAATCTGAAATCTTCGAAAACGCAAAAAATAAAAAAGGAGATATTAAAAAATAAACTAAGAAAAAAAAGTTATTCCAATGGTTTGATGGTTCAATAGAAAGAAAGACAAACGGAAATTCGGAAAAATAACAAATTAAAAAGTTATAGTTCGAAAAATTGATAATTCAATAAAATCGAAAGCACAGTCTACTTGGGCGCGGAGACCACACAAAGACTTGTGCTTGTGAAAACCTGCGAGACCGGAAGAGAAGGATGAAGAGAGTCAGTTAAAGGTGAGACCCTGAAGCGGTCAGTCCAGAGCTGAGAAGCAGTCTGTCCGGAACAGAGAAGTAGTCAGTGCAGAGCAGTGGGTCAGTTCAGTTAAGGATCAGACCCCGAAGCGGAGATTCAGACATAGCAGAAGTTAGGAGTGAAACCCCGAAGCAGTCAGTCCGGGGCAGAGGGTCATTAAGTCAGGAGTGAGACTCCGGAGCATGGAGTCGAGATACAGAGCAATGATCACGATGGCCAGATGAGTCAGCATTTTTGGTAGCTGTATGAGATTTTCTCAGAGTTCTTGCGTTAGCCATAACAAATAGACACAGAATGCTAAAAAGAGCCAGATTTCACTTTTTGAGTTTTGCAGCTCTAAATATGTGTTGGTCTGTTTCTTCCTTCCGTCCTCTGTCTGTTGTTTCGGTTTCGGTTTTTTTTTTTTGGGGGGGGAGAGGGTGAAATGCCCACAAAGTGAAATGCCCACACAGCCGGGTGTGAGAGTAAACAACGAGGTCCACACCAGTAGACGAACGGCCAGGCCAATAAAACACGCCGTTTGGGTATGATTTCATACTGGTGCCGTGACCAGGATTACTTTGGAACATCCTCCGAGGAAGGAAAAAGAAAGAAAGAAAAAAAAAAGAATCACAACGGCCGAAAATGATTCCATGGAAGGTAGGGGTCATGAATGGAAAAAGAAGACGCTGGAGAACTGGCAGACAGAAGAAATGCTTGAGACTTTGAGTTTTGTTTAACGGCATATCAACCTCGAGACCTTCAAATGTGTGAACAGTAGAAGAAAAAGAAAAAAAAAACGAAGCAAATGAAAATGCGTGTGGAGAGACATGTCAAACAAAAAAAATTCCTCTCGCACAAAGAGACAATTTTTTTGTTAACACAAAAAAAAAAAAAAAAAAGAAAGAAAAAAGGAAAAAAGCGAAACCTACAAAAGGTAAGGAGTCCACTCTTTATCACGCAACCCTATTCTCTGCACCCGATTACAAGAAAAAAAAAATCAGTAAAGAATTTTAAAATGTAAAAAAAACTTAGTTGACAAAATAAGGAATCTGTTTAATTTTTGTGTGTGTGTGTGTGGGGGTGTCGTCAAACTGTTGAGTGGAACCCCCATGGCTTCTAGCCTGGTCTTGTTAGGAAGGAAGAGAAGAAACCCCTTTCCCCCTCTGTCTCTTTCCCACATTTTATTTATTTATTTAGTAGTCAAAAAAAGTTTGGTAGCCAGTTTGTTAAAAAAATTATTGTCCCCTCAGAGAAGTTTTATAATACTTTTTTATGCTAGAGAAGTGATAAGTCACCAATAATTGTGGAAAGGATGGTGGGCGGGCTAAATACCTTCCGTAGATTACGGGATTTACTTTCAGATTTCGTTTCCACAAATACAACACAAATTTTACAAGCATGAAAACAAATGGAATGTGACAACAGCAAACATTAAGAAAAAAGCAATTTAATAATCATAACAAACAGAATAAAAATAATTAAAAATACAATGTTCATTTTGTGTGTGTGTGGAAAATACAGCTATGACCAGTTCAATAAAAAATGATTTGTTCACCCGTGTGTGCGTGTGTACATGTTGGGAAAGTCTATTGAATCAATGTGTCCATAGTTGGCCTAAGTAAAGAGGATAAAAAATTGACTTTAATTACATACATGTGTATGCGTGTGTGTAAATATGTGAGGGACCGTAAGTATCGGTCTTTTGTTTTTTTTATGTCCACACGTGCGTTTTATATGATCGTTGGCGACAACGTGTCGCGTCCAGTAGTTGGCAAAAGAACGTCGCTTGCTTTTTCGTTTCGTGTCTTGTGTGCGATGCCTTCTGCTGTCTGTCGTCCTTGCCTCTGGTAGTGGAATGCCTTAGTTAATTAAATTCTTCGTTATTTATACTTTTGGGGGGAACTAAAGTGGATCAAAAATAGGATTTTGTTTAGTTTTATTGCGGGTCCTAAAATTCAAGCGCGCAGATATTTCTTGGCCAATCAGATTCGTATAATTACTTATTTATTTTGGGACCTTAATATTTTTCTGTTAATTAGTTTCTGGGCCGAATTTTCTAGAATGTTCTTATTCTGTGTTTTTAGCTGATTGGTTGAAAAATATAAAAGTGTAACTTCAATGTTAATGCGATTTTGATCCGAAATTTCTAGAATGTTGTCATCTATGTTTTTGGAGTTGATTATTTTAAGGCTAAAAAAATGTGTATTCTATTAGGACCTCAATCATAATTCTATTCCGTGACACCTTTCTTTTGATTTTTCTGTCTCTTTTGCTTCGAAAATCTTTCCTTTGTGTTGATTGAGGAATCGGTTTGATTTTAAACTGGGATGTGAAAAAAGATGACAATGATAAAGATAAGAATAAAATTGATAAGGGCGATGCGTATAAAGTAGATATATAAAACGAAATTATGAGGATAAAGATATATGTTTGGTTCAAAATGGAAAGAAGAGGAAAGAGACGCGAAGCAAAGAGAAGGTTAGAGTGGTGACAGAGGTAGAGAAATCAGGGATAAGGCGAAGAAAAAGGGAAGAGAAGAGAGAGAGAGAGAGAGAGAGAGAAAATGATGAAAGAGAAAAAAGGTGAAGATAGGAAGAAAGTTTGCGATGGATAAATGAAATGAAAAAAGAAAAAGAAAAGAGGTTTAAAAAGAAAGAAACAAATATAAAAGGGAATGAAATTAAGGTTCATTAAAAGAAAAAAAATAATGAGAGTGGTTTTAGATTCAAACCAACTAGTTAATGTAGAACCGCGCAGAGATATGGGCGCAGGGGGTGAGGATAGGAGACTCCACCCCCCCAAAAAGGAAAAAGAGAATGAAAAAAACCGCAAGAAAATGAAAAGGAACAAAGAAAATGAAAAGAAAAAAAAGGAAAAAGAGAATGAAAATAAAAACAAAGAAAATGAAAAAAGAAAAAGATGAAAAGAAAAACAAAAAATTTAAAAAAGGAAGAAATGATAAAAAAAAGAGAAATTGCTAAGATAAGGAATTTTTGTCACTCTACATCTATACTTGTCTCCTAGCTCTGAAGTTTTAAAAAAATTATAAAACGAAAAAGAGGGAGAAGACACAATATCTCCCCATTTAATTTTTTTTTAAGTTAAAAAATGGGAATAGATGTATATATATATATATATATATATATATATATATGTAAAAAGATAATGGTGATAGTAGTAGTAATAATAATAATTCACATTCCCGTAGCAATTTAAAACCACAATTTTAAATTTAAAGTCGACCAAAGTGGACGCATTAAGATTGGAAAAAAATACGTATAAGTGATGACGCCTGGTATTCAATCTAAGGAAAGAACTAAAATTTAAAAAAGAAAGAAAAGTAGGGCTTGTTAACAATTCCCTACTACTGCGGAATTTAAAAGGAAAAAAAACAAAAGGAGTATTTTTTTGTCAAACTTTTTTGAACCAGACACCTGGATATGTAGATAGTATCACAGTGGGCAGTTGGCCGTAAACTCCTATCAACACCACCACCACCACTCTTGTTACTATGTGGCTTGTTTTGTTGTGTTTTTTCCCCTCTTTCTCTTTGTTCCTGGTAGCATTTAATCCCAGAAAAGAAGAATGGCAAAAATATTTTGAGTTTTTAGTTGACAAACAAAAACAAAAATAATCTGTTAAAATTCTATGGACAAATAAGAAAAGAAAGTGCCGGTCTGTCAAGCAGGAAGCTCAATGGACAGGGAGAGGAGGAAAAACAAGAGTGGTAAAGGAAAGGCAACGGGAAGGGGCAAAGGAGCCAAGAGAACAAGAGGGGGGAAGGAGAAAGATAGAGAAACAAGGGTCGGTAGAGGAAAGGCAACAGGAAGGGACCAAGGAAGGAGAGAACCAAGTGGACAGAGAGAGAAAGAAAGAGAGAAGAAGTGAGTCAGTAGTCAGTAGAGTACAAGGCAAAGAGAGGGGAACGAGACAGATGATGTGACAGGAATTCCTTGAATTTGTTTTTGTTACGTTTTTTATATATTGACTGTTCTTTTATTTAATGTCTGGATTGTTTTTTTTTTAATTCATTGTTTTATTTTGTTTTTGTTTAACTTTTGGAATTGTAATTGCCTCGATATTAGCTTTATTTTGTTTTTGTATTTATGGAATTTTTTAAAAAATTCAATTTCCATATTATACTGTTCACTCGTTCTTCTCATTTGTGTACTTTGGTGGGAGGCTGCATTCCCTACCCGCTTCGACCACTGGCATCGTGGTGTTAACGAATCATGCAGTTGATGTGTAGGAAGGCAGGGAGCTCGTGAAATGATGTTAAAAAAAGGTCGGAATGTATATGCTAGAAGAAACGGTCAAGGTTGGGTTGGGAGCTCGATCCCTGAGCGTGAACGCGGGGCCCGGTCCCCACTCCCCGGTTGGTCGCAGTGGGCCGATCTGGGAGACGGTGTCAGTTGTTTTTTTTATATATGTATATAATGTTCTTTTGAAAATCCATGGAGATGGGTGATAAGTGTTCCTGAGATTTGTAGCAGAAAGAAACTTGAATTTTTGTTTGGCGAGTAATTTGGTTTGACCGTTGGAGTCGCCGAACATTTTCGCCCAATCAGGATGAGTTGTCCGATTCAGCCAGAACCATATTTCCTAGCAGCACCAAAAATTGAAGAAAGCCCGCGAATCTCTCTCTCGCTCAGAAATCCTCAACGGGAACGGACGTCTTAACGTCTGTTCCTGAATAGAGTAGCAGCATCATACACTATGAGGAGAGCCATCTAGTTTATGGACCCCTTGGGTCTATTCTTCTAGACCAAGGGATTCTAGTTAAAAACAAATTAGATGATACACTCTAACAACCTCCTACCTTCTTTCCTTACTACGAAACATCGCAGCATACCAGTGTAACCCCCCTTTACTTCATGCTGCCATTAAAACCCTTGATACAAAACCTAACGACGTCTTCGTTCTTCTCCACCACCTTTATTTTCCATCAACATTTAGCGAGCGGATAACAACCAACGAAATACCAACGCCACCAAAGTAATACCAACATAACCAACGCAAAAACGCAACTTAAACCTTAAACCAAAACCCCAACAATAATACAAATAATAATAATAATAATAATCATAATGTTATCCCCATCGCAATAAATAGCGACTTATGAGAACACACAACATATAAAAACAAATTAAATATACCACTACAAAATGGAAATTAAATATCAAAAACCAATATCACCTCCTACAGATTAACTGTTATCGGGTTGGGATGAGGAACCAAGGGCCACATATGTTGAAACCTCCATAGATGGTATGCAGCTGCTGAGATTTCTGATGCTCACAGTTGCAGGGAGTTGATCATGGATTGGTTGTTATACAAAATATGGAAGGTGGTCTAAAGTCCTTCTGGGTTGATTGTTGGAAAAGGATACGAAATGAGGGAAGAGGGTTCAAAGGCCTTCCAAGTTGAAATGGGGATAGATAACAAGAGGCGTTTAAAAGTCCTCAGGGATGAAATGTAGAAACAAAGTGATGAGGGTCAGATATGTTGAGGCCCTTGAAGGTGCTAAGTCCTGATGTAGCGTTTGGCTCAATGCAGAGACCATAATGTTCCTGAATTGCAAGGAGAGAGGTGCAAGGTAGCTTGAGAGACGGTTGGGAGTAGTCAAAATCCCGTCCTATAATTGATTTTGAGGAGTGGAGGGACATGCCACCCCAGCACATTGCTATTAGTCTTGTTGTGACTGTGTGTAGCAACCTCCCCTGCACGTGCTTTTGTTGAAGTAGTGATGGAGGTTCGTCTGAAATAATATAACACATTGCATGTTAACAGTAATGTATATGGTTTATCTTCTTATTGTGATGTAATTTATTGTGAATAAATGACAAACGCAAGGAAAACCATATAAAGAGCTGCGCCTGCCAAAACCTGCGAGACCGGAAGAGAAGGATGAAGAGAGTTACTCAGTTAAGGGTGGCCAAGAAGCGGTCAATCCGGAGCAGAGAAGTAGTCAGTGCAGAGCAGAGGGTCAGTTGAGTTAGGGATAAGATCCCGAAGCGGAGAGTCAGACACAGCTAAAGTTAGGAGTGAGACCCCGAAGCGGTCAGTCCGGAGCAGTGGGTCATTAAGGCAGGAGTGAGACTTCGGAGCATGGAGCCAAGACACAGAACAATGAACACGATGGCCAGATGAGTCAGCATTTTTGGTAGCTGTATGAGATTTTCGCATCGTTCTTGCGTTAGCTATAGCAAATAGACACAGAATGCTTAAGAATACCAGACTTCACCTCCTGAATTTTGCAGTTTTAAATCCGAGTTTGTCTGTTTCTTCCTTCCATCCTCTGTTTTTTTTTTTTGTTTTGTTTTTTTTTTTTACAATCTGTGAAACGCCCACACGGTCGAGTTGTAGAGTTAACAACAGGGTCCACACCACTAGACGAACGGCCAGGCCAACAAAACCCGCCGTTTGGGTATGATTTCTTATTAGATATACTTTCTTCAACCCCTTTGGAACCGAATGTTTTTTGTGTAAAAATATACCCCGATACTTGGGGGGTGGGGAAAGGTAGTCGGTGGATGAGAGATCAGGAGAATATGGTGAATGAGGGATCAGGAGATTATGGTGGATGTGGGGAAAATCTTAAATTCAAAATCTGTGAGTATTAACCTGGCAACATGTAGACAAACATTATTATGAAGCAAAATTATGATCAAGCTTAACAAGTAAACGTTTCACTTCTTTTTTCATGTTCATGATTAGGAGCATATAACACCATCATTGGGAAAGTGATTTTTTTCATATGACGACAATGAAAATATCTCAGAACAGAATTTAAATAGTCTGGACAAAAATCGGATAGTATTTTCCGAACAATCAAATGTTTAGAGAAAAGTGGACAACTCGAGAGAAAGAACAAATATGTGTGGATACAATAAAGGGAGTGTACGTGTGTCGAATGAATTTCTATCTACCAGTGTCCTTTGATGCACTGGAATTTGACACACAGTCAAGTCATGAGTTTCTTGGACTAAGAGAGAGAGAGAGAGAGAGTCGTGGGCTTGCATTTATACTCTAGGTGGCGTTGCTATAGAAATAACTTTGGTGCCTCAGAGCGATAAGTCTATCAACTAAGAGAAGGTAATTACACTGGCTTCTTTCAGAGGAGTTTGCGTTAACTAAGTTCTATAGGCTTTTCTGGCAAACTCCAGGGTTGATATGCCATTAAACAAAGAAACCAAACATTTTCTGATGAAATTGATATGTTTAACTAACCCGAAATTTTGGTACACCGGAAGTTAAAGGCTCATGACAACTGGTCTGTTGGGGGCGGCACACGTCGGACCGAAGTCTTAAACAGTTTTTACTTGGCCAGCCAATAAGACGTATAAATAAGTGATGTTGGCATTTTACAGAAGAACGCCAGTGGAATGGAAACATCATCTTCACAAACAGCATGCGATAAAGTGAAAACGTTAACGTCTTGCTTTTCCTTTTAGTCGAGCCTGACATGTTTAATTCTTTCTTACTCAGAGATGTACGTCTGTGTATTTTATTTTACTTATCACCTTCCATCCCCCATTAACACATTTACTGAGGTGAGTGTTATCAGTTTTTATAGTTTACTAGACGACCCGTGAACCTGTTGGGTTTTCTTTGTAACAGCGATCAATGTTTACATTAATGCTTCTATTTAAGGAGTGAAAGATTAAAGTTTGTTGGTTTCTTTGTTTAATAACATATCAACCTTCGAGGGTTATTTAGTACCAAAACCATCCTTATAAAAAAGCAGTTATAACATGACGTAGATTAGTTGAGTTGTGGGGGTCAGGTTGAGGTCAAGGGCAAGCTGTGTTGCCGTTTGATACCTGACTCCATTCTGAGGTTATTTTATTTTACCCCATGTTGTCTAGTTGGTGTAACTCTTTGAACAAGAAGGTCCAAAAAGTATTACATGAAAGAAGACAGCAACAGATAGGAGACGAAGACGTTTCTTTTATATTTTTCCTTTATTTCCTGGGTTCAACACCCATTCAATGGATGAAGGAATTTTCCCTGAATACAATTGAAATGGTTGAATCCCCCAGTCAAGGTGTTTAAAAATACGCTAATCGTTTCTTGGTATATGTCCTCATTTGGTATTTTAAAGCTTCAACAATGGTTAGTTGCTTTTGGAAGTTTGTCGAAGTCCAGTGTTTTAGTTCGTAGTTCCATTTTGTAGACTTTTATATTTCGGCTGCTACTAGTGAAAGGACTAGCCAACGCTTCGTCCAAAGACGAATGCATGGCGTCTTCCACCAGTTAGCAAATTGTTGTCACTTCGCCGGTCACTGCCTGAAAAAGTGAAAGAGCCTCCTCCTTTTGTCGGGTGATCCCTTTTTCCTTACGCATGCGTCGTCCTTTTTTCCTGTCAGAGACCTCTGGGAGTGTTTGCATATTTTAATAATTTTCTTTTTTAATTTAATTAAAAAAAAAAATTATTTATTCCCTACAGAGTAAGGAGACTATAAAACACAATTTAACCCATAGCTAGGAGGATAAAAAGGGTTCATGCCTTCCCTAGGGTATTGGTTCAAAATTGAACTCGTTTCCTTCGATGTCGCAGTCGAGCACATTAGCCACAACGTCACAAGGAGTATCAGATGGTACAATACACTAAATGGTATTACTGAGAATAAACATGGGAAAAGGATTTGGTGCCAATTAATTCACAAATCGCTGTTATTAAGTCCAGAGTCAATAAAGATTACACACTCCATTTTAGCATTAAATCAAGTTTGATCAAAACTCCAAACAGCAAATCCAGCATGGCAAAGTGTTCCTTTTTCTTGCAGTGAACGTCGTATTAAATGACCCACATGACTCAGACTTAAAAAAAAAAACTAATCAGAAGATTCATAATATGGAAAATGCAACGGAGATGACTATTTATTTCAAACAGGAAGTTGTTTATGATTTACACCAAAGAATAATTCAAGATGAAGGTTCTTCACTTTATTGAAAAAGACTGCCGTCAATCCACTACCCCGGCGCCTTATATACAAAGAAAAGAAAATGTTCAATCCATTCGTTATTCTTGATATGTATGTATTTACCCAACTCTCTTCATGAACAGTTTTAATTTTAAGTTTTTCTTCTAGACTGCTTGCAATACCAAGAGCTCAGACTGCCCTACTACTTATCCAAAGATGGGGGTGGTGGAGAACAATTGGCTTCATACCCTTCCTAAGAGTATTAGCGTTATGTGAAATGCAAACAGTCTCATTCAGGATTTGAATAAGTGTCACCGTGTCCATTTCATACGATGATAACCATTTCACTACAAGCACCTCTTCATATGGAGGTAAATATTTGTTGGGCAAAATCTAAATAACCACCATGTCAGCGGGGCTGAGAAGGTGTCCTGAGTATGACATTTCATCAGATGGTGAGGCTACAGCTCTGAAGATCTGGGGAATGTTGTCAAACTCTTCATTGACATGACTCTCAGGTTCACTCTAACCCGGAGTGATAGTACCTGTTAGACTTTCATCAATAGGTCAAATAGATCTATTGCTAAATAGCCTGAATCGGACAACTTTGAAAATAGGCTTAAAGATAAAAAAAAAAAGCTCTAAATAATCTTCAATTTTAAAGTCCTGAAAACAGTAACGAAAATAGAAGATTAATCAAGATTCATTCGCAAGAAATGTTTGATCCCTTCGACATTCCTCTTTTGGGACGTCTCAGGCGTCAAGCAGTGAAATTAGGACTATCCTCTAAACAAGGCTTCCCGGTATTGTGCCTGTCTTATGTAATGTATAAAAAATTCAAAACAATGTATGTGCAAGTGACACAAAGCTCTAGTTTCCCAAAAGGAGCCTCCACTGATGGGTAAAATTGCTGATAGAAAAAGAATTTTTCTTTGTCTTACTGGCAACTCGTATCGTCTCCTCGTTGTGATCATTTGAAAAAAATAATTCTGCAGACAAAGGCAGATAATAGAATGTAAGTAAAACGAAGATGTTAACACAATCAAGGTCATCATAAAAGGAAATAGGAAAGGCTTTTGTCCAACAGTGGACTTAAAATGACTGCTGCTGATTTATAAACAAAATTTACGAAAGCCAGTCAGAAAGTAATACCTTCAATTTATTTCCACGGAAACTAAAAAAGATGTAGATAAAAAATGAGTGATGGATAGAGTAGTAATCGATTGATTTTTGTTGCATCCTTAAAAGGTTGGTTGGGGTTTTATGGCATATCAACCTTTGTAGGTTATTTAATGCCAAGCCCATTTTATACAAATAATCAGTTCTATTTCAAACAATTCAGTCTAGCATGAGTACACAGTTTAATTGACAAAAACATTTCTATTTCAAGCTATTCATATACTAAATTTTACACGGTTGTACAGCTTAAATATTTTTATCATTCAGGATTTTCGGACTATTGTTTTCATCTTTATTGTTATATTTACAATGTTTCGGTCGATATGTCCCCCGGCCTTCTTCAGGCGTTTCTTGTCGAACTCAGGAGCCTACACGAAACTTCGAACCATGTCCTTTATCTAATCCACGGGGGTCGCTCGCTCTGATTCCATTAACTATAACAAAGTACAAGTGTTAAGTATTCTTGCATGTGGAAATTTGTTAAGAAACTAGTGATCCTGTTTCATCGAATATCAGCAGCCCCTTGGGGTCACGTGGTGTCCACTATAAAAAGAGCTCCATCTGAAGATTCTTCCACTTTTTTTCCACTCCCACCGCTGTTAGCAACAGGTCCATATCGTAGCAGCCCTCGACGGCAAACGTATTTGGTACCTTCATCACCAGCCAGGAGCCAAGAACGACGAACGCACGTGCTGAGATAAAAGGAACCAGGATCACAGCTAAGTTCCCGCAGGCATTTTATCTGCAAAACCTTAGACCTTATAACCTAACTCTACAAAACCCTACATAACATAACCTTAACAAAACCTTACCTAACCTTTACTCTTATACACCTACCACCTATCAGAACATTGAACTCTTACAAATTCGTTGTTTATTCCTTTTGGTGTTTAAAACCCTGTTTATTGTTTGTTGCATATAAATTCTGTTACACAAAAAGTCGTTCATCTCCTTTCTTCAAAAGCTTCCACCCATCTCCCTACTGCGGTTGAAGTACGGTTTATTCTTTTACAAAACGTAGGAATAAACCGGGCTTTTCGGGGCTTATAAAAATCCCCATATGTATTGTTACTCGCCTGCAGTCAGGATTGAACCTGCAACCTCCATTTAATTGTCTCTTTAGAAGCTTAGGGAACCATTATGTTACCTCTAACTGTTACTCTATGTGTCCTACTAATTAGTATCGCTACTAATGGCTTCTGCTCGATGTTGTAGGCAACAGACTATTCCTTTTTCTCATCATATGGATGATGAGAGTTGAAATTAAGGTACTGTTCGGTGAAGGTAGGCTTACGATACACAGGTGACCTGAATCATTGCTCCGTGCGTGCTACTAACATATTGAGGGAGGGTAATTTATTATCTTGTTCTTTCTCCATAGTCAACTGTATAGATGGTCGGATTGAGTTCACGTGATCAAGTAATGTTTGAACATCTTCCTGATGAGGCCAGAGAATGAATGTGTCATCTACGTATCTAAGACACATAGGTGGCTTTACCGATGTAGATCCTAATGCAATTCCTTTGAAGTATTCCAAGCATATGTTGGCCAATACTGGTGACAAAGACAGGCACATAAAAAATATTCCTATCTAATTCTAATAATCATATGGTTCCAAGTAATATCGATTTAGATAGTCATTTGTTTTTGTATAGTTATAGGGTTTCAAGTTAGAAATAATGATCTTCAAGCAATTATTCTTAATACAAATGATTTACAGTTATATGGTATCAAAAATATCTATTGAAGATGAAAAACTTTTAAACAGATCTATTTGACCCATAAACGAGACCCTAACAGGTATTAACATTCTGAGTCTGAATGGACCTGGAAGTAATTGTAACGAATGGTTACTCCAAAATCCCCCAAATTGCCTGAACTGAAATGCAGTTTAGTGTCATATCTAGGACACTTTTTCTTTTTTTTGGGGGGGGAGTCTAACTGATCTGCAGAGGATACAGGGTGGTGAATAGAATAAGTTTTCAGCAACAAAAAACTTTCTACATAGTCACCATCGTGGACTAGACATTTGCACAAGCAATTAGTGTATACCAGAAATAATGGCGTTGTTATAATTATAACGACGACAACTCCTTGGACATCTCCCCTTTTTACTTCCTCCTTACATCAATCTTAGAAAAAAATCTTTGCATAAAATATATACAATACATTTATACAAATTAAAATATATACCATGCGTATACACAAATGAAATTCTGTTAAATAATTCATCCGACAGTTTTCAAGTATCCCTTCTTAAATACCTTTTATCATTATTTCAGAAATTATCCAATTCAATCATAATTTTTTATACTATTGTTGTTTTTGATCTGATTAAGCAATTTATTCTCTCTCTCTCTCTCTCTCTCTCTCGATGTATGTAAGCAATAGTAATTGTGATTCATAACCGTTTAAAATTTACTTCGCGGCTAATGGCTCCACGTGGCTGAAGGGTTAGAGGCTTGGCTTGGCTTGGCGTTTGAGTCAACCGGGTTTCGATCCCAGCAATGGGAAGCTAATGTCTAGCCACACTGATGAGTTCTGATAGAACTAAACAGATCTGTCTGTGGATGATTATATAGATATAAATATAAACACATACACACATACATATATATAAGCAAAAAATTCCAATTAGTTTATAAACTTCGTTTTTGAAATCGGCCTTGACTGTAAATTTCAAGTTCGAAGAAAAATATTGAAAAAATCTTTACAATGATAAGATATAACATGTATGGTTAGTTTATATTACTATAAGTTAATTTGTAGTTGTTTATTTAGTACTAAATGAAATAACAACGTCTCTTTGAAGAACAATAAGGAAATGTTTATTTTTATGACAGAAAGTAGAATTGTGTCAGAGTGAGAAAAGTTCTTTGGGTATCGCAAGTAGCAGTAGTTATCTTCGGCGAAAATCGTGAATGCCGGAGCGTCCAGTTGAAAGGGACAGGAGAGAGCTCTTTCTTCTCTGCTTACCGGGTATTCTCTGACTTCCAAAAAGCGTTAAAAAAATAGTTCTTTAGAGGAAGATGGAATCAATGCGCTCTGCCTGTTGATTGGTCAGTGTAAGGCCGAATCGCTTGGCGGAGGCATTGATTCGCGAGAGAAAATAAATCTGTAACTGCTACAGACATTCCATCGATTATTTTGAACGTTTCGTTTAGATCACCTTTCATCCTTTCTAGTAGTGAATAATAATTATTGCCATTAGAATATCTGTAGTCTATCTTTCATTGGCCAACTTTGCACATATAAACTTCATGTGTTAAGTACTATGTTGAATGTGTATTGTCACTTACACTGCTTAAGTGTACTCCCATAGATAGATAGCTATCACAGAGAATATTTGTTAAATTTTCCATGTCGCACTTTTCAATAGCACCAAGTGTTGTTGGTTTTTGCTTTTTTTAGAAAAAAAAAAGGGACTGTAACGAAAAAATGTTAAGCTAAAACATTTAAATAACAAAAAAAAAAAAATGTGGATAATAAATGTAAATGTCATGAATTGATGTTAGAACAATATGAAGAGCTTTTTTCCTGAATAATATCAGTAAATTCCTCGCCTTGTTCTTTTTTATTTGGCTGTTTGGTTTGGTTTCTTTGTTTAATGGCATACCAACCTTTGTAGGTTATTTAATGCCAAAGCCATTCTCCAAGAAGAACAGTAGTGGTACTATTTAACCCGTAGCTGGGAGGATAAGGGGGTTCATACCTTTCCCAAGGGTATTTGCCCGAAAGTGAACGTAATAGCGCGACTGGAGTTCGAACTCGCTTACTATGATTCTGCAGTCCATCGCTTTAACCATTACACCACGAGGACACCCCCTTTTTATTTGGTCTTTATAAACTTTCAGTAAGGATCGATAAATAACAACGGGTACAATGATAAAATCCAAGAAAACGGCTTCGAGCTGACAAAGAAAAAAAGCAGAAAGTACCCCGCAAAAACAATTACCGACGCCGACGACGCCGATGACATAGCGATTCTGGCAAATATACCCAACCAAGCCGAAACACTACTGCATAGTTTGGAACAAGCCACCGCAGGCATTGGCCTCCATGTCAATGCATACGAAACTGAATACATGGGCTTTAATCAAACTGGCGACATTTCTACACTAGACGGAAGCTCTCTGAAACTGGTAAACAAGTTCAATTACCTAGGAATCAGTGTCTCATCAACCGAAAAGGACATCGACACGCGGGCATGGATAGCTCTCGATAGGCTATCGATCATATGGAAGTCAGACCTGGCCGATAAAATAAAACAGTTTCTTCTAAGCAGCGGTCGTATCGATACTGCTATATGGATGCACTACTTGGACGCTAACAAAACGGCTGGAGAAAAAGCTAGACGGCAACTACACAAGAATACTGCGAGCAATATTGAACAAGTCCTGGAGGCAACATCCCACAAAGCACCAACTATACGGCCACTTACCTCCCATCACGAAAACTACCTAAGTTAGACGAACCAGACATGCAGGACACTGCTGGAGAAGCAGGGACGAGCTCATAAGTGATATACTCCTACGGATCCCCACATACGGCCGGGCAAAAGAAGGACGACCAGCTCGAACATAAATACAGCAGTTCTGTGAGGATACGGGATGTAGCCCTAAAGACCTGCCAGAGGCGATGAACGATAGGGAGAAGTGGCGAGAGAGGGCCAGGCATTACTTTAGAATGAGAATTATTTCTTACTGACAAAAATGTTTATCTACTTGTGGTTAATATATGAAAAAAATAGTAGCTGAAAACTTGCTCTATCTGCTGGTGTTATATTACTTTTTCATAAGTTGTTCCCATAGAAATTAAATGGAGGATTTACTTCTGAAACATATTGGTTTGGTTTCTTTGTTTGATGGCATATCAAACTTCGTAGGTTATTTAAGTCAAAGCGATTCTTGTAGAACAGCGGTGATATTAATTAACCCATAGCTGTGAGGGATAGGGTTAGTTTACATGTTTCAAACTAAATATGGACTAATGAATACGAGGGTGATAGAAAGGTTTTGAAATATTTTGGTAACGTGAGACAATTCATCAGCTCCGTTTGCTTTTGTCAAGATTGTAAAGATTACGAATTTCACTGTGGGAAGCCGGGCTCGCTTGATACTCCCCGAAAGCTACTTGCCGAGATTGTCTCAGTGGATTGGATCTCAGTTGCCAGAGCATTCTTTATTGCCATAACACTTAGGTCAATCCAGAGTAATTTTATACTCGTTAGGGTACCATTTATGTGTCAAATGGATTTTTAAAAAATATGTAGAAATGATATTGTTGTTATTTTTAACGAGAGTGAAATTGTTCTAATTGTAAGCGAGGATAGCTTTGTTTTTAGCAAGGAAGATGGTGTAACGTGCGTGTGTGTGTTTACGTTGTGTTGTTTCCTCGCTAAGTTTGTAAGGCCCTCGCTAAAGCTTGTTGAGTATATAAAGGAGAATGAAGAAGTAAGATGCCGATAGTCGAAATGAGTTTCTAGGAATAGTTTTTATTTGCAGCATGGAATATTTAGTTTGCTTTTGTGCTGCAAGTCTCGTAGGAAAGGTTGTGAGTAAGAGACGAAATGGAGATACGATAGAGTTGAGAAGGCAGCACGTATCGTGGGACGTGCGAGGGATTGTGTTCGCTGTAGTTTAGCGAAAGCCATGTTTGCCGTTGGAGGAAATAAACTTTGGAGTCACCGTGAGTTTTGTGTGTCTGGTGGATTTTGGGGAGAGGCGTGGGTTGTCTCCATTAAAGTGAAATGAGAGCTAGGTGTCGAGAGCGGGATTAGGGATCGCATCGACATAGCCAATTTTGGAGGTGACATGAAGTTGTTCCTGTGGTGGCGTATTGAATTTATCTAATTCAGATTCAACTGGGATTCCTTGGTCTGAGATAGACGCAAGGAATCCATAAATTAGATAGGTTCCCTCATTTTTCCATGCTGCTGCTGCTGCTATTAAAGAACGGCCAATGGGACGTCTGGACTGGACAGCGTTGTTCAGCCAAAGAGACTGTGTTTGGCAGCTTACCCAATTTCTGCCACCCGGAAAAGGTTAAATAATACCAGAACTGTTCTGTTACAAAGATGGATTGGGTACTAAATTTTTATTAATTATTATTTGAGGCTATAATTGTTTCCAAATGATTATTAGTTACTTCAAACCATATAATTGCTTACAAAAAAAGACTAACTGAGGCATCAAATAACCCACAATGGTTGAATACCATAAAACCAACCAACCAATTCGTAATCAAATCAAATGCTAATAACTATTCTTTGAGTAGTAAAAAAAAATTAACTTTGGAAACTCAAATTCTCAATGTTTTGCAGTAACATTGCTTCCAACGAATGATTGTTAAAGAACCCTTTGGATGAGAACCACCTTTTATCCCACAAGAAACAATTATTATATTAAAACCTTCGCTTGAATACAATAAGCATGTATATACTTACTTAGCTCCTCTGCAACAAGGAGAATGTGATACAAGGAAGATTTTAAAGGGGAGTGCAACTGGTTTGAATTCAGAGTTTTCCTTCTTCTAGGTTGGTTGCCATAACAAGTTTAAAGCGCCCAGTCTAGTATAATAGATATAGTCCAGGTTAAAAACGCTCAAGAGTATACTTGAGTCGAATTTTTTCAAACCCTATTTTCCGATGCAGGTATCATTAAAGAACTAGAGGCTTTGGCTCGTTTACCAAAACGTTTCTCGTTACCCAAGGATACTTGCATCGGAAAAATAAGGTCTAAAAAGTTCAGCTTCGCCCTACCGCGCGCTTATAAACCGGACGTGATTTTTCAGAATTACCGTCTGTACATAAGATCTCCACCCTCGTATCATCTAGTAACACAAAAGCCGCCACTGGATTTTGTATGAGATAACTAAACCAATTTAAAAATAACAAAAAGAACACTTTATTCAATAGGTATATTGCAAGGAATTCGTTTTGCTTTGTTTCGTTTTTTTTTTTTTCGGTAGGCAAGCTTTTTGTTGTGTTGGTTTCGTACAAGAATTTCCAGACAGATGTAAAATTTATAAAATTTATTCTTGTCCACTTACATTTCATGGTAGATGAAATCAGACAAGTTAGTTTATTCATCTAAAACAAAAGTCTTTAAAAACCGGTTTTTAATTATATACTGACTGCAATAAGCAGATACTAAAGTGATTTGGTTTGGTTTTATGGCATATCAACCATTGTAGGTTATTTAATGCTAAATCCTTTTTATACATATATATTAAATATATGATTTCTAAACACGTTTTGTAGATAACATTTTTAAACAAACCTCAGTTCATTCTTTTTCGCACAGTTAATTGGTTTCACTAATTTCTATCTTATGCGAATTATTCTTGGAGGTGCCATGGTATTATCGTCGTAGGAAATGGACACGGCGACACGAGTTCAAATCCTGGATGAGACTGATTGCATTTTACATAGCACTAATACCCTTGGGAAAGGTATGAATCCAATTATTCTCCCTCCAGCTATGGGTAAATAGTAGGGCAGACTAGGTTCCTCAGCCTTGGTGAGACAACTAGTCTATGAGAAGGAAAACTCTGAATTCAAACCTGTTAAACTCCGCTTAAAAATTGACCTTGTGTCATATCCTGCCCGAGCGGAGGGGTTGGGTAAATATATATACGAATTATTCTATTTACTTATAATCATTTATTTGCACACAGTTAAATGTTTTCAAGTATTGTTATTTAACACTAACAAATCAATTAAACATTTGTTTACACAGTTAAATGATCAAACTTCTATTTCAAACAATTCAGTTTAGCATAAGAACACAGTTTAAAGGTCAAACAGTTCTATTCGACCCATAGATAGGACTCTTTCAGGTGCAACCACTTCGGGTCAGGGTGGATCTAGAAGCGATGGCAATGAAGGGATACGCCGCATTCAACAAAGCATTACTGAAGCCTCACCATCAGATTGTTTCGTATCATATCAGGACACTCGCTGGGGGAGTCTTACTCCTCAGCAGAGATGCGATCGGTGTATTCTGCAGCCCAATACAAAGGAGAATCAAAAGTTTTGCAATATTTTGGTACGTGCTAGTTGGCAGTGCGTGTACCATGTAACTGAAGCAGTTCAAGACGTGGAACATACTTGCTGTGGTTGGTAGTGTCGCAGTAGTTGGTGCGCGAACACGTTCTGCATTGCTTCACTCCGTGTAGGATTTGAAAGGCGCACAGACAAAAGTGCCCTAGTCTAATTCGGGAACTTAGACTTTACGGGCTCAAAAACTGGGACATAAGGTTAAGGAAGCAACCAAAAATGTTTGTTGTGTGAAAAGTGAAGACACAGTTGATCAGAGTAATCAGATTGCTCAAGAAATTTCGCTCGTATTGCAAGAACCTCAGCAATCAAGCAGGATGAGGTAGGCCTAAAACTGAATTCTGAGTCCGTGCTCCAAGTCATTGAAGTAAATCCGGCTAGTAGCATTAGAAGAGTATCAGGCGAGCCCAGTATCTCTCAGTCGAGTGCGATTCGTCACCTTTACAATCTTGGCAATAATATCTGGAACAGCCGATTAATATATTTCAAAACCTGACTAACTCTATAATTTCGACCCTAAAATTAGGTCTTCAAAACCCGACCAATACACGAGTATATAAGATATTTAAACCATTACAATTTAACTGACAAAACAAAATCTTTTTAGCGTATTGTCTATTGTAGGAAGACTTTTTCTTTTTAAATATAATTGTGATGACCTCTACCCGTTATGTATGAAAAATCCCCCGTGGGTAAGGCAAAAGATTTCTTATGCACTGAGAATCAATTATTTGCATGTTTAAACATTTTTTTAAAGAAGATTTTTTTGGTCTTGAAAAGTTCTGAGTCTTTACTCCGTTTACTTTTCACTAAGCTGAAATCTGAATTCGTATGGCACGACAAAAGTTGTGGGTCATAATATGATATCCTCACCGAAGCAAGCCGGATATCATGGTAGCAATTCTCTTTTATCTTCCTGGATAAACAGAAAGATTATTTAACTACAACAGAGATTATATAGTTGAACGAGCGAGATAAATTTCATATACACATCCATTGATGTCATACCATTCCCTACCATCATGAAACAAAGGTGTCCTCGTGGTGTAATGGTTAAAGCGATGAACTGCGGAATCGTAGTACGCGAGTTCGTACTCCAGTCGCGCTATTATGTTCACTTTCGGGCAAATACCCTTGGGAAAGGTATGAACCCCCCTTATTCTCCCTCCAGCTATGGGTAAATAGTAGGACGGACTAGGTTCTTCAGCCTTGTTGAGGCAACTAGTCTAGGAGAAGGAAAACTCTGAATTCAAACCTGTTAAACTCCGCTTAAATTAATTGACCTTGTGTCATATCCTGCCCGAGCGGAGGGGTTGGTAAATAGTACCATCATGAAACAAAGAAATGAGTACGTCAGAGAAATGAGGTATGCAAGTCTAAATTTTATTTATATATATATATATATATATACACACACGATGACGTCATATTTGCCATTGATGACTATTTTGAGCAATGAAACATCGATGGAAGAAGTGTTTGAACCACAAGAGGGACTGTGTTGAAAAGTACACCTCATTTGGTCACATTCCATGAAAGTAGATATACCAGGTTAAAATCCAGGTCGAGTCATACCAAAGACTTAAAAAATGGTACTTGATGCCGCCTTGCTTAACACTCAGTATTATAAGGTATGGATCAAGGGTAAAGTGGAGCAATCCAAGAATGGAGTTGAGCCCTCCCCAAAACTTCGGTGTAGTAGCTGTTGAAAAAGGAGCCCTCGACTAAGGTCGCCAACTTTACTTTTTTAACTTGGTAAACCTATGAACCTTTCAGTCATAGATTTCTGTGGGTGTTAATAAACTAAGTAAAGTTGGTGACCCAAAGGCTCCCTTTTCAATAGCTACTGCACTGAGTTGTAGGGGAGGGCGCTACTCCTTTTTCTGAATTGCTCCACTTACTCTTGATGTGTACCTTACAAGGCTGAGTGTCAAGCAAAGAGGTATCAAGTACCATTTTTGAGTCTTTGGTATGACTCGACCTGGGATTGAACCCCTGTCTCCTGGGCCATTGTTGAACACACTGCTCACTAGGTCAGTGGGCTGGTTAATACAATACTTATATTCTTGGAAAGAATGCTTGAGAGTTGATCTTAGTGAGAGCACTCAGATATTGCATTATTATCTTAGAAGTTATCGACAAAGCAGCTAACAAAATAATTGTTATTCAGTATGTAGATTGTCTTGTGTTAATGTTTTAGAAACCCTTTGTTTTCTTTTCTTGTATTATGTCAACTACTATAAATTTCATGAGAGTATCTTGGTCAGCCAATAAAATCTTCATCCAACCCTCGAGTATATATATATATATATATATATATATGCATATACTCGAGGGTTGGATGAAAAAATATATATCTCCTCATATCATGCTACTAGTACGGATTTCCCTGACCCTTTCTCACCACTCGTCTCTATCGTCCATCACTCCCGGCAGGTCTTCTATGCTACATTCTATATCAGTAAAGAGCTGTTGTAGATAGATTCTAGCTGGTCGGCCAACACTTGTTCGTCCATGTGAAGGGGTCCACAGGAATACACACACAAACACGCACATTTCTTAAAATTTATTTTAGAATCTATTGAGGATTTTGACAATCAAGATATACTGTTTTGTAGATAAAGACTCAAAGTTTTTCACACCCAGTTGGTGGGGCTTAGACTGACTTGACTGTATCCCCCCCCCCAGCTGAGGGCTATGACTCCCGCTCAAAGTGTTGCCCTGGGTATGACAAAAAACTGAATTTGAGAATGTGGCTCTAGTTCTGGAAATTTAGGGAGGATAGAATTCCTCTTCATTACTATTACTCCCAAGCCCACTCTGATTTGGAGTGATAGTACATGTTAGGGTTCAATCAATGGTTTAAATAGATCTGTTTAAAAAAGTATTTGTATTTGATAGGAATACTTGATCCCACATAGCTCTAAATTACTTGTATTAAAAATAATTACTCAAAGCTTTAATTGATTACTGATGAATATCATTATTACTTAAAACTAACTGTGTGCATATAACTGAGAATCATTAAATAGAAATAATTATTTGAAACCATATAATAATTGTTAGTATTAGATAAGAATACTTGAAAAAACACAACTGTGCATATTATTTGAATTAGATTTGTTTGTTGTTTGGGTTTCATGACACATCAACCTTCATAAGTTATTTGACACCAAATCCATTTTCATGCAAATTGTCAATTCTATTTCAAACAATTTAGTTTAGCATGAGTATACAGTTTAATTATCAATAAGTACAGTTCATGAAAATAGTTCTATTTCCAACAATTCAGTTTAACATAAACACGCAGTTTAAATGTAAGTACAGTTAAATTGTGAAAAACATTTCTATTTCAAGCTATTCAGCTTAGTCAAGCAGTTCTAATTCAAATAATTCAGTTTAGTATAAGTACAGATTTTCTTTACAGACAGTTAAATGTTAAAACAGTTCTATATTAAACAAATAAATTTAGTGTAATTACAGTTTCAATGTAAAAAAAAAGTTCCATTTCAAATAATTCAGTTTAGAATAAGCATGCAGTTTTAATGTAAGTACGGTTTAATTGTCAAAAACATTTCTATTTCAAACAATTCAGTTTTGCTTAAGCATGTCGTTAGTTTTATTTTACCCATGAATAGGACCCTATCAGGTGCTGCCATGCTGGGGAAGAGTGGATCTGGGAGCAATGGCAATAAAGGGGTGCTCCACATTCCTCAAAGCTCCAGCATTACTGGAACCTCAACATCAGATTGTTTAGTGTCATATCAGGACACTCATTGCAGTCGGTGCATTCTACAGCCCCAGCTGACTGGGCAAATTTGTATTAGATAGGAATACTTGGGATCATAACTGTGCAAAAAAAAACAACCTCTTAAGAAACAATTACTCAAAAAAAAATGTAAGCTGTACAATGAACACAATTCCCTAACCGCTAAGCATAAAATAACCCAAGACGGGTTGACAATGTTAAAATCAATTAAATTCCATTATTAAAGTTTTTGAGTTAGGTTGATAAAAACTGTAGCTTTTGTGAAAGCGTTTTGTGTGCTTGATTTAAGCAAAACATGAGGGTATTGTCATGAAACAGAATTTTAAAACATGTTTTTGGGATATCATTACTGTATAAACAATCCATCTTCGATTGGTACCAGAAATTACAAACAAGATGCTTGGATGAAAGTGTAGGGAGACCACCAGTATCCAGAAAACAGTTTGGTTTGGTTGTGTGTTATGCTATGTCAACCCCTGTAAATTATTTAATGTCAAATCCTGTTTATACATATATCAAATAGATATGATTTATAAGCAACATTTTGTAATATAAT
>OY757915.1:110603883-110633883 GCA_963585895.1 Sepioteuthis lessoniana
TTTGATTGTCCAACTTAAATTGTTGCAATACTGGGATTGCCTGTGTTATTTCCTTTCGTTTCTGTAGTGTAGTGGTTATAATATTCGTTAAACAAGCTCTTCGTTTACTGTAAAACTTATTTTCCCGTCGAAGTTTCTTTATTTCTCCAGTTAGAAAAAAACGTTTCATGCCTGGTGATTAAAAAAAAAAAAAGATTTGTAGTCTTTGTAATTGTTAATAATCCTATTTCTTTGGAGCGAACTTTAGTCTTTCGCATAGCATGCTGGGGGATTAGATATTTTATGTTTTTTTCTTTCTTTTTACTGATTATTTTATCTTTCACGCACTGCATAGAAAGAAAAAAGGGTTAGACAAAGAACAAAACATTTTTTTTACAAGAGAGGAGGAAAAAGTTTTCAGAGGAACCTTTGAAATGAACAAACATGTTTCAGATTGATCGTAAATACTTTCCGTATTAGCATGAACTGTGAGTAAAAAAAAAAAAGTATAAAATAAATTTGTACCCAACATTAATTCTCAAACGAAAAATAATTTTGTAGCAGTCACAGATCTATTTTCAGTAGCGAATCAATGCACCCCGCCAAGCGATTCGGCTAAACACTGACTAATCAGCGGGCAGAGCCCATTGATTCCATCTATCAAGAACTTTTTATTCTGGCCCTTTTTGGAAGTTGTCACAGTCAGAGAGCACTCTACCAGTAGCGAAGAAAGACCTCTCTCTCTCTCTCTCTTTCTCGTCCTCTCCTACGGACATTTCCGTAGGGAGGGCCTTCACTGAAGATACGCGGCTACTTTCTACCAGCTACACAAACGAACAAACCCTGCGGCCTGACACACGAGCTACAACTCAAGAACCAAATTACGACCTACGACCCCTAAAAAAGAACCTTTTTTCACTCTGACTCATTTACTTCTACCATAAGAATAAACCTTTCGTTGTTGTGTTTCCAAGAAGTTTCGTTATTTATTTTGTACTACTAATTAACTTATAGTGTTATGGAAACTAACCATCATCATCATCATCATGATGTCGTACCACAGGCACGGATATCCCTGACTCTCTCTCGCCACTTCTCGCTATCGTTCATCGCCTCTGGCAGGTCTGCAGGGCTACATCCCGTATCTTCACATAGCTGCTGTATGTATGTTGGAGCTGGTCGTCCTGCTTTTGCCCGGCCATATGTGGGGGTCCATGGGAGTACATCACTTATGACCTCGTCCCTGCTTCTCCAGCAGTGACCTGCATGTCTGACTTGGATAGTTTTCGCGATGGGAGGCAGGTGGCCGTATAGTTGGTGCCTTGTGGGGTGTTGCCGCCAGGACTTGTTCAGTATTGCTCGCAACCATAAACACTAAAATTTAAAATATGCTCAAGAAAATAACTCCTTTTTAAACTTATACATATTTGAAATACATTATTTGTTGAATGTTTGATTAAAGTACATGTATTCCGTTTCGTAAAAAATCAAACAGGCGACATTTCCACACTAGACGGAAGCTCCCTGAAACTAGTAGACAAGTTCACCTACCTAGGAAGCAGTGTCTCATCAACCGAAAAAGACATCGACACGCGGCTTACGAAAGCATGGACAGCTGTCGATAGGCTATCGATCATATGGAAGTCAGACCTGACCGATAAAATGAAACGTAGTTTCTTCCAAGCAGCGGTCGTATCGATACTGCTATATGGATGCACTACTTGGACGCTAACTAAACGGCTGGAGAAAAAGATAGACGGCAATTACACAAAAATGCTGCGAGCGATATTGAACAAGTCATGGAGGCAACATCCCACAAGGCTTCAACTATACGGCCACATACCTCCCATCAGGAAAACTATCCAAGTTAGGAGTACATCACTTATGAGCTCGTCCCTGCTTCTCCAGCAGTGTCCTGCATGTCTGGTCCGTCTATGGACCCCCTCATATGGCCGAACAAAAACATGACGGACAGCTCGAACATACATACAGCAGCTATGTGAGGATACGGGATGTAGACCTGAAGACCTGCCAGAAGCGATGAGCGATAGGGAGGAGTGGCGAAAGAGGGTCAGGGATATCTGTGCTAGCGGCACGACATGATGATATGTTGAATATTGTGGTTTGTCTTTCGTTTCTGAAATATTTGAAAACTACAGTGACCTTAATTTGATATTAATTTTCTATTGTCATATCACAATAACTTCTTTTGTACTCTGTTGCCATTTTGGAGTTTTCTGCGTCCATATTTTCCAAGTTGCTCAACTGTTGACATGTATCTTGTGAAATCTAATCATGGCGACTGTACTGTACCTTCTTTCTTATAAGGCTGGATTGGACCATCCCACTTCTTGTACCTCGGGTGGTTTGATACAATATAGGTCTCTAACAGGTATTACCTCTCCTGGTCAAAAATAGGCCTAGGCGTAATAGCAATGAAGGGATACTCCACAGAACTCGAGCCTCACTATCAGATACAGTTTAACGCCATATCAAAGATACCATTTTTAGGGTGGTAGAGGGTACAGTGTTCACCAATGGTCTGGGAAACCTGGGTTCAATCCCAGATTGCATCATACCAAAGACATTAAAAATGGTACTTGATACCTCCTTGCTTAACATTCAGCAATATAAAGTACGTATCAAGGGTAAAGTGGCACAATCCAGGGGAAGGAGTAGCGCCCTCCCCTACACCTCGGTCTTGTAGCTATTGAAAAAGGAGCCTTCTGGTTGCCCCTGACTACGGTCACCAACAACAACTACCTCTCAGCAGAGGATTTAGGCAGTGTATTCAAATCCTCATTGACAGGGCAATCGGATATCTGAGCAAGTTCTAAGATAAAAGATTTTCATTATTCTACACATGTTGGGACTTATATTTAGATCTTATTTCCTGAGATTTGTTAACATTTTGGCTATGTTCCTCAAAATACAGACAAAGGGTAAGAAAATACTGGCTAAGACATTATCATAAAAACAACAACAAAGATCAAGATAATAATCTGGAAAATAACAAAACATCAGCCAAGATTGTTGAAAAAAAAAAAAATTATATTTTTCTTGGGAGGAAGAATACTTGGCAAAATGAACATTTTTATGGACAAGTCCATTTTTTAAAAAAAATTTCTTCCAAGGAGATGGTTCATCATCTGTACTTTAAATATCATTTTTATAAGACAAGGGACTGCCTATTCAAACTCAACAGAAAGCTCCCCAAGTAATCCACCATCTCAAGTGCCAACTGAAGCATAAAAACTTTTTTGATAAGACTTTTAAGTTTCTTGTTCAACTTTGATAAACAGATGAAAACTTGCTATTTCTGGGACAAAGAAAAATATCAAAGCCTATTTGGATTTACAATCTCACTTTTAATATACATGTTGTTAACGACTGAACAGCGAAAGGTTGGGTTTGGATTTTTGGAGGGTTTTATGACATATCAACTGTTGTAGGTTACTTAATGCCAAATCTGTTTTTACTCAAATTAATAGATCTATTTCAAACAATTCAATTTAACATAAGTACAAAGTTTAATTGTTGAAAGCATTTCTATTTCAAGCTATTGCGTCAAACAGTTCTATTTCAAACAATTCAGTTTAGTATAAGTATAGTTTTTGTTTACACACAGTTAAATATCTTAACAATTCTATTTCAAACAATTCAGTTTAGAGTAAGTACAGTTTCAATTTAAAAAACAGTTCCATTTCAAACAATTCAGTTTAGCATAAGTACATAATTTAAATGTTAAAACAGTTCTATTTCAAGCAATTCAGTTCTATTTGACCCCATAGATAGGACCCTATCAGGAGCTACCACTCCAGGCCAGAGTGGACCTTGGAGCAATGACAATGAAGAGGTACTCTGCATTCCCCAAAGCTTCAGCATTACTGAAGCCTCACCATCAGATTGTTTAGTGTCAAATCTAGGAAACTCGTTGGGTGAGTCTTACCCCTCTGCAGAGATGGAGTCGGTGTATTCTACAGCCCTGGTTCACTGGGCAAGAACATCAAGGGGATAAAACAGCCAAGCTATGAAGTCAATAACAGGTTTTTGAAGCAATTAACAAAAGAAATAGCTATTTCATTAACTAACATATATATATATATATATATATATATATATATATATAATCCGAGGAAAAAATCAAAGGGGTAGGAGAATCCGGTTTAAGTGCTCAATGCCTACAGCTGTCTAATTAATTTGAGATTTAAAATACACCAAAACTCATGTGCAGAGCAAAAATATATTTTATATAAAAAAGAAAAAATTCAGTTCTTTGGTGTCATAATAAATTTCTTTCACGTCTACGATGACCCTCTCAGAAATAGAATTTTTGTAAATTAATATCAGCATTGATTTATTTTCTGACAACACGGATTATATTATTTAATATTTATAATACACATTAATTTCAATGAAATTTGGAATTTATATTCTATTTATGATTTTAATAGAGTCACAAGCCACCGTTAATTTTTTCCGTATTCACTGTCTTTTTAAATTTCAGTAATATTTAAATTAGGGGTAAGGTTTTTGGGGTTTTTTTTATAAGCATTATATCTAATAATAATATAGAATGATATTTCCACCGTTAAAATTTTTTAAAATTCTCTTCTTACTGGAAGCAATATAAACATACCCAAATGATATATAAATACTTAACAATATCTTTTACCATCTGAACAGGTTCATCATAGACCTGAAATAAATTAATAATGACAACAGAGAATTGATTTTTTTCTTTTTATTTTATATATAAAAATATTCTTTATGCAATCGTATTGTTTGTGCGTGTGTGTGTGTGTACACACACCAATTGGCAAGGGCTACAGAATACACCAACTACATCTCTGCAGAGGGGTAAGATCCCCACCAATGAGTGTCCTGGATACAACATTAAACCATCTGACGGTGAAGCTTCAGTGATGCTGAAGCTTTGGGTATGTGACTTACCCCTTCATTTCTAACACTGCCAGGTCAACTCTGGCCAGAAGTGGTAGTACCTGATAGGGTTCCATCTATGGTTCAAATAGAACTGTTTGATATTTAAACTGAGTACAAACAAATGACAAATGCTAAATTGAATTGTTAGAAATAGAACTGTTTGATCATTTAACTGAGTGATGTTCAGTTGAATTGTTGGTAATACATAGCAATACTTGGAACCATTTAATTTTGGCTGGTTTGGTTTCTTTGTTTAATGGCATATCAACCTTTGTGGGTTATTTAATGCCAAAGCCATTCTCCTAGAAGAACAGTGGTGGTGCTATTTAACCCATACCTCGGGGGATAAGGGGGTTCATACCTTTCCCAAGGGTATTTGTCCGAAAGTTAACATAATAGCGCGACTAGAGTTCGAACCGTGTGCTACGATTTCGCTGACCATTGCTTTAACCATTACACCACGGGGACACCCCCCCCGCCATTTAATTTTGATTTATGATAAACTGAATTGTTTGAAATAGAACTTTTTGATCATTTAACCGTATGTATCTACAAAACGTATTTGCAAATCATATATTTAATATATATGTAAAAACAGAATTTGGCATTAAATAACCAACAAGGGTTGATAAGCTTTAAAGCCAAACATATGTGCACTCAAACATACACAAAAATATGTGCACACAAATATATTTACACAAATACGGACACAAAACCATTCACATACATAAATATATTTTTTATGGTAACACAAAGCAATATATAAATACATGTAAGTAAAAGTAAAGTTGGCGACTGTAGTCGAGGGCAACCCGCAGGCTCCCTTTTCAATAGCTACTACACCGAGGTGTAGGGGAGGGCACTACTCCTTCCCCTGGATTGCTCCACTTTACTCTTGATACGTACTTTATAATGCTGAGTGTTAAGCAAGGAGGTATCAAGTACCATTTTTTAAGTCTTTGGTATGACTCGACCTGGGATTGAACCCTAGTCTCCTAGACCATTGGCGAACACTCTACTCACTAGGTCAAAATACATGTAAAGGTTATTTAATTTAAAAAAAGTAAACAAAAAAATTTTTTTATAGAAATTTAGATATATCCAAGAATTTATATCTTCCAGTTTAAGCATAAGATCAATTTTATCTTTAGTTATTTTTTTCTTTTGTTCAGGAAATATTGAATATAAACTTGCATATACAAAATGTTTTTTTAAGATGCAAGTAAAACGCAATTGAAAAATTTATTTATATATTTCCGTTGTTTCTTTTTATTGCATAAATAATTTTTTTAATCAACTGAAGATAAATGGAATTCCATGAATTTTACGAGTACTAAAATAGAGATTGCGTCTTTCTCAGATTATTACAAACCAAATTGACTGGATCCTATGAGTGCATTACCCTTAACTGGTTACAATAGAGATTGTGTCTTTCTCAGATTATTACAAACCAAATTGACTGGGTCCTATGAGTGCATTACCCTTAACTGGTTACAATAGAGATTGCGTCTTTCTCAGATTATTACAAACCAAATTGACTGGATCCGATGAGTGCATTACCCTTAACCAGGTACAATGGATTACTCCCCAAAAAGGATAACTTGCCAGGTACACTTGCAAAAAAAAAAAAAAAAAAAAAAAAAAAAAAAAAATTTAAACAAAATCCTTATGACATCCATGTATTTACTGAACCCCCCCCCATCACAGGCTGGGTATGACAAAATCAATTTCTTATGCTGGTTTTACTTAGACAGGTTACCAAACTAAAAAAAAAAAAAAATCTGCTCTACTAGTTAGCCATTGGTAGGAAAGAGAATAGATGGATTCCTGACTTTCTCAAGAACATTTAAAGAAACACAAACTTACTCATCCAGGATTTTAACTAGTTTCACCAATTCCATGAACGATGGCAATTACTGTTACATTAAGAGCATTTCCTTTACCGGTGACATGGAGGTAGATTTAAAAAATCTTTGTAGCTTATATTTTCAAAAGACATCAAATGTGGAATTCAATTAATTTTCCAGTTTGAATATATATTTACCCAACCCCTCTACTACAGGCAGGATGTGACATAAGGTTAATTTTTTAAGGGAATAGTGTTTGTTTAAATTCAGATTTTCTTTTCCAAGAATGGTTGCCAAACAAGGTTAAGGAGCCCAGTCTACCCTGCAATCAACTCATATATTGAGGGAGAATAGTTGGATTCATAGCTTTCCCAAGGGAAATGCAATCAGCCTCGTTCAGGATTTGAACTCAGTTCACAATTATGACAACTTGAATAAATTAAACAAGCCATTATTGAATTTATAAGTAATAAAGTAACTTGGGGAATAAAATCCAATATATTTTGTTGTCATGTATAAAGTATTATACACAATATAGGTAGCTGTATGAGTTGACCAATAACTTAATAATAATAATAATAGCAGTGATATAAGATGAGAGAAATTTATGAAAGAATCCAGGGTTTTAATACTGGCTAAAACACGTCGTATTAAGTGATGACCTCCTCTTCTAAAAAGATGGAGGCTAATTACGCACAATTTGTTCAGTCAGGAATGTCAAATTGAATGGATTGGAGTTACATAAGCTGCAAACTTTTGGGAGGTGGAAGAATAGAAATTTAATTGATCTACAGACTTCTATGATAGACATACACTTGCTCTAGCTTTCTAATATTGAAGATTTTTTTTTTTTACTTTGACTTTGCCTGGCAACACCGTTTTTCTCCTCATTGACAACAATTATAATTAATCAATATAGAAGAGAGTGTGTGTGTGTATATACATATATATAGTCTTCCACAGACAGCCTGTTTCATTGTATCACAAGTCTTCAGTGTGACTAGACTCATGAGATCCTTCAGGCTGGGATCGAAACCCGGCTGACTTTATGTCAGTTGGATATCTTACCCCAGAGCCATTGTCACACACACACACACACACACACACACAGATTTCTATATTGACAGATATATATATAAAAATCTATGACATACACACAGAAGACCTTGGACTAATGGCAATGAAGGGATACTCCACACTTCCCAGATCTCCAAGAGTGGAACCTCACCATCAGTCATATCCAGGACACCCCTAATTTGGAAATGGGGTTTGTATTTTAAGCTCTGCTAACAGGGCAGCAATCTCATCTTGCATCTTGTAACTTAATGTCAATAATAGAATAAAGGATAAGTTTATCGATTCAATATTATTTATATTGTTTATTGATTACATGTTATTACTTCTGCAAATCAATAGCTCTTTATAGTTCTGTTGGCCAAACAGCTGGTGAGTTTAAGAAGACTTTCTCCAAGGCAAAATAGGACGCGAGTTGGAGTCTCATTGAGAGTGCATCCTTCCTTATTATTACCAAACTTCTGTTGGAATCACCTTCTTATTTCCCATTTAAACATCTTTCACATTTGGCTGATCACAAAACCCCTAATGGTGAATTATCAGGAGCCCATTTGAATAGTCAAGAGAGACACATGGCCAGCTTTCATTGAAGTATACTCCTAAGCTCTTAAAAAAAAACAAAAAAAACAAAAACAAACAGGTTAAATTATCCAACCCGTCCACATTTCAGCTGCGTACTCCTCAGCCTTCTTCAGTTGCCACTTGTCTTCTGTAATGACAAAATTCTCTGATTACTGCAGTACTTATTTCATATGCGTAACATCCGGTGTTTGTACCTCCACCACAGGCAGAATATGACATAATTCAATTTTCAAGTGGACTACAGCTAGTTTCGAGTCAGAGTTTTTTTTCTCCTAAAGTGGTTGCCTAACTAAGACTAAAGGATACAGTCTACCCAACAATTTACTTATAGCAGGGAAGAGAATTGATCGATTAATGCCTTTCCCAAGGACATTATCATGACATGAAATGTGAACAGCCCTATCAAGGACTTGAACTTGTCATTGACCTGTTTTCTGATGTCGACCTTCGATCAAATACAGTTATTGGTTTGAGAATCTGGCACAGGAATTAATAGCTTCTTTTATTATTGCTAACCAAATATTAGATTCAAATATCTACGCTCATTCAAATCATTATCAATGTTACACTAATAATACAAATCATTGTCTTGCCCAGTCAGCTGGGGCTGTAGAATACACCAACAGCACCTCTGCAGAAGGGTAAGACCCCTCCCCTCAATGAATGTCCTGATTACGACACTAAACAATCTGATGGTTAGGTTCCGGGAACGTGGAGTACCCCTTCACTGCCATCGCTCCCAGGTCCACTCTGACCCATAGTGGTAGCACCTGATAAGGGTCCTATCTATGGGTTAAATAAAATTAAACCGTGCTTTCTTGACTTTACCTGTTTTTGACATTTAAACTGCGTACTTATGCTAAACTGAATTGCTCAAAATAGAACTGTTTTGACCTCTAAACTGTGTACTTATGCTAAATTGAACTATCTGAAATAAAACTGTTTGACATTTATTCTGTGCCTACCTACCAACCAACTTATGCTCAACTGAATTGTTTGAATTATAACTGTTTGACTAAACTGAATAGCTTGAAATAGAAATGTTATTGACAATTAAACTATACTTACATTTAAACTGCATGCTTATGCTAAACTAAATTGTTTGAAATGGAACTGTTTTTGACATTGAAACTGTAATTACACTAAGCTGCATTAGAACTTTTCGAATAAACTGAATAGCTTGAAATAGAAATGTTTTTGACAATTAAACTGGGTACTCATGCTAAACTGAATTGTTTGAAACAGAACTGATTATTTATATAAAAATCGATTTGGTATTAAATAACCTACAAAGGTTGATATGCCATAAAACCCAACCAACCAATAAATCATTATCAATGTTACACTAATATTTGATAAAACATCAGCCATCTTTGTACTAGTATTTAGTAATTTTAGTTTAGTGGGGGGGGGGATTTTTTTTTTTTAAATACTTCATTTTCTTTTGTGCCAATTTTAGCATTCTTCTTCCAAATTGCTGCTTTTCGTTGTTTTGTGAGTATGAATTTAATCAACTCCCCCCCCCCCCGTTATAGGCAAGATGTGACACAAGGTCAGTTTTTAAGCAGAGTACAGCTGGTTTGTAGAAAGAGTTTTCTTTAATGACTATTCCAAAGCTCAAGAGCTGAATTAGCTTTAGTATTTATCCATGAAAAGATCACAGCCAAACTAAGAAAGGAATGATTCAGAGTCATGAAGTATGTTATACCACATATTCATTCATCTAACGTACTTGGCACATCAAGTTATTATAATCCCTAGAAAAAAATTTTTTTTTTTTTAAATCAATAAAAGTCATTTTCTTCCGTACTCATAGTTAATCTATATATTTACCTGAGGGAGTCCCTGTGATGTAATCTCTAAATTATTGGACTGTGGCCTTAAACCCCCAGCTATGGATTACATAATATCACTGCTGTTCTTCTAAAAAGAAGGTTTTAGTATTAAATATGCTCACAAAGATATACTATTAAACAAAGAACCCAAATTGTTGTACTCTCCACATAATGGACTTGCCCTCCTCCATAAACACATGTCAACATAAGCATTAAACAGAATTTACCAAATCAGCATGACACAATCACGTGTGATTCCATCTGCATAGTGGACAGATAGTCACAACCCCACTGGAGTCTCAGCTTCCTATCAATTCACTACTGTTTTAACCAGGTTCACTTGTATCTTGTTTCTGTTACTTGAATATTTATATTTTTCTATCAACCTTTTTGAATTCCCTGTGTCTTTCTTTGGTCAGTATCACAACACAAACCAATAAATTTATCCAACCCCTCCATTATGGACAGGATGTCACACAAAGTCAATTTTTAAGCAGATCTGATTAATTTCAATGGCATGTTAAACTCTCTAGGGTTATTTTATGCCAAGAGGTTAGGGAATTGCATTTACTGTATATTTGTATTATTAACATTTTCGTGTTGTTGTTTCTGTAGAATAAACAAAAGAACTGTAGAAGGTATAGAACATCAATGAACAACACTCACCTTCACAAGCCAAAAGTAACATGGCTGCCTCCTTGAAAAGCTAGCCAGCTAAAGCTCACCTCTTTTATTGAAGAGTGCATGAGCAGCATGAAGATTAGCTCACTTTACAGGAATGGACCTATCCTAAGGCCTCGTGCCTTCTTGTATTCATTACAAGAAATAAAAGGAATGGACCTATCCAACACATTTGCATGAGTGGGATCCATTAATCTACTTATACTCAACCAAGTTATTCATTGGTGATTTTTTGGAAGCTCTACGCGAGTCGTCAAATATTCTACAGTTTCTGAAGAGTTTTATTTTTTTTGCGCATAGTCCCAAATTTTTTAGCAGAGTGCTCCTGATTTGAATTTAGAATTTTTTTTTCTTGACTATTTTTTTTTTCTTGTTTAGTTTGTAACAAAGATAAAGAGCCCAGTCTACCCTACAATTTACTGAAGAACGTGAGCAGTACAGAGACTTTTTTACAAGATCTTTTATTTGTTCTTATAGTGTCTCACATAATGTACTCATTTTCGTATATCGTGTTTTTACTTTCATCAAATAAAACTATTTTATTCTTCAGGCTTCTTCTTCTACTCTTCCCCTCCTTCATTTATAAATGTTTGGGATGTGTGTCTACTTGATGATCAGACATATCAAGCCTGTAACCCGGCTGTCATAGAATGACAACTCAAGAGAGATGCAAAAAAACTCAAAAAACCCCCCAAAAAACACTGAAAATTAAACGATGAAAGTAAGAAAATTCAACTCAAAATTAATTATACAAACAGCTTCATGTTACCACGACAACAAAATTACTTATTACTCTGAGATGAAACCAAGTTGTATTAGCCCCTGGGAAAGTATGAACCCCCTTATCTCCCCCAACTTTGGGTTAAATAGTACAAGTATGGTTCTTTTACAAGGATGGTTTTGACATTGAATAAACCATGAAGACTGATATGCCATTAAACAAAGAAACCGAACCAAATAGTAATTAATAAAGTTTCATTGTATTTTAACCTTGTGGGTTATTGAATGCCAAATCTTATATACGAGTTCTAAGTGAATTGTTTGTCGGTAAATATTTTTGTTTTCAAACGAATTGTTTAAGTAGAAGACAAAGGTTAGTTATCAAATTTTGCTTCACAGGTTTGAACTTTGTAGATGGTCTTATTTCATAGATATATTTTCCATGTGTTTATACTTATCCAAGGTTTGTGATTTTATTGTCACAGATTCAGAAAACTGATATAATTTCATAACCAAAAACTTGACCAATTTTCATTCGACTGATCTCTAAATTTACTGCACGAGTAAAAACAGAAAATTCTTTTTGTTATTAAATACCATTTCCAGGCTGAAGGCCACTATAATATTTTATTTTTATAATATACCTTCTAGCAGCATTTGTAAGTTTTTGTTTTGAGTTGGTCATACAGGATGTTTTTCTGAGTTTTTTTTCTTATTGACAAGTATTTTCAAAATACACAGGGTGTTTCAGAAAAATTGATGTCACTGCATTATTTAATAACTTGACCAATTTTCCTCAAAATCATCATAAATTTTAAAAGAAAAATTGATATCATTTTGTAATCTTATGACTTGACCAATTCTCGTTCAAATGATCTTAAATTTTAAAAGAAAAATTGATATCTTAAATTTTAATAGTATGTGATGAATGCAAAATGTTATGCTTAATGTTTTTTCCAATTTTAGGTATTGAAATGCCATTCACTTGGAAAGAAAATGTGTTTCAACATTAAACATAGAAATTTCTTTTGTTTTTTGTCATGCTAAAATTCAAGATCATTTGAATGAGAATTGGTCAAATTATAAGATTAGGAAATTATATCAATTTAACTGAAACACTCTGAATATCTTAAATGATTATATATATATATATATATATATATATATATATATATATATAAAATAATAACAATCATTATATATATATATATATATATCTCATCACGTCGTGCTGCTAGCACGGATAAAAAATATATATAAGGGTGTTTTCAAAATTTCTATATGTAAATATATTATATATAAATTCACTTGGTGTACTTAGAATAAACTAAAGTTGACAGCTGTAGTCAAGGGTGACCCAAAGGCTCCCTTTTATATAGCTACTACACTGAAGTGTAGGAGTGGGAGCTACTCCTTTCCTTGGATTGCTCCACTTTACTCTTGACTGTTGAGCAAGGCGGAATCAAGTACCATTTTTTTAGTCTTTGGTATGACTCGACCTGGGATTGAACCCTGTTTCCCAGGCAAACACTCTACACACTAGACCCATGGGACGGTAGAAGTAAGTTGGCTGACTTCAATAGCTACTAGACTGAGGTGTAGGGGAGTCGGAATATGTATATTTCTTATGATGACTGTCAAACTTAAAGATTATGTATTCAAATTTGATAGATATAAAAATGTTCAGAACCGAAAATGTCAAATGCAGAACCACTTAGAAGAAAAGTAAAAAAAAAAAAAAATAAATAAATAAATAAAGCGATTCAGCATTTAAACCTCTTTTTCCCATCTTTAAGGTTTGAAGCTTTTTTCTTTTTTCAAAAAAGAAATTAGGAGAAAAAAAAAAAAAAAAAAAAAAGATGGATAAATGGGGAGAAAAAATTAAAATCAAATATTCTTTAAATAAAGCAGAATTTTTTTTTTTCTTTTTTTCCAAAAACCTATTTTATCTGAGAAAATCTCTTCAAATTTACAGCTTTGAAATTTTTCTAAAATGTTTAATTTTTTTAAAATTTTCATTTTTAAAACATTTTTCTTTCTCTCCTCTGAATGTAGATCATTAATTAAGCAATATTCAAAATAGTATTCCTCATTTTATGTACTATTAAATAAAGTCATTATCTTTAATATACATTTGATTAAAAGGTCACAGACAAGGAATGCTTTTGAAATCTTTTTTTCTTAACTTTTCCTGCTTCTGTACAAGTGAATATAGGTCAGTCGTCAGTGTTTCTAAGACTCTTTATCTTTCTTTTATCTTTTCTGCTTTTCATTCTTTCAATCATTGTTATATTAGTAGAGGACTTATCAGGCTTAGAAAACTAACTCACAACTCATTTTAAGATAAGGTAGTCAGCCTTTAGATTATGATACGAGAAAGACCTGTGAAAAGTCCTTGAGTGGTAACACATAAGATTATCCGTTATCTCATGCCTCTGCTCTCATCCTGTATCTTCTCAGACTCTCCCTTATCCATTTCAAACTTCATCCTCTAAGTTTTTATTTAGATCTTATACAAACATGAATTAGTTTCGGATTTGGACAAAGAAATTAGGAATGTAAAATATTTTCAATTACTGCTTCTTATCTTTCTTTGGCTCGATCTTTTTAGGAAGAATTTTAATGTATCACAATTTTTATAACTTTTAAACATTCAGTCAGAGACCCTGTTTCTCGGTCTTTCTTTCATCTCTATCTGAAACCTCTCCCTAAATACATATTTTATTTTTTTTTTTTTTCCTTCCTTCACCCAAGCCTTCTTACCTCCTACCTTTCCTTTTTCATAAAAATTATTTTTCTTTTTCCCTGTCCTTCTCTTCTGCTTGCTTTCCCCAATCTTTTATCACTAATATTATTATGTAGGTTACTTGATACAAGTACAACTGATGCCCCAACTCTTTTAAGAAAGTACTTGAGTGTCTGTAACTGATCCAGTTACAGATACTCAAGAACTATATGTTGATCCTAGGTAAAAAAAAAAAAAAAAAAAAAAAAAAAAAAGTGGGTAGAGTTGAATAAGCAAGTAATAAAGTTTTATTTTACCAGAAAATGAAAGTTGTGCTTGTTTAAATTTGTTTCAAAACAACTATTTTTTGGCTTAATCTCTTGGTGTTTGTTTTTAAATAAAAGAAAAAAATGTATCTCATAAAAATTGGTTAAAGCAAAAAACACATTCAAAGAAAAGTGGCTGTTTATATAAGATAATCAAGGGAAGTAATTTTTAATTGTTCATCCTTTTTATTATCTAATTTTAAATAACTTGAAAAATGGTAAATTGTAAAAAATTATTAAAAAGATTTATTTTGGTTCTTTTTTAAATGACATTTTTTTTCTCAAAATTTATGAAAATTTGTGAATTTGAGGGTGTAAAATTAGTTCAAATCAGAAAGAAAGGAAAAAAAAATTGAGAAAATTAAACAATTCCCCCCACCCCAATTTCAATGTTAAAATTTTATCAGTAAAATTCAAATGAATAAAAAAAATTGATATTATTAGAAAAAAATTAAATGTGATTTTTTTACAAGTCACAATGTTCTGAATTATTCAAACTTGGAAAAATCAAAAGGAAGATGAAGTTTACTGCCCTTGATCATTTTACATAAGCAGCCATTTTTCTTTGGATTTGTTTTTCAATGTAACCAATTCTTACAATGCACATTTTTTTCTTGTGGTTTCATTAAAAAAAGTTATGAATCAAGAGCTTAAGCAAAAATAAGCTGTTTTGAAATGTTTGAATGCAGTAAAATTTGCATTTTCTTGTAAAACTTTATTACTAGCTTATTCAACTCTATTAAAAAGAGTGGAACAGCCATATAAGTAAATTCTTATAATGGAGATTATGTGTGTGTGTGTTTGTGTGTGTATAATAGAAACTGCAGCAACACCACCATCACAATTCTCTTAACAATTTAGTGATAATCTCAAAAATCATTAGATAATCATTATTTAATATTAATTAGTATCTCATTTATTAACGATACCTCAATTAAAGTCAAGCTAAGTTAGATTTGCCTCAAAAAATCACTTGTTATTAATGTATTTAAGATCTAGCAATATGTTATATATCACTAAAAAATAAAGAGTTTATATATATATATATATATATATATATATATATATATAACTCTTTATGGCTGAATGGTTAGAAGCTTTGGTTTGACGTTTGAGTCAACCGGGTTTTGATCCTAGCTACGGGAAGATACTGCCTAGCCACACTGATGAGTTCTGATAGAACGAAACAGATCTGTCTGTGGATGACATATATATATATATATATATATATATATATGGTGGATGATTAGCACACTGATTTTAATAAAAACTGTTTTTAATAAATAATTACTTATTATTGATTTCTGATATTATTGTTCTCAATCTTAAAATCAATCCTTCAAATAATTTTATATACAATCAATAAAAATAAAATAAATTGTATTCTCTTCATATACATTTTTATTTAGTTTCCTTTATCTTTTAAATTAAATATAATATTTAATTACATTAAAACTTAAATATTTGTGCCGAGGGGGGGGGAGGTAATTCTTTTTTTTTTTTTTGCTCATCAAGATCCTCAGTCAAAAATTGAGACATACTTGCTCAGAAAGGCTAGAGATCAGGCAGATTCAACACTTTGATCCTAGATGGAAACATGTATCAATATTATATACAACTAAACTAAATTAGTATGGATCAAAAGGGCTGAGGATTAGGCACAGATATAACACTTTGATATTAGGTAGAACAATAATACAGACATATAGAGGTGGGGTGTCCTCGTGGCGTAATGGTTAAAGCGATGGACTGCGGAATTGTAGTACGCGAGTTCGTACTCCAGTCGCGCTATTACGTTCGCTTTCGGGCAAATACCCATAGGAAAGGTATGAACCCCCTTATCCTCCCAGCTATGGGTTAAATAGTACCACTACGGTTCTTCTAGGAGAATGGCTTTGGCATTAAATAACCTAAAAAGAGTTGATATGCCATTAAACAAAGAAGCCAAACCAGACATATAGAATAATATTAGAGATTTACAAATACCACTTACTGATATACAAACCCTTGGATAATCCAAATACCGATTTTTATTGTAAACAGTTCCTTCTCACTTAAAAACTTTGTCCCATACAATCATCAACAAAGAAAAAGATTGTATCAAGAAATGAATATTTGTTGTGTAAACTCCAAAATCCCCTATACCAATTCCTTAAAAAGAAAAATTTTTAAATCTCATTTTCATCTCAGCCAAAAGATATCTGTATTATAAGTAAAAGTAAGTAAAGTTGACGACTGTAGTCAAGGGTGTCATAGTTCTGTACTTGAGTATAGTTCTCGTGTTGAATTATGCAATGAAGTGAATAGTCACTTTAGCATCAGAAAGGGAAGATTATATGCACATCGGGGCATTCCACCATGTGCAGGTGGTCTCGTCCATTCCCAGTGTATAGATTGGCCGTGAGCCCAGGAGTGGCTATGCTAGCTTGCATATATGCTGGCCCACTCATTGGCATTTGGCAGTTAGCTGACGCCAGCCGGGCCGCCAAGTCGGTAAGTATTGTTTATTTTCTCCAGTGCATTAGGGCAGTAGCTTCTTCACGCAACAACATTGAAACTGTAAGCTAAAAATTTGGTTTAAAAATATATTTTAATATAGATTTTTGCATAGGAGTGTACTTATTTTTTGGACTGCAATATATTCTGTACGGTAGAGTTTGGGAATAAAGATAGAATTCTTGTTTTTCTTTATTAGGCTTTGGATTTGTTGATTTACAGCCCAGTTAGCTGGGGCTGTAGAATACACTGACTGCATCTCAGCAAAGGGGGTAAGACCCTCACCCCAATGAATGTCCTGATTTATGACACTAAACAATCTGATGATAAAGCTTCAGTCTTGGAACTTTGGAGAATGAGAAGTACCCGTTCATTGCCATTACTTCCAGATCCACTCTGACCTAGAGTGATAGTACCTGTTAGGGTCTCATATATGGATTAAATAGAAATATTTTTCCTTTTCTACATTATTTAACTGTGTGCAAACAAATGACTGATGTTAATTTGAATAGCAAGTATTACATAGCAATACTTGAAAGTATGTAAATAGAACTATTACTGTTTGATAGAAATACTTGAAACCATTGAACTGTGTGCAAACAAATAAACTTTGGCTCATTTAAAAATAATCTTACCAACAAACTATCTTGTTTACAAATCATATATATTTAATATGCATAAGCAGGATTTGGCTTTAAATAATCTACAAGAGTTGATATGCCATCTAACCAACCAGCTTATTAATTTACCTATGAAGCCTTTAAGAATTGAAGGTGGGGAAGGATAATATTTTATTTTGAAGAAAAACTTGGCTGAATATAGTTTGGTTTCCTTGTGTAATGATATATCAACTGTCATGGTTTATTTAATGCCAAACCATCCTTGTAGAAGAACAGTAGTTGTACTATTTAACCCAAAGCCGAGAGTTTAGGGTTGTTCATACCTTTCCCAAAGGTAATAGTTTGAAAGTGAGTTTAATAGCCTGACTAGAGTTTGAACTCTCTTATTATGGGGTTATAGTCGAGCACATTAACCACTAAACCACAAGGACTCTCACCCATGCCCCATACATTAAATATGTATTTGATATTATTTACTCTTTACAGCTATGTTAAATAATAGATAAGCTGAATCTTTTATCTGGCATACAGTGTAGATATGATTGAAAAGATTCTAACTGTTAAGGTATCGAGTGAGTGTAGTTGACAGATGATGACCCTGAGATCATGGCTGGGGTTGGATAATCTCAATCAAGTGATTCTAGAAAGTTACAAGAAAGATTAAAACTTTAATCAGTTAGCAGGGGAACTGCCAAAGCGAGCAGTTGGTGATTTCCACCTTAGGCTCCAGGCTTGAGTACAAAGTCAGCAAAATGTGAGTCTTCAATAGATAAAGTTTTATCCACAAAGAAAGAAGTCCTCTTTTTGTGATTCATCACAGTAAAAACTTAAAACAGGTTCGGGTGGCAAGAACAAGATGGTGATGAAAGCAGCAACAGATGACAACAAAGAGAGGAGATGGGCAATCGTAAGAAGAAGAGAATATAACATTTAATCAAGAGTAAAAGTGTTGAAAAGGAGAGGCAATAAGGCTAGATCTTTGAAGCTTAAACTAATAATGCAATAGGTGAAAATGCATGTTAGGATTGGTTTGCCCCCCAAAAAAAGATGATATTTTGAACTTAAAAATGAATAATGCTCTAGAGGTTTCCTGATACCAAAAACTGATGAACTGAAGAAGTTTAGAACAGAGGTCTTCAACCTTTTCAGAAATTTTTCAAAGTTAGGTATGGGCCACATAAGGACCATGGGTTGGAGATATCTGCTTTACAGAAAGATATGATACAAGAGAACTTGCCAGAAAAAAATTGGATTGGAATCAGAGAGCTCATTTAAATAATGAAGAGGAAAGACTTATTTTCCAAACAAAGTCAACATCACTTGTTTCAGGTTACAAATGTTATCAAGGATGGGATGGGAAGTTTTTGTATATGAAATACAAGGTTCGACTGTAAAGATCATGGGCTGACCAAGATACATATCATGTATACATCATGGAACGTGCCCAAATGAGGTTCATTTTTCAACATAGTCCCCCTTGAAGTCTACCCACTTCTTCCTTTGGTGTTACAGTGTTTGGATCCCAGTGGTCAAAAAGTCATCAACAGCAGATATGAGATCATTATAAGAACTTTTAAGCCTACACTTGTATATTCACCAGATCTATGCCTTTTAGATTATTGGTACTTTCACTCGAGGCAACACTACTAGTTGGATAAGCAGTAGCTTCACTACTAGTTGGGTCAGTGGTAGCAATAAATTCAATATTTTTTTTTAAAACATCTATAAATTCATTGAACTAAAACTGATTTTTTTTTATGACAGAATACACGTTTTAGTTGAAAGGTAGCAGAAGGTACAAGAAATGCCAGGTAAAAATATTTTAATGACTAAATAAAAATGATATGAACTTGTATAAATAAAAATCTTGTAAAAAAAACAAAAAACTTTTATACCAAACTAATTTTATGCATTTCACTGGTGACTAGGTCATCAATGTTACTTTAATTCATTTTTTTTTTTTTTGGATGCAATAAAACCGGAATTCCTCGGTGCTGTCGTCATGCTTGTACCACTTGGACAAGCAAAAATGATTGGAAAAAAGTTAAATGAGTACTACGCAAAACCAGCAAAGCAAGATATGCTGGGCATTGCTGAAGAAGACAGGATGGACTCATTAGTGTTGCTCCCCTTTGGACTTCTACACGTGAACACACAAATATTGGCTGACCAGCAAAAACTTATATCCATCAGCTCTTTGTGGACACTGGATACCATCAGGGATGGATGGATGGAAAGAGAGGAGAGAAATCGAACTATCAGCATGACTTGATTTAAAACAATATTGTATGAGGATCATTAAATAAGTTTCCTGACTTTTTTTCATATTGGCACTTTTATTGATAGTATACACATGAAACTCTAGTCCCATTCGAAGTAATCTCTTCCGGCTGTAATGCACTTCTTGAACCATTCCAACAACTTCTGGAAGGCCCCATGGAAGTCCTTGCGTGTGAGCATGTCAATGACCTTGGTCACAGCCTCTTTCATCTCCTCAGTTGTCTCATAATGACAGCCTCTGAGCTTAGGGAATAAGCAAAAGTCACAGGGAGCAAGGTCTGGACTGTAGGGAGGCTGAGGAATTATCTTGATGCCTATCTTGGTCAAATAGTCTGTGACAAGGATGGAGTTGTCAACTGGTGTATTGTCCTGGTGGAAATGCCACTGATCCGATTTGAAGAGTGCAAGCCTCTTCCGATGGAATCTCTTCCTGAACTCCCTTAAAACCTCAACATAGTAAGCCTAACCCTTTGGCAAATCAACTCAGGTGTATTGACTTCCTTACTCCTCGCACACCTCTCATCATCCCTCACAGACTCCCTGTCTTCCTTGAATCTCTTATGCCACTCAAAAACTGATGCTTGATTCATGCAAGATGCTCCAAAAGCAGTCTGAAGCATTGCATACGTTTCTGTGGCATTTTTTCCAAGTTTAAAACAGAATTTTATTACATATCGTTCTTCCTCACATCCAGATTGCATTTTTGAAATTTGCTAGCTGTGACAATCAGGCTTTAGTACGGTGTATTCCAATTGCTGCTGTAGCTGTTCATTTAAATCTGATATCAAAGAAATGGGTCAGTCATCTCAAAAGATGTATAGCAATAACATAGTGAATTTTCAAGAGTCTACGACAATTTTAAATGCCTGTACAAAAAAGTCTGGAAACCTATTGAAGGCACCATGTATTTTCATAAAATATTTCTCTTTCCTAATAAATACACTTAATTCAGTGGCCTGATGATGGTGTATATATATATATATATATATATATAATAAAGAGTCAGAAACACAAAAGTTTTATTACAAGTTATCATAAAGTAAACGGTCAAATAATGTTGAAAGCACCTGTCCCTCCAGATCACGCTAGTTAAGCATCAATAATCCTTCTTAGATGAATGACCACTTATTAACAGCAGATTCTCGAAGTGCAAGTTATTAAAATGCAAAAGGCGAGTAACAGTTATAAAACAATATTATCCAAAAATAAATAAATTAATAAAATAAGATGCTACAACCTTTCATTTAATATTAACATTCTTGTGCTCAGTAGACCTTTAAATTAAATATGATTTGTGCAAAGAGAAAAATGTTTTCAACAAATCGATAACAGAAAAGTTACAAATCCAAAAATCTCAGATTATTCACCTTAAAAGCTTTCCTGACAAGTAATATCAAGTTTTATTAAATTTTTCTTCAGTCGTCTTGTGAAAGCTCACACACACACACACACGCACGCATATTTACCTACCCCACTATACTAACAGGATGTGACACAAGGTCAATTTCTAAGTAAAGTTTTACAGGTTTGAATTCTGAGTTTTCATTCTCCTAGACTGGTTACCAAACCAAGGCTAAAGAGCTCAGTCTGCCCAACTATTTAGCCATAGATGGAAGGAGAATAGTTGGATTCATACTTTTCCCCAAGGTTACTTGCACTATGTGAAATGCAAACAGCCCTGTCCAGAATCTGAACTTGGATCACCGTGTTTATTTCCTTCATTATTTATATAATGAAATCTTGTTGGATTAAAAATTTGTTCTTTTTGGAATTAAAAAAAATAAAATTACTTTAGATATTAGACAATTCAAAAAAATATAAGAGAATAGTAAATAAGAATAATAATTGATTAATAAGTAAGAGAAAGTGCTTAAATTTTGTCCCATAATAATTGTTACATTTACTATATGAAATTTATATGTAAATATAACAACTCTTATGAAGCAAAGATAATAATATTTCAAAATCTATTAAAATCCTCATCAGAATATTAAAAAAAAGAAAAAAATTCAAGTTGCTGGGTGGTATAACAATTACGAGCACTGAAAATGAAGGTAAATTCAAATTCTGAAATGGCTTACGTTTACTTTGTAAAGACATGAACCTAATTTTCCTTACATTTGCCCAATATTTTGATCATGTCAATAACATGCTTGATGCTTAAACAGGAGAAGGAGTCGCCTTATATACAATCTGCCTTGGCAACTGCTGCAAAAATCTTATTTCTATAGTCAACTTTGATAGAAATAAAATAAAAAGGGATGAGAAGAGGTAGTATTCGATTTTAAATGAATAATGCTTTCCACTTATTCAATGTATTTTAACCATAGTTGATATATAAAGACATCGTTTTTGTCCCTAAGGTACATATATATATATATATATATATATATATATATATATATATATATATATATATATATACTCCAGGAGTTACATGTGAAGTTGAGATATCTCATAGATTAATGCTTTATAGACTATAAATACTTAGACCAACCCCATAGTACACTGTAATATCAAAGGTAAATAGTAGACAAGATGAGAAGAGATCTTAATATATCTTGACCATTTATAAACTTTAAAGAGAAAAAAGGAAATAAGTGTTGAAATTTTGCCAAGAGGAGTTTGAAAAAACAAAAGAACAGAACATTATTTACATTTTTCAGACTATTGTCCTCATTTTTGTTGCCATGTTTATCACAACTTTTTGTCCGTTGTACGCTCCGGCCTTCTTCAAGTGGCTAGAATGTCGAACTTAACCCTTTATTTTGCTCATCGAGGTAGACTGTTCTAGTTCCACGAGCCATGTTTAATGGATGTGAGTTATCAGTTATCTCCTGTTAATTTCCCCTCAGAAACTTCTCCACTGCCTTCACCGGGTATTAAACTCACACTCTTTTGGGTATGTTCTCAAGGACACATGGTACCGTGGATAAAGTCATTTGGTTAGATCCAGTGATATTCATCGTATTTATATTTTTTGTGATGTTTTCTAAGAATTTTTTTTTTCATACAGTCCTATTAAATAATTTTTAAACAAATCTATTTGACTCGTAGATAGGACCCCAACAAGTACTACCATTGTCAGTCAGAGTGGACCTGAGAGTAATGGCAGTGTAAGTGTATCCACCCCCCAGATCTCTAGAACTAGAGCCTCATCATCAGATGCAGTAGTGTCATATCCAGGATACCCCATGTTGGAGGGGAGGTCTTACCTCTCTGCTAGAGATAGTCATTGTATTCAAAGCCCTGCCAACAGAACGTTAAGAAAGAAGAAGAAATTAGTCCGGAAAAATAATTAATTCATCCTATGACCTAAATCTCCCTGAGGAATTTTTTTCTTCAGAATTTTCAAAAGCATACACAAAAAAAAAAAAAGTTGTATAAGTACGACTGAATTGCGTAAATGAGACAAGAAAAAGATGTTCATTTTTAGATTTATTATTTTGTCACTAATGAAAAAAAGAAAAAGACAACCCAAAATTAAGTTATTTTTTTATTTTTAATGCCATATTAACCTTCATGGGTAATGTAATGCCAAAGCCATCCTAGTAGAAAGGAAAAGAAGGTCATGCCTTTCCCAAGGTGCGACTAGAGTTCAAACTCACTATCTACAATGTTGCAGTCCAGCATGTAAGCCACTATGCCACAGAGATTCTCCCAAAATGAAACCAAAGAGTATGTTTCAATTTAGATGAACTGCTTTGACATCATTGAATAAGAAAAAGAAAACTATCTGGAAAATTAAATTGATAAATTTCTCCATCAAGTTAGCTTCAGAAATAGAATTTTCTTGTCTTAATTAAATTGTTTTTTTTTCTTTTCAAATCATCCAATGATATTAATCTTTCTCAAATTTTTTACATACTACACCTCTTTTCATCATCAAAATGTGCCAATAGAATGGCTTCCCTTGACTCTCGCCCGCTATCCTTCTGTTATTGTTCTTGATAAGTTCCCTAGACGGCATTCAGTGTTGTTGAAGTTCTGTACTTAAGTGTAGTTCACGTATTGAGTTACGCGTGAAAGTAAATACTCACTTGAGCATCAGGAAGGGAAGATTATATATGCATCAGTGCATTCCACAATGTGCAGAGGTGGTCTCATCCATTCCCATTGTTGATTGGCTGTGAGTACAGGAGTGGCTATGCTAGCATGCATATATGCTGGCCAACGCTAGCCGGGCCACTGAGTCAGTAAGTATTGTTTATTTTCTCCTGTGCGTTAGGGCAGTAGCTTCAAGTGTCAACACAGTTTTTGCTGGTCAGCCAGCACTAGGGTATCCATAGGAGAAAATTGCTAATGAGTTTGTCCTTACTTCTCCATCAGTGTCGTGGAGGAGGTATTCTTATGATGTAAATGGTTAAAGCACTGGACTGCAGAATCATAGTAAGCCAGTTTGAACTCCAGTTGTGCTTTTACGTTCACTTTTGGACAAATACCCTTGGGAAAGGTATGAACCCCCTTATCCTCCCAGCTATAGGTTAAATAGTACCACTACTGTTCTTATAGAAGGATAGATTTAGCATTAAATAACCCAAGAAGGATGATATGCCATTAAACAACAACAAAACAAACAAACAAATCCATCAGTGTTCAGTTTGTCTTGCTTGAATGGTTTGTGTGATGGGACCATACAGTTGCTGTTTTGTGAGATGCTGCTTCTAGGATTTCTTCAAAATAGCACACAGCATCTTTGTATAGTTCCCATCAATCTTTTTCTTCAATTGTTTTGTTAGAATCCAAGTGGTGCAGCCTTGCAGTAATACTGACACAAATACAGCTTGTAGAGGCAATCATAGTGCAATAGATACCGTCAAAGAAAATGGACCTAAGTTAAAAATCCCGTACAGGACTGTTTGTCTATCATATAATGCTAATACTTTTGGGAAGGGTATGAATTCAACTATAGGTAAATAGTAGGGCAGACTAGGCTCATAAGCAGAGTTTGACAGGTTTTAATTCAGTTTTGCTTTTCTAAGACTAGTTGCCATACTAAGGTTTAAAAAATGATCTGGTGTCACACCCTGCTCATGTGGAGGAGTAGGTAAATATAGATACAATTCACAGCATGGAAGAATTCTCACTTTATTTCATCAAAGTGTTAGCCAAATATAATTTCCATTCAACCTCAAATAAATTATTTGAATATTAAATTCCAAAACATAACTAATTTACAAGTGTTTGATGAAAATTTACACAAGAAAAGAACCAAACTATAAATGTAGTTTTAATTCTTGAATTTTTTTTAATGGGAAGGATAGGTTTGAAGGACACTGAGAAGATCCAGGATATGAAGTTGCAGGTTTGTGAGTTTGGACCATCATACCCAATCAGGCATTTTACTAAGTGTACGATATCTGGCAATTTATCTACACGAGCCAGCAATTTTTGTTCTATTATAAAGAGATTTACAAATACAAACTCGCAAATACACTCTTTGTGGATCTCAATGCTTTTATTCACCCCCCACCAAAATTTTATTCATTCCCCTCCCGTGGTGGTGGGGGGTCTATATGGGCCACTTGGAGAAGCCCTAGTCTAGAGAGAAAAAATGTCTTCAAAACTTTAATTCACATTAATCAATTTCAGTTCATGAAAAGAAAAAAATCTTAAAGTATCCGTGAATTAACTGAAGACATTAGGGAATGCTTTGAGACTAGTATTTAAATGCTATAGAGAAATGTTATTTGTTAAATATCCAGCTGTTAGAAAAGGTAAATGAAAGATTGATATCCACTTTGATTTTTTTTTTTTTAGCATAATAAACAAGTTTGAAACTGATTATACATGTTATGATAAATATGCTAAATGGAATCCTATAACCTTAGGGTTTCTGCAGACATTAGGAAATACCCTAAGGCTCCTAATAACACTGTCTCGCAGAAACATCAACGCAAGGAAGCTTAAAACACTTTTTCAGAGAAATGCAATGTGAAATTTAATAGACCAACGTTTTTCATACAAATTGATTGCAGAATGTAAAAAAAAAAAAAAAAAAAAAAAAAAAAAATTTTATTGAATTTAATGCCATCTCAAACTGTCGGGTTAGGCCTCAAGGTTAGAGAATCACGCTTATTGAATGTTCATATTTACATTTTTTGTGCAGTTGTTTATTTATTTATTATTATTATTATTTTGCTTACTGTTCAATTGAGTAGGAATCATTTTTAAACAAATCAGGTACTAACACAGTATTTCCATGGGAGTAATAGCAATGAAGAGGTATTCCACAGTCCCAAGAACTGGAACCAAACCATAAGATGCAATATAGCATCATACACAGGACATTCCTTCTTTTTTGCATCATACCCCTTTGCAGGGAATAAAGCAGAGTATTATCAGCCCCGCCAACAGAGTAAAAATAGCGAAATTTAACGTTTAGTAATCAATTTAGAAATGCTAGAAATATTAACGTAAAAAAATAGTCAAATGAAGTGAAGGATTTGTGGAGTAGTAATAAAGTCAATGGGCATCAATAAGAAAAGATCTTGCCGACGTAAACCCATATTCAAGTACCATTTATACTAAAATCAATTATGGTTTCATCTCGTCGTCTAAAACCAGAATATAAATATATCACTAAATAATGAATGATTAAGTGTTTTGACAACACAGATGACATAAGCAACTCGTAAAAATAATGTCCTCTTATAGATTTATAAATTTCGAAAAAAAAAAAAAAAAAATTCGTAATGAAATAATCCATAATAAATAGAATAGTAAATGAATTCATTAACTTTGAAAAGTCAATAATCTCATCAAATCAATCCCATTCAATAATTGCATAAAAGAAGCAAATAAGTTCGATTTTAACGCATAATAGTCTGTAGTCATTAGCAATTTGAGTGGTGGGGGGTCAAATTTTTTCTCGAAAAGCAAAAAAATAAAATAAGAATAAATAAGATATTATTCTGACTTCCCACCAAGTCGAATGACACATGATCATTTTAAAGTTAAGAGCACGCCTAGAGTAGTGGTTAGTTTAAAAATTCCTCAGATTCCGTTAGTATACTCCTTGAAGGGCATCTTAGGCACCAGACAAACCCATCCCTTACTCCCTGTTTTTTTTTTTAATGAAACTCTAGTAATTAATACATGAATTAAAGGCAATTATATCATGCTTGGTGGATTGGTTTTCACTTGTATTCTTCCAATCGGAATCAGTGTGAAACCAAGACAAAAAGAAAAAAAAAAAAATACCGAATCTAATAGCGATTTTCAAGGCATTTTCCCAACTCCTTAATTTAAGTGACAAAATTATTTACTAAACATTTTTTCTGTGAACATTTTTCTTCCTCGTTTGATTTAGTGTTTACACAAAGATGCTAAAAATAAAAGAAACATAATTATGACCGAAGGAAATTGTTTGGTCCTAGGAGACCCCCTTAGCCTCAAACAATACCTGCTTAGCTGGTTTAAGTTTATTACTTGGCGCCACAGGCATCCCTGAAGAGGAATGCCGAAGGGGCTTTTAAGCATTTGTTGAGACGGCTACGCAGAGTTTCGATTAATGCATGACCCTCACCACTATAAAATGACTACCAGTCAAATCTGACTTGGTAGAAGTCGGATAAATCCTTCCTCAGTGAAGGAAAGCTTGAATATTGACAAAACTGAAATATAAAAGTAATATTATCGGCATGCGGGAAACAATGACACACCAAAAGAAGAAAAAGAAAAGAGACAGAGAGGGAAAGAATGAAAGAGAGCTTTGCAAAAAAAAAAATAAAATAAAATAAAAAAAAAATAAAGTTTATAAAAGGGAAAAATATCCTGCTGACAACAATAAAATAAGCAAATTAAAATAAAGGTGCTGGGGCATTTGCGGAGATTTGCTGGGATTGGGTCCCCTTAAAAATTACTAGTAGTATAAATACTAAATCACAAATATGAAATTTATCATAATATCTCCAAAAAAAAAATTGAAAAGAACAAGCAAAAGAAAAAAAAAATGTAGTGAAACTGAAAAGGTCTGAATATTATGAGTGAGAAAACCAAAAAATTGCAGAACAATAAGGTGACGGTCGTACCCATCATTACTAGAGTACTCGGTACAGTCCTGAAAAGCGTTGCAAAGAGTTGGGAATGGAATTATGAGGAGAAAAAGTCGACATCATCAACCCAACGGCATTTACATTCAATTAGAATACTGAAGAGTATGATTAAAGAGGACTACTGCCACTTGTTCTTTAGTGAGAGCGCTTCCTGATACGACACGTTTAAAAGTGTCTACAAAATAAGCATTTGTTCCGGGTTCTGACTATTTTAACTCACTATCACTGATTTATTACGAAATTAGTTGTTTTTTTTTTTTAAATAAATATTGAACCACTAAATGACGTCTTACAATACACTCCAAAAAAGTTAAAAACTAAAATATGAAGAAAGAAAAACGTCATTTTTTTAAAAAAGTGCCCTGTCCCACCGCCCAAAAAATCATTATTGTAAAAAAAACTTGAAAAGATGATATTTGTAGATTTTAAAACTGATTTTTAAACAATAAGTGAAAGATCTCTCTTCTTCATAACAGATGTCCTAAGTTTCACATATTAAGATACCATTTATTTTTTTGCGGGGGGGGGGGTTCTTTGTTATTGTTTTTTTAGGGATACCTAATGCAACTACCAACAACAACAAAAGCTAAAACAATACGCATATTTTTCTTATTGTAAACAGAAAATTAGTTGTACTAGTAGTAAAACAAACAATAACCTTCATCTATCATGTCATTTGCTTGGGTTTTGTGTGTGCGTGTGTGTTTTAGGGTTGTCGAATGAAAACGATTTTCTGGGCCCTCCCCAAAAGTTTAATTACTTATTTGAAAATGAAGAAAGAATTTTAGACTTCCCCCTGAATTCTGGGACAAAAAAAAAAAAAAAGTCGTATAAAAGGCAGAATGAAAAATTTTGTAAAGATTTCAAGTCACCGCGAACACGCAAGTGTTTAAAATACTCGGGTCGTGGGCGATTTTTCTTGGGAAGAAATTTGAGTGCAAGGTGCTCGGTTTAAAAAACCTCTGATCACGCCTAGATAAAAAGATTTTTTTTTAATTTGATATAGAGAAAGGAGTTAGATAAACTATGGTTTTTCGTAGTTGTTTTTTTATTTTTATTTTTATTTTTAAGAATTCACAGACTATATTGATTTCAAAAGTAGACGTTAATGATCTCACATGATAATTAAAAAAAAAAAAAAAGAAAAGAAATCCCCCCACACCAATTTAAAAAAAAAAAATTAAACAAAAATACAAAACAAAAACAAACAAAAAACAATAAATGAAAACTAGCTCCCCCAAATTCTGACACCTACTTTATAGAAAGTATAGTTGAAATAACTTTTTCTTTTTTTTTTTTTTTTTTTTTGCAAATATTGCTTATCTAAAACTTGATTGTACAAGATTCAATAACAAATTTTGACAAATCGAAAATACAACGACAAATAGAACACCGAAAATAACTTTGGATTTTTTTCCAGGCTTGTCTTCAGACTGTTTTACAATAATGTCACATGATTAAAGAGTCCCCGTTTCTAGTAAATATTAATTTAATGACTGTGTGTGTGTTTTTACTTATATTCTCGTAAAGGAACTTTAAAGTAATTTCTAAAAGTCATTTTACGTCTTTTTTTATGTATGCATATTCTTATTTATTTTATTTATTTTATTTTTTAGTCAGACTTGTCCATATTTTATTGTAGAAGAAATGGTTTTATTAGAAAAAAAAAAATTTAAAAAAAGAGAAAATGCTTTTTATATTGTCAAAAGTTTTTAAACAAGGCATTCATTTAGTATGAGACATATACAATAAGAAAAACAATTTTAAAAAGTAAAACACATCCACATGAAAACTAAAAAAAAAAAAAAAACGCACTTTTTTCTTTTTTTTTTTC
>OY757915.1:110638883-110812030 GCA_963585895.1 Sepioteuthis lessoniana
CTCGACTGGTTGAGATGCCATTAAGATTGATCAATCAATTCTCTTGAATCACATTAGAGAGGCTCATTATTGTAAGTTTAATAGAAAGAAAAAACTCTTCAAACCGGGATAGATAGAAAGATCCTGTTCTTTATAAAATCCAAGTTTACATGTTTTTATTTGTTTGTTTTTCCAAACAGCAGTAAAAAGAGGTTGAGAATGGGTTTCTAGGGTTGTCATATGCCAGTTCTCTATGGGAGATAATTATTTTTTGTATCCCTACACCCAAGTTAATACAAATTCTAAACTTCATTATTCTAATGCTTTTCAGAAAATTCTGAGAATCAAAAATAAAGATTTGACCGCCATTCTTTGTTGTCAGTCTTATAATGTTAAAAGTTATTCCAAATTACAGGCTACATATTTACCCAAGGCCTCCACAACAGACAGGATGATAAGCAAGGTCAATTTTTTTTAGAGCTGTTTACCTTCTTCTAAATTGGTTTCCTTACCCAGTCTGCTCCATTTACCTTTGTTTCTTTGTTTAATGGCATCTCAACCATCATAGGTTATTTAATGTCAAAGTTGTCCTTCTAGAAGAACAGTATTGGTACTATTTAACCCACAGCTGGGAGGTTAAGGGGGTTCATACCTTTCCCAAGGTATTTGTCCGAAAGTGAACATCATAGCACTATTGGAGTTTGAACTCGCTTACTACAATCCTACAGTCCAGCACTTTAACCATTACACCAAGAGGACACACCCTGACCTTTCCAAAGTGGTATCTGATTAATGAAAATTGATAGAAATATCTGTAAGGTTGAATAATGAGGTTATGAATATATATAAAAAAAAGATACTGAAATATTTTGCAATAATTTTATCTGCTGCATACATCCTTGCATTAAAAAAGAAAGATTCCAAAGCGTATTCTGCCGCGTGCAGATTAAGTGAGATGACAGCAAATAATTTTATGCCACATTTTGTATGAGAATGCAGAATATCCACTTTCTTGTCGACTTTGAAAATCCAGATACCTGGATTCTATCACTGGAAATACACAGGATAATCTGATTGGATTTTAGATATTTAATAAATTGTATAAGTCAGGTCAGAGAATATTCTGCTGTTAGTATGATGTAATCCAGTACAATTTACAGACAAGTCAGGATGAAATCATAAGTTCCCATCCAAGGGGAGTCTCTATGGCACAGTGGCTAACATGCTGGAATGTGACATCATAGAGAGTAAAAGTAAGTAAAGTTGGCAACCGTAGTTGAGGGCGACCAGAAGGCTCCCTATTCAATAGCTACTACAATGAGGTGTAGGGGAGGGTGCTACTCCTTTCCCTGGATTGCTCCACTTTACACTTGATACGTACCTTATATTGCTGAGTGTTAAGCAAGGAGGTATCAAGTACCATTTTTAAAGTCTTTGGTATGACGCGACCTGGGTTTGAACTTTGGCGAACACTCTACCCACTAAGCCAATATTCAAATCAAAAAACTATAAACAAAACTCTTTAAAAAATATGTCAAAGTTGTATTTTTACAGTGCTTTAAGGTTTAACAATAGTTTTCTTCTTATTTAGAAACAAAATTTGAGTATTTTCGTCATATTTTCCTTTTAGAAAATACTGCTTTGAGAGTTATTGACAATTGGAAAAATGTTAATGCTGATAGTTTCTACAGAAAAATGCCCAAGTTTTGATAAATGTGTATTTGTTGTATAGTCACAACCAACTATACATACACATATGCATTCAAAAACATAATAACGCAATAATGACGAGCGGACACAGTTCTTTAGAAAAATATACCTCTCACTTTATTGAAAGGGTTGTGTGTGAGAGGGAGTTGGAGACCGAACAAAGACTGCAACATAATGATGCCCCAACTCTTCTGGCTATCACAGCCTTTCTTTCCCGTTCTCCTGGGCTGCTCAACTGGGGGCCGGGGGGGGCAGCCTCTGCTAGGACATGGTTCTCATTCCAGCATCTTCTCTCCAACTGATCTGAACTTCCTGTTGCCAGGGTTAAATAATAATTTGACGCCTACCTACTTCCTGCGAGCGTCACAAATTGCACTCAATTCAACCCCTTGACTGTCAAGGTCGCCCCGGGTCTCCTGATAACTTCGACCAGATGCACCTGTTATTTACACAGGTGCATTTATTCTTTTGACAGCTTGGCCGGGTCAGAGGTCAATATGCAACATATTCACTGCATTTTTATAATAAAATCAATCTCAAATCCAGTAATACTCTGCTTGACATTATTTCGGCCAACATCAAATTCAACATGCACCACTTTTCAAGATGGTCAGATCTGGTCAGATGGTCTTGTGGATGTGATGGTCACATGATAAACAATCTCACTCAGTGACTTCTCATTGCTGACTGAGTAAACGCATGAGAGAGCATTTTTTTGCCCATGCACAGTTAGACCACCTTTGATGGTTCACAAACTTAAATCAAGGCTAAACAATTGGTTATTAAGATATAAAAAATGGTTGGTACCTTTCCAGACCAATCTTGTGTGTAACAATTGATTTAAAATTCAAAATTTGAAAAGCAGAAACTAAAATGACATAATAAAAGTCTATTTGTCAAAGCTTCAGTGATTCAAAGATATCTGAAAACCAAACCGAAACACAAGGATCAAATGGAATTTTACAGAAATTCTGGAAATGCTTGACATTCCTTATCATTTCAGAAAAAAAACTTCATTGGAGAATTTGCTTTACATGAAACTTTACAATTCAACAGCTGCATTCTTGTGCAAAACCTTGAAATAGATAAAAAAATTCATATTATTATTTTGTGTTTATTATCAAAACGAATGTTAGGATTAGTTTTTACTGGTTTACCGCACAACATATATATATAAGTAAGTAAAGTTGGTGACCGTAGTCGAGGGCGACCAGAAGGCTCCCTTTTCAATAGCTACTACACTGAGGTGTAGGGGAGCGCATTACTCCTTTCAGTGGATTGCTCCACTTTACCCTTGATACATACCTTATATTGCTGAGTGTTAAGCAAGGAGGTATCAAGTACCTTTTTTAAAGTCTTTGGTATGACCCAACTTAGGATTGAACCCCAGTCTCCCAGACTATTGGCGAACTCTCTACCCAGTAGACCAATGAGCAGGGGGATTGATTATTAATCAAAAGCAATAACAACAAATGATTAAACAAAACCAGATAAAAAATACAATAAAATGAATACAAAAGACATAACAATCTCCCAGGATAGCATATTGCATTTGGTAGAAGCCAGAAGCTGCAAGGAGCCATGATTTACAGTCCTTCTATAAGAATGGCTTCGGTATTAAATGACCCACGATGATTGATCATATTTACCAACCCCTCTGCTCAGGCAGGATATGACAAAAGGTCAATTTTTAAACGGAGTTTAACAGGTTTGAATTCAGAGTTTTCCTTCTCCTAGACTAGTAGCCTCACCAAGGCTGAAGAATCCAGTCCGCCATACTATTTACCCATAGCTGGAGGGAGAATAATTGGATTCATACCTTTCCCAAGTGTATTTGTGCTATGTGAAATGCAATCAGTCTCGTCAGAGATTTGAACTCGTGTCGCCGTGTCCATTTCCTGCGATGATAACCATTACACTATGGGCACCCACGAAGATTGATATACCATTAAAAACGAAGAAACCAATCCAAACTAGCTAGGTGTTTAAAATTTGAAAAACAAATCCGGCATAAAAGGCTAAAGTAAAACGTCTGTTTCTTGACGCTTCAAATATCAAAATGTATCTGAAAGCCAAACCGACACAAATATCAAATGGAATTTTACAGAAATTCTAGAAATGCTTGACATTCCTTATCATTTCAGAAAAAAACTTCAATGGAGAATTTGCTTTACATTAAACTTTACAATTCCAATGGCTGCATTCTTGTGCAAAACCTAGAAATAGTTTTTTTTCAATTATTATTATTATTATTATCATTATAACTATTATTATTATTATTAGTGCTTATTTCTAAAAATTTACTGACAATGGTTGGATTAATTTTTAGTAGATGACTGTTGTATCAGTTGTTTACAATGATATCATTGTTTCTGTTTATGGAGGAGTGAATGATAACTATGAAACTGTTATCATGAAAATGGAATGATTGGAATTATAGCCAGGCTGATTGCATACTCAACAAAATTTACATTCAATTACAAATTGAAGTGGAAATTGCTTTATTCTTTAATGTATAACATTTTAAATGTATTTTTTAAAACAAATCATAGCTATGGTGTACCATTTTTTGTTTGGTTGGTTTTATGGCATATCAACCTTTGTAGGTTATTTACCGCCAAATCCATTTTTATGTAAATAATCAGTTCTATTAAAAACAATTCAGTTTAGCATGAGTACACAGTTTGTCAAAAACATTTCTATTTCAAACTATTCAGTTTATACAAGCAGTTATATAACAATTCAGTTTAGTGTTAGTACAGTTTCAATGTCAAAAACAGTTCAATTTAAAACAATAGAGTTTAGCATATGTACCCAGTTTAAATGTAAGTACAGTTTAATAGTGAAAAACATTTCTATTTCGAGCTATTCATTTTAGTCAAGCAGTTCTAATTCAGCTAAATCAGTTTAGTATAAGTACAGATTTTTTGACACACAGTTACATGTCAAAACAGTTCAATGTTAAACAGTTCAGTTTAGTGTAAATACAGTTTCAATGTCAAAAACAGTTCAATTTCAAATAATTCAGTTTAGCATAAGCACGCAGTTTAAATGGAAGTACGGTTTAATTGTGAAAAACATTTCTATTTCAAGCTATTCAGTTTAATCAAACAATTCAGTTTAGCATAAGTATGCCATTAGTTCTATTTAACCCATAGATAGGGCCCAATCAGGTGCTACCACTCTGAGCCAGACTGGACCTGGGAGTGATGGCAATGAAGGGGTGCTCCGTATTCCCCAAGGCCCCAGCATTACTTGGACCTCACCATCAGATTGTTTAGTGTCATATCCAGGACACTCATTGGGGGTGTCTTACCCCTCTGCAGAGGTGCAGTCTGTGTATACTACAGCCCCAGCTGAGTGGGCAATACACAGAGTTAAATGTCAAACAGTTTTATTTCAGATAATTCAGTTCAGCATAAGTACACAGTTTAAACCCCAAAACAGTTCTATTTTGAGCAATTCAGTTTAGCATTAGTATGCAGTTTAAATGTCAAAACAGTTCTATTTTAAACAATTCAGTTTAGCATAAATACAAAGTTTAAATGTATAGAAACAGTAAACTCCAACCACCGTTTAGTTCTATTTAACCCATACATAGGACCCTTATCAGGTGCTACCACTCCGGGCCAGAGTAGACCTAGGAGCGATGGCAATAAAGGGGCACTCTGCATTCTTTAAAGCTCCAGCATTTCTGGAACCTCACCATCAGATTGTTTAGTGTCATATCCAGGACACTCGTTGGGGGGGGGGTCTTACCCCTCTGCAGAGATGCAGTCGGTGTATTCTACAGCCCCAGCCAACTGGGCAAATTTTTTGTGTTTTCATTACATATATATATATATATACATATATATATATATGAATACCAAAGCTTTTTTTTCTTTTGACAAGGCATTGTGCTATTGTTTGATTATTTTCAAGCAGGATAAAATTTTTAGCCTTTTCATTTTTTAATAAAAGTTTTTCCCCCAGTTATCAGCTTGCGTATTTTTTCTTTATTTACAAATTGTATCATCTGTTTTTTTTTCAGACAATCAGAATTATAGAATAAGTGTAAAACTGAAAATAATATATATCATTTTCAGTTTTACACTTATTCTATATATATGCTTCCACATAGGGGTTGAGTACTCTGGCAAAGGAATTTTCAGCTGCCGCTCGCAAAATGCAAAGCTCTTCGAATGAATTGAGCACTCAAGTATCCAGTAAGGTATAAAATGTAAACAAACAAACGCTGCTGCTGTTGTTGCTATATAATACCTCATAATTCCCGAAGCAGACGTGGTACGCTTGCTGACTAAGTGGTCTGATTCTGAGTTTAATGTAAAGTTGGGCGGGTTTTGATCCCAGCTTCAAGCATCCTACGTGTCTAGCCACACTGAAGAGTTGTGATACAATAAAACAGTCTGTCTGTAGATGACAATATATATATATATATATATATATATATATATATATATATATATATGAAGAAAGCAGAAAAAAAAGAATAATCCAAATCGGTGAATTTATTGTGATGTAAGTTGTAAAGTTGTGGGTGACCTTAGTCGAGGGCAACTCGAAGGCTTCCTTTTCCTTAGCTTCTACACTGAGGTGTAGGGGAGGGCACTACTCCACACCCTGGATTGCTCCACTTTACCCTTGATACGTACCTTATAATTCTGAGTGTTAAGCAAGGAGGTATCCAGTACCATTTTTTTTAAGTCTTTGTTATGACTTGACCTGTGTATGTGTGCGTGTGTGTATACAGCTCACCCCAAATATATATACTTATACATATATAGATATATATGCACATATATATATATATATATACATTTATATAAGTTGAAAGTGAAACAACTGAAGTCGAAGGCAACCTGAAAGCTTCTTTTCAATATATGAAGAGAAGGGTGATGATCTTTACCTTTTGCTCCACTTATCCTTGATCCATACTTAATAATGCTGAGTGTTAAGCAAAGAGGCATCAAGTACAATTTTTTAAGTCTTTGGTGTGACTGAGATTGATCCCCATTCTCCTGGCTATGGGTAAACACTCTAACTATTATGCCAATTGGCTCGTGTTAAATGTATACACACACATATATATATATATATGCATATTCATATATGCACATATATATAGGTAGTATTTAGGTTAGTCAGGTTTTATGGCATATCAACATTTATTGGTTATTTAATGCCAAATTATGCTTATACATATACTAAATGCATGTTTGAAGATAAAAATTTAAAATGGGCCATAGCTCATTTGTTCGCAATTAGTTAGTTTCAAATATTCATTTCACGAAGCCTTTTGCTTAGATGAGGCACAAGGCCATATGAATGGGGCACCCAGGGAGACTTGAACTCACTTGTGATATTTTGCTAGTCTAGCTTGCTAACCATTACACCACCAGAGAAGACAAACAATTTAATCTAATATCAGTTATTTGTTTGGATTTTATGGCATATCAACCTTGGCAGGATATTTAATGCCAAATCCATTTTTATACAAATAATCAGTTCTATTTCAAACAATTCAGTTTAGTATAAGTATAGATTTTGTTTACACACAGTTAAATGTAAAAATAGTTTTATTTCAAACAGTTCAGTTTAGCATAGAAAACAGTTCCATTTCAAACAATTCAGTTTAACATAAGTATGCAGTTTAAATGTCAAACAGTTCTATTTCAAGCAATTAAGTTTAGCATAAGTACACAGTTTAGTTCTATTTGACCCACAGATAGGATCCTATGAGGTACTATCAATCCAGACCAGAGTGGACCTGGGAGCAATGGCAATGAAGGGGTGCTCCATATTCCCCAAAGCTCCAGCATTGCTGGAACCTCACCATCAGATTGTTTCATGTCATATCAAGAACACTCATGGGAGAGGGTCTTACCCTTCTGCAGAGGTTCAGTCGGTATATTTTAAAGCCCTAGCCAACAGGTCAATATCTGGTTATTATTTAACACAAATAATTCTATTCAACACTATTCATTCTTGTGCACACAGGAAAATTGTCCTAAGTATTGCTGAACCAGACATGCAGGACACTGCTGGAGAAGCAGGGATGAACTCATAAGAGATGTACTCTTATGGACCCCCACACATGGCCGTGCAAAAGCAGGATGACCAGCACGAACATACATTCAGCAGCTATGTGAGGATACGGGATGTTGTCCTGAAGACCTACCTAGGGCGATGAACGATAGGGAGGAGTGGCGAGAGAGGGTCAGGGATATCCGTACTACCAGTGCGAAATGATGATGATGATGATGATTGCTATGTAATACTCATAATTGAATTTTCCCACACGGTTAAACAGATTCAGGTATTCTTATCTAACATGAATAATTCTATTTAGTATAAATCCTTTCTTTGTGCACTCTTAAATCAATTCAAGTATATCTAACACCAATATGTTAATTTGCACACAGATGATTTCAAGTATAGTTTCGTAACATTATCAATTCAATTGAAAATCAATCATTTGTTTACAGACAGCTCAATTGTCAAACAGGTCTATTTGATCCATGGAGAGGACCCTATCTACCATTCTAGGTCAGAGAGCATCTGACAGTAATGCCAAAGAAGAGGTATTTCATAATACTCAATGTTTAAAGACTGGAGCATCACCATCAGATGGTTTTGTGTCATATCCAGGACACTTGTTAGAGAGAGGTTTTACCTTTCTGCAGAGATGCAGTCAGTGTATTCTACAGTATTCTGTATTGTGTATTCTACAGTATACTGTATTCTACAGTCTCAGCCAACTGGGCTGACACATACATATACATACATATATATATATAAGTAGCAGGTTTGCTGCAAGGAGACACATTAGCCCCATAACTCTTTATCATCTGCTTAAACTATGTGCTTAGAATGTCTATAGATATAATGAAAGATAACAGTTTCAAGCTGGCAAGGAAAGAAGCAGAAGATACCTTGCACAAACAATTATGGAGAGAGACTACGCTGATGACATACCACTTCTGGCAAATACACCCACCCAAGCTGAAACCCTGCTACTTAGTCTGGAATGAGCAGCTGTTACCATAGGCACAGACAAGATGGAATACATGTGCTTTAATCAAATAGGTGACATCTCTACACTATATGGTAGCTCTCTGAAACTAGTGGACAAGTTCACCTACCTAGGAAGCAATGTCTCATCAATTAAGAAAGACGTTAACATACAACTAGTAAAGGCATAGACAGCTATCGATTGGCTATTGGTCATATGGAAGTCAGACCTGAATGATAAAATAAAACGCATTTTTTTCCAAGTGGTGGTTGTGTGGATACTGCTATATAGATGCCCAACATGGATGCTAACAAAACATATGGAGAAAAAGTTTGAATGCTGCAAGCAATATTGAATCAGTCTTGGAGGCAGCACCTCACAAAGCAGCAGCTGTATAGCCACCTACCATCCATCATGAAAACTATCCAAGTTAGACGATCCAGACATGCAGGACACTGCTGAAAAAGTAAGGATGAACTCATGGACCTCATCACATGGATGAGCAAAGGCAGGAAGACCAGCTAGAACCCAAATACAACAGCTCTGTGCCAATACAGGATGTAGCCTTGAAGACCTCCCGGGAGCAATGGATGATAGAGATAGGTGGCAAGAGAGGGTCAGGGAGATCTGTGCTGGCAGTGTGACATGATAATGATGATATGCATATATATATATATATATATATATATATATATAAATAAATATACATGCACATATATAAATACATATATAGATACATATATATATATGAATATACATACATATAATATATACACATATATTTACATCCATATAATATATATACTTATAGATATATGTACATATATATATATATAGATATATATATACATACATACATATATATGTCAAGATATGTACACATATATTTATGAAGATCTTGTGTTTGGTACAAAATTTTGATATTATTTTTAAAAGCATGTGTACAGTAAAATATTTTGAAAACAATTCATCATCATTGTCATCATCATATCGCGCTGGTAGCACAGATATCCCTGACCCTCTCTCGCCACTCCTCCATATCGTTCATCGCCCTAGGTAGGTCTTCAGGACAACATCCCTTATCCTCACATAGCTGCTGAATGAACGTTCGTGCTGGTCATCCTGCTTTTGCGCGTCCATGTGTGGGGATCCATAAGAGTACATCTCTTATGAGTTCATCTCTGCTTCTCCAGCAGTGTCCTGCATGTCTGGTTCGTCTAACTTGAATAGTTTTCGTGATAGGGGGCAGGTGGCTGTACAGTTGGTGTCTTGTGGGGTGTTGCTGCCAGGACTTGTTCAAGATTGCACGCAGCATTCTTGTGTAATTGCCATCTAGCTTCTTCTCCAGCCGTTTTGTTAGCGTCCATGTAGCAGTATTGATGTGGCCACTGCCTGGAAGAAACTGCGTTTCATTTTATCGGTTAGGTCTGATTTCCATATAATCGATAGCCTATTGATAGCTGTCCATGCTTTTGTTAACCTCGTTTCGATGTCCTTTTCGATTGATTCGACGCTGCTTCCTAGGTAAGTGAATTTGTCTACTAGTTTAAGAGGGGTTCCTTCTAGAGTGGAGATGTCCCCTGTTTGGTTATAGCACATATATTCCGTTTTGTGTGCATTAACATGGAGGCCTATGCTTGCTGCTGCTCGTTCCAATCTATGCAGAAGTGTTTCGGCTTGGTCAGGTGTATTTGCCAGTATCGCTATGTCATCGGCGTAGTCGTCGTCGGTAATTGTTGTTGTGGGGTACCTTCTGCTTCTTTTCTTCGTCAGTTCGAAGCCATTCTCTTTGATTTTGTCAATCGATGTTCTAAGTACGTAGTCTAGACAAATGATAAAGAGGTACGGGGCCAGCGTGTCCCCTTGTAGTACTCCTGCTACAATGTCAAAGTATTCTGTGTTTCCATCCGGTGATCGTACTTTTACTTTAGTGTTTCTATAGAGAATCGTTATTGTCGCTATGGTTTCTTTAGGTATGCCGTACGCTAGTAGGATTATATATATTATATATTATATATATATATATATATACACACACACATACATATATATATATATTCACAGATAGAAAGATAGATAGATAGATAAAAGCATTTGTGGTGTAATGTTTACTGTTGTAGGAAATGGACTTGGTGCACATGTTCAAATCCTGGAGACTTTTTGCATTTCACATAACACTGATACCCTTGGGAAAGGTATGAATCCAGCTATTCTCAATCCAGCTATAGTTAAATAGTAGGGCAGATGGTCCTTTTCAACCATGGTATGGCAACTGGTCTTAGAGAAGGAAAACTCTGAATTTAAATCTGTTAAACTCTGTTTAATAAATTAACCTTGTGTCACATCTTGCTTGAGTGGAGAGGTAATATATATATATATATATAGTTGGCCTTGGTATAATGGTTATATTTGCTGCAAATGAAGACAGAGACCCGAGTTCAAATCCTGGACAAGACAGCTATCATTTCACATCGGGCTAATAACTTTTGGGAAGGTAAAAAAAACAATTATTCTCCCTCCAACTATTGGCAAATAGTAAGACACAATGTGCTCTTAAACCTTACTATGGCAACCAGTTCAGGAAAACGTAAACTTTGAATTCAAACCTTTTAAACTTTGCTTAAGAATTTACCTTCTGCTGAAACTGCTCAGGTTGGTAAATAGATATATATACATATTCATTTCCCATAGAGAGTTCGCATATATTGCATTTAATATAAAATATTTTAAAATGTATATTTTGGTTGTGGGCCATTTTATTTATAGGAGCACTACATATATATTCAAGAATAAATATGTAATTTTCAGACACTCACAAGTCCTTCTTAGGCATAAAATGCATTTTAGAATGTACAGAAATGGAATTAAATACATACTTTTCAGAGAAAAAAATTTTAAAAATAAAATTCAGTTTAGAAAAAATATCTAGCTAGCCCAGCTTGCATTTTGACCATGTCCAACTTTGTATGTGTACGTCTTTTTGTTGAGTTATTGTACATTAAGATAAGATTGGAAATACATTCATATAGAAAGTCAATGTATGATCCATATAATTCCCAATATTTGCAGGTGGGCTGGGAGTCTTTGTGGCATACTGGTGAATGTATGAGACTGTGACATCATAGAGAGTTTAAACTCCAGTCATGCAATTACATTCACTTTCTGACAAATACCTTTAGGAAAAGGGTGGACTTAAATAAAGGTAGAGTAAATTTATTTAGAAGAAAATTTGGGGAATTATATTAACTTACTTTGAAACAACTTATTTTTGCTTAAGCTCTTGATTTGTGATTCTTTTTTTGTTAGTAAAACAGTATATAACAAAAAATATACGTAATTAAGATTGTTTACATCAAAAACCAAATCCAAATAAAAATAGCCTTCTAACTGATCTGGAATAGGGTGATCATTCTACATTGGGTGATCATTCTTCATTAGGTGATCATTCTACATTGAATTAGAATGTGAATGTGACCCCCGACCTTATAGAATGTAAAATTTTTTTTTCAAAAAATTAAAAAAAGTTACTACAAGTCTGAGGGTCTAAAATTAGGTCACCCCCTGCAAAAAAAATAATTAGTTGGAAATTTTACAATTTTTTTCATTTTTTTTTCAATTTCAAGGTTTGAATTTTATCAGTAAAATATTGTCATTATCTTAAAAAAAATGAAATTTTAAATATCTTTTTACAATTTACCATTTTTCAAATGATCAAGAATTACAAATATAAAGTTCCGAAGTTGGAGTTTTGAAAATCAAGAATACTTCCTTTTAACATCTTATATAAACAGTTTCGATTAGGTTTTTGACAACTTATCTTTTATGACATAATTTTATGACATAATTTTGTGACATTCTGTTTTATTTAAAAAAATAAAAACATCACAAATCAATAGCTCAAGCAAAAATAAGTTATTTTGAAGTAAATTTACATGAATTACAACATTTATTTCCTTCTAAATAATTTTAGACTATCTTCTTTAACTCTACTGGGAAAGGTATGAACTCCCTTATCCACTCCCAGCTATGGGTTCAATAGCACCACCACTGTCCTTCTACAAAGATGCCTTTGACATAAAATAACCCACAAAGATTGATATGCCATTAAACAAAGAACTCAAACAATATTTAGAAAAGTATATAGTCATATGAGAAAATAAACAGAATCCTTCATCTCAGATATTTTTACCTTCTTACCCCCTTATTGAACTAGTGGGTAGAGTGTTCACCAATGATCCGGGAGACCGGGGTTCAATCCCAGGTAGTGTCATACCAAAGACTCAAAAATGGTACTTGATACCTCCTTGCTTAACACTCAGCAATATAAGGTACGTATTATGGGTAAAGTGGAGCAATCCAGGGAAATGAGTAGTGCCTTCCCCTACACCTCGGTGTAGTAGCTATTGAAAAGGGAGCCTTCTGGTCGCCCTTGATTACGGTCGCCAACTTTAAATTATCACTATATCTAACACTCATAACTCTATTCAATATCAGTCACAGTGAAGTGGTTCCAAGTATTGCTATGTCTCACTAACAATTCAATTAAACATCAGTCATATGTTTGCACACAGTTAAATGATCAAGCAGTTCTATTTCTGACTATTCAATTTAGTATAAGTCATTTGTTTGCACTCAGTTTAAATGTCAAACAGTTCTATTTGACTCATATTTTGTTTCTGCAAGATATTTAAGAATATTCTTCAGAACTAATTAAGGCAAAAATGATATCTGAAGTAGAAAAAGCGACTAATTTTTTTTTTTTAATATTAGAATATATAAAATTTACTCAAATTTTTTATTGACTTTCACTCCAAAATAAACGGACTCTTTCCAGTACCTATAAAAACTAAAAAAAACGTTACTAACAAGTAATAACTTATACATGAAAGAATTACTACATACAGAAAATAAACAGGGCACTTAATGTGACAACTTTTATCCTTTTAATTCTCTGATAGCTATTTTCTAAGCTTTTCTTAAGCCAACTGTACAGCGCATTTAATAAATCTCAAAATCACTTGTTATGGATTGCTATCTGTGATAGTTATTTACTAAGCTTTCCTTAATTGTAGTACAAGGCCAGCTGTAGAGAGCACTCAGTAAATCTCAAAATCACTAGTTATGGATTGCTAGTCTAATCATTATACCATGTAGATATCTCTTTTAATTATATGATAACAAAATTCTCATTTGTTAAAAAATACAGTGGTTTATATATGTGGGATGTCTGAAGAGGCACTGATAAAATTCTGGGACATCTGAAGAGGCAATCAGGGAATTCTGGAATGTCTGAAGAAGCAATGAGGGATTTCTCGGATGTCTGAAGAGTCACTCAAGGAATTCGGGGATGTCTGAAGAGGCACTCATGGAATTCTGGGATGTCTGAAGAGGCAATCAGGGAATTCTGGAATGTCTGAAGAGGCTATCAGGGAATTCTGGGATGTCTAAAGAGTCACTCATAAAATTCTGGGATGTCTGGAGAGGCACACAGGGAATTCTGGGATGTCTGAAGAGGCACTCAGGGAATTCCAGGATGTCTGAAGAGGCAATCAGGGAATTCTGGGATGTCTGAAGAGGCACTCATGGAATTCTGGTTATCATTATGAGAAATGGAATCAGCAACCAAAGTTCAAAACCTGAATGAGGCTTTTTGCATTTTACTTTGCACAAATGCTCTTGGAAAGGGTATTAATCTAACTAGTCTAGGCAACCAATCTAGGAGAAGAAAAAACTCTGAATTAAAACCAGTTATACTTTCCTTAAAAATTGACCTTGTGTCACATCCTGCTCATCAGGGAGGGGTTGGACAAATACATACACGTGATGTCTGAAAAGTAAAAGACAAACATTTCCTAAAGTTTATTACTAAATGAATAAAACATTGTGCATTTGTTACGGGTACAGTGTTTGCCAATGGTCCAGAAGAGCAGGGTTCAATTACAGGTCAAGTCATACCAAAAACTCAAAAAATGGTACTTGATGCCTTCTTGCTTAACACACAGCATTATAAGGTACAGATTAAGGGTAAGTAGTGCAATCCAGGGAAAAGAATAGCACCCTCCTTGACACCTCTATATAGTAGCTATTGAAAAGGGAGCCTTTAGGTTGCCCTTGACAATAGTCGGCCAACTTATTTACTTACTATGCTACTGATAACCATTAAGTCCCATGGCACTTTTGTGTCAGTATGTGTATGTTACCAGAATTTGCCTGCAAACACTACAATCACAGCTTTAACAAAAGTCAGTAATCTCCTCACAAAATGCTTGACAGTTGGCTAATCTTTGAGAGTTTTACTCTTTCTTTCTTTCTTTCTTTCTTTATTCACTTTCCCATTGCTGAAGACAATCACTCTTAACCCCCAAAAAGCTAAGAAATACTTTTCCGATTTTTGTTTGAAGTAAATCATATCAGTTTTTTCCATTTTGCTACAAGAGTAGCAAATTGATTTTGCCGTTTACTTGCAAATTTTGTTCTGACTCAATTTTTTTGCTCCAAAATGGTTTCACATAATCTCATAACATTCACTTACATTTTAGGAAAGTCATCAGTCACTTCTACTTTGTGCTGCTAACAAAAACAAAAAAAGATTTAAAAACAGTATATAACATTTTCCTCTCAATGCTAAATAATTAACTGAAATATTTACTTTACATTTTTATGTAGCTTTGTTTTTAAAGCACAATATGCTTCCCAAAAAAGGAATAGAGGATCCAATTCTTGTAGTGGTCAGTCCGACTAGCATATGTAAATTTACAGACTACACATTTAAATTTTCCGAAAGAAAAACAAAAAATAGACGTGTAAATATATAGATAATTATTCCTATTTCAATTTCATTTTTAATATATTTGGGTGCAGGTGAAAAATAATTCAAAACAAGGTTTGTTCAATAATTATTGAAACAGAGCTTTATTGACCAAGACAGAAATGAAGAATGAATAAATTGTTATTTTCATAAAAATGATCTCCTAAGTATTCAACGTACTTATTCTATGTCCTGTGGGTGGGGCTCAGAATACACTAACAGCATTCTTTGCTGAGGAGTAAAACTCCATCTAAAAGGCTGTCTTGAGTATGAGACTAAACTGCATCAGGTGGTGAGGCTAAAGCTCTTCTTCATTATCATTACTCCCAGGTCTACTTCAGTCTAGAGTGGTAGTATCTGTTAGGGTCTTATCTCGGGGTCAAATATATTTGAAAATTATTTGTATCAAAAACCATAACCGTGATTATATAGGATTTACACTCCTATATTTTTAAAATGGTCGTGATACAAGAAAATTTTAGAAAATTGGACATTGATTCACTCATTCCTGAAACAAAAATGGTGGACGTCAGTAAACTAATTAGTCTAGAGAACCTATTGGTCAGGAAAGTCAAGTGATTTGTGCTCCTAACTACATCTGCACCTTTGATTTTATCCCGCACATTTGGAGCCGATCACATGACAAGGATTAATTATATATACTCATGACTTACAATAACTGACCCTCTTTTACATTTCGACTTCCAGAGACAGCTCGGCTTTGCCAGCTAGTGACACACAGTACAATACACATAACATGGGTGTGTATATACTCTGCAACCTTTTTCTTTCCTGTTCTGTCTTTTTGGCTGGACGTGTTCCAGTCTCACGCACAGCCTCAAACATTTCGTCAAATCCTGAAAGAGACAAACGACCAACATGGGAGAAAGCACATCTTCCTAAAATACATTTATAGTCTACAGGACACTTTTAATATTTAGTCTTTCACCATAATATTCTTGTTAGTTACATACACACATGCACACACACAAAGGAATATTTAACAAGCTATATTAGAATATTCATAATGTTTTGTAATGTTTCGTTTTAAGTACTTGTTATATAAATTTATTTTTGTTTGTATTGCTTTGTTTTGAATGTTCTTTTGTCCGCGTCGTTTACATTGTTTGCTTTTCAATAATGAGCCAACATAAATTGTGGGAGCAAAATATCCAGCAAACTAACTTTACAATTATCACTGAATAGAATTATTGATATTAGATAGGAATATTGGAAATCATTTAACTGTAGACAAATTATTTTAGAAGTCAAAATATTTTAGAAAGTTACTTGAAACATTACTAGTTACTTGAAACATCATTACTGTGTGTAAATGTTGTGGCCCCGGAAAGGGTCACTAATGAAAACGCAGACACGGATATTAGGTAAACAGATTATATTGCACGAGAAAGATAGAGTTACATAGAAAAGGTGATAAGTCTCGTACTGTTTTGGATAACTCCGGTATTGTTCGGCTGGCAGCGAAATCTCTCAGTACTAATAAAGGTGAGAAGAGTCAGGCTCCCATAACAGTAAACAAATGATTATTATATGTTTTCAAGTAATTATTTCTATCTGATAATTAGATTTGTTTAATGGCATATCAACCTTCATGAGTAATTTAATGCCAAAGCTATCCTTGAAGAAGAGCTGCAGGGACACTATTTAACCCACAGCTGGGTGGATAAGCGGGTTGATACCTTAACCAAACATATTAGTTTGAAAGTAAATATATTTGTGCAACTGGGGTTCAAATTTGCTTACTTCAAAGACGCAGTCCAACACTTTAGCCATTATACTACCGAGAATCCCCTCACAATACAATTATTTGTCAAAGTTCTGTACTTGAGTGTAGTTCAGGTGTTGAATTACATGTGGAAGTGAAGACTAATTTGAGCATCAGGAAAGGAAGATTATATGCGCTCCAGAATGCGCTGGTGGTCTCGTCCATTCCCAGTGTGTTGATTGGCTGTGAGCCTAGGATTGGCTATGTTAGTGTGCATATATGCTGACCCGCTCATTGGTATTTTTTTCAGTTAGGACAGTTGCTTCTTCATTATTAGTATTAGATAGGAATACTTGATACAATATGACTACGTGTAAAATAACAACTCTGAAACAACTACATAGAAAATGTAAATACGAATATATAATGAAGGCAGTCCTCTAACCTCTAAGCATAAAATAACCCTTGATGGGTTGACATGCCATTTAAATCAATCAATTATTCTAGCGAGTTTTCCATTGCTCAATGTACTTTTGAAACTCTTATTTTCATTTACAGTGAAACTGTGCCATCGTATTCTTCTTAATCTTCAAATCTCTAACCATTTAGTTAAATTTTCAGTTCAGGATTAAAAAAAAATTGTTATTGCATTGAGATAGGTTTGATGATTATGGAGGTTGATACACTTACATAATCCTGTTTTGCTGAAAACTACAAATCCAAAAATATTGACACATCATTTTATATTTGATTTGTTGGTAACTTTATTTTTGAATGAGTTACCGCTCATTTGTTTGCACACAGTTAAATGGTTACAAGTATTCCTATCAAACACTAATAATTCTATTTAATATTAATCATTTGTTTGCACACAGCTAAATGGTTACAAGTATTCCTATCAAACACTAATAATTCTATTTAATATTAATCATTTGTTTGCACACAGCTAAATGGTTACAAGTATTCCTATCAAACACTAATAATTCTATTTAATATTAATCATTTGTTTGCACACAGCTAAATGGTTACAAGTATTCCTATCAAACACTAATAATTCTATTTAATATTAATCATTTGTTTGCACACAGTTAAATGGTTTCAAATATTCTTATCTAACATATGCAATTCTATTTATCAACTATTCCTATGTAATATAAATAATTTTCACATAGCTGTATCGTTTCAAATAACTAAAAATAACAATCCTTAGTAAATGATTGAACAGTTCTAGTTGACCCATAGATGGGACCCTAACAGGTGCTATCACTCTGGGTTTGGGTGGACTTGGGAGAAATGGTAATGAAGAAGTACTCTACATTCCCCAAAATCCACGATTGGAATCTCATCAGATGAAGTTTAATGTCAAGACACTTTCAACCATGGATTTTTGCTCTTTCTCCAATTATGACTTATTTTATTTTGCAATATCATAATTTAACCAATGTCCATCAACCCCAGCAGATAATGCTACACTTAGCTCAGAAGGACAGAAACAGATTCCTCACCCTCAAAAAAAACGCTTTATAGTAGACATCATCGTAAGAAATGAAATCCTAAATAAAACTGGATTTCACTTTCTGCTAATGAATGCATCTTTTCTACCTTCCACTATCAGTAGAGCAGATTGGGTTTTTTAGCTTTGGTAAGGCAACCAGTCAAGGAGAAGGAAAACTCTGAATTCAAATCAGCCTTACTCCACTTAAAAAATTGATCTTGTGTCACAGTCTGCCTATAGCAGAAGGATTAGGTTTGGTTTGTTTTAATTTTATGGCACATCAACCATTGTAGGTTATTAATGACAAATCCATTTTCATACATGTAAACAGTTCTATTTCAAACAATTCAGTTTAGCATAAGTCCACAGTCTAGTTCTATTTGACCCATAGATAGGACCCTATCAGGTGTTACCACTCTACATCAGAATGAACCTGGGAGCGATACCAATGAAAGAGTACTCTGCATTCCCCAAAGCTCCAGCATTACTAGAATCTCACCATCAGATTGTTAAGTGTCATATCCAGGACACTCATTAGGTGAGTCTTACCCCTCTGCAGAGAAGTAGTCAGTGTATTCTACAGCCCCAGCCAAATGGGCAAGGGCTTAGGTAAATCCATACTGTAAATATAATCAGAAAAAATATACTTACACACTAAATGGTTCATGGTTTCTTTGTTTAATGGCACATCAACCGTCATGGGTTATTTAATGCCAAAGCTATCCTTATAGAAGAATGGTTGAAGTATTCTTTAACCCATAGTTGGGGGTGGGTGACAAGTGGGTTCATACCTTTCCCAAGGGTCTTAATCTGAAAGTGAACAAAAATGACTGGAATTCAAACTTAAATAAAATTTTTAGTGTTTGATAGGAATACTTGAAACCATTTGGCTGTGTGCAAACAAATGAGCTGTAACTCATTCAAAAATAAAGTTATCAACAAATCAAATATAAAATGATGTGTCAATATTTTTGGATTTGTAGTTTCAAGGTTGTCATTCAGTATTTTAGCCACGAGGCTAAAGGACTCACCCTTCATAAATAGCAGAGAGAATTATGATGTAAACCTCTTGATCAGACATTGGGGTATGTGCTTAGAGATAAATTTTTTACCCTCAGGACAATAAGTTTTCTTAAAATATGAACCATACATGTTTTGTCCCCCAACTCTCAAGCTAAAATAAATATATAAATAAATTAAGATATGACGGTCATCACTCGGTTTGAAGATTGCGTATGAGGAGTGTTTACAGGTATTTTTTGATTTTCTAAAAGCCTAGGACCATACATAACGGCCTCCCACAACCAACACCACAGACTCCCAAAAATTAAAAAAGGAGAAGAAAAAACAAAGTACCAAGAACTAACAAAGTACCTGGCACTAAAATCTTTTATGGAATCTAATTTAACAGCGATGTTAAGCAAGTCTGACAATTAAAGCAAAGTTCCCTGCCGAAAGGACTCCATTACACCTCGGTATAAAGATTTATTTACATCTAATGCTTGATTAAGGTTGACAACTTGACAAATGTGAGTGCACATTAATGAAAGAGAACACGGCCAAGTCGAATCCAATGTTGTTTCCATTTGTAGAACAAACAAGATAAGCTCTGTGCCTTTTAGAAAAAGGTGCTCATATATTTCTGCTGATCAAGACAGGAGATGCCAGCGGTTATCATATTCTTGTATAAATATTAACTGAATCTGAGGGTAGAAGACAAAATAAACCATGATAAACTCTTGGCTTTCATATTTTTTCAAAAATTTATCAATGCATTTCAAGCAAATAATCCAAGATAATGGTACCTGAAATTTTTAAACATGATAAGCAATCTATAAAAATACTTAAAATATAAAACTACACGGGATACCTGGCATTGCTAGGGAAAAATACACTTTGGTTGGGTTGCATTGGGTTGGGTTTTAGGGCATATCAACCATTGTAGGTTATTTAATGCCAAGTCCTCTTTATACATATATATTAAATATATATGATTTGGTTGGGTTGGGTTTTATGGCATATCAACCATTGTAGGTTATTTAATGCCAAATCCTCTTTATACATATATATTAAATATACATGATTTGGTTTAGTTTTATGGCATATCAACCATTTTAAGTTATCTAATGCCAAGTCCTCTATAAATTAAATATATATGATTTGGTTTTGTTTTGTTTTGATGGTATATCAGCCATTGTGGGTTATTTAATATATATGTGTTAAAAGGATTTGGCATTAAATATATATGATTTGGTTTGGTTGGGTTTTATGGCATATCAACCCTTGTAGGTTATTTATTGCCAAATTCTCTTTATATATATATATATATATTAGATATATGATTTGTAAATGCATAGTTTGTAGATAACGTTTTTAAAGGATCCTTTTTTGCATTCATTTAAATAGTTTTAAGCATTTCTATCTAACCCGAGTAATTCTATTTACTACTAATCATTTGTTTGAGTGTTGTATACTCATAGACATGTAGATGTAAGCAGAAACATAATGACGACTTCAATTAACAATGAACTCACTTCTTTATAAAAATATACCTCTCACACTTTATTCTCAAAAGGGTTGCGAAAGGGTTGATGTTGGTTATATGTGAGAGGTGAGTTGGAGACAGGAACAGACTGCTACATATTGACCCCAAGTTCCTCAGTCTATAGCAACACTTCTTCCTCATTCTGCTGGGCTGCTCAACCGGGGTCCTGAGGGTCCAAGCCCTCTGTCAGGCACTGACTCTCACTACGGCATCCCCAACTGCAACTGGAACTCGAACTGTGACAGCAACTTGAACTGAACTCTGCCTGCCTCGAACTCCAACTGACTCAAACCATCTGTGGCACCTGGTTAAATAATTGTTTGACGTCCACCTGCTTCCTGTAGGCATCGCATCTGCACTGAATTCAACCCGTCCACAGGTCAAGGTGATATTCCAATATCTTTGATTGGATGCACCTGTTTCTTGATTGACAGCTCGGTCAAAGGTCAATATGTTATATGAGTATGTTCAAATGGATATACATATATGATTTGTAAGGGAATAGTTTGTAGGCAATTTCATTTTTTATAGAGTTTGAACTAATTTGTTTGCACACTATTTTTGCTATTGTTTCTACACAGTTAAATGTTGTATTTTGACCTTCGACCCGGCCAAAAATGCCATTCCAAGGTGATGCACCGGAAGGAAGTGACACATTCTAATGGCAGTTATGAGAGGAAATCACGTAGGCAGGAATTGGCTGATGAAATGGGGACCTCTGAACTGCATGACAGTTATTTCCGCTTGACAACGATCCAACATGCGATTCCAAAGATCGAGTAGGCGACTGAGTGGGCATTGAACTATTATATAACTCAGTCAAGACAGAAGTCAGACAGTTCCAGTTAGAGATCGGATGGAGTTATAGACGAGATGTGGTAGGGAAAGCCACACCAGGCCGAAGGGGCTTGGGGCCCCGATTGAGTTGGGGCCCAGAGAAGTTGTTGATAAGATGCAGTAAAAAAAGCCATCATCCAGCAGAGAGTTGGGCCCCAGGGCCTCCGGTTGAGCAATGCTGGAGAACGAGAAAGACACAACGCTGACGGCCATAAGAGTGGGGTCAAAATATTACAGTTTATGTTCAGTCTCCAGCTCCCTCTCACAGTAAAACCCCACACAACCCTTTCAAAGCCTTACAAATAAGTGAAAGGTACAAATATTTTTCTAAAGAAGTCTTCCTGCGTCTTTATTATTGTGTCGTTATGATACAGTATATGAGAATGTAACAAAATGGTTTAGTGTTTGCCAGTGGTTCAGGAGACCTGGGTTCAATCCCAGGTTGCATCATACCAAAGACTTTTAAAATGGTACTTGATACCTCCTTGCTAAACACTCAGCAATATGAGGTACGTATCAAAGGTAAAATGGAGCAATCCAGGGAAATGAGTAGTGCCCTCCCCTACACTTTGGTGTAGTAGCTATTGAAAAGGGAGCCTTCTGGTCATCCTTGACGACGGTCGCCAACTTTAAATTATTACTATCTAACACTTATAATTGTATTCAATATCAGTCACAGTGAAGTGGTTCCAAGTATTCCTATGTCTAACTAACAATTCAATTAAACATCAGTCATATGTTTGCACATAGTTAAATGATCAAGCAGTTCGATTTCTGACTATTCAATTTAGTATAAGTCATTTGTTTGCACTCAGTTTAAATGTCAAACAGTTCTATTTGACTCATAGATAGGACCCTATCAGGTACTACCACTACAGGTCAGAATGAACCTGGGAGCAATAGCAATGAAGGGTACTGCACATTCCCTGATGCTCCGAGACTGGATCCTCACCATCACATGGTTTAGTGTTATATTCAGGACACTGGCTTGGCTGGGAAAAATAAGAAAATAAAATGTTTTGATAATTTAATTTTGATTGCCTGAAAGTCCTGCGGATACAGAAATAGGAATATGAATATATAAAAAATTAGTTTTAAATAAAAAAAAATCTATTTAGTTTCTAAAAACATCTTTATATATAATATTTAATGTTTTTCTATCTTTATATATATATAAAACCAGCTCTGTGCAGACACTGGATGTCATCAAGAGGATTTGTCAAGAAAAATGACTGATGGGGATAGATGGTGCAAGAAAGTCAAAGAAATCTGTGCTTTTGACCACCTTTGATGATGATGATCCTGATATATATATATATATATATATATAAATGAAATGAACAAAGGTGAGAAAACAAATAGAAATATGACTTTTGCGTTATTTGTTTTTGTAAAAGTCACTGCCCTAATCCGCTGAATAACAGCAATAATAACACTTACCAGCCCAGTGGTCCCAACTATCGTCAAGTTGGCAGACAAAAATAAAACAGGCTGTGACTCAATACAGATCCAGCGCCAGCACTAAGAAACAAGCAGGTAAATATATACACCAATATATCCATTCCTGGACCAGCAACCAATTACTGTCCAGGGAATGGACTTATTCACATGTGCACAGTCGAATGGCCCAATGACCATAAATCTCTCCATCCTCAGAGTTCTGAACCTCACTTCAAAACGTAATTCAACTTGTTATGCAACTGAGTACATACTTTATATCTACCAAACTCATCAATTGTGACAATTTTTTATTATGTTCAACAAGTTTTGAATTTAGATCAACATCTAATCATTTTCAAAAAAGTTGATATTCTATAATAAAAGCAAGGAAAAATATGAACAAGTGATATAGAATATCCATTTATTGAATGAAAATTATTTTCTGGTATCCAAATGTCTTCACCTGACTGTTAAATGATCTCTGCTATCAGAGACACCTGGCAATGTACTGTCCATTTAAGAGATATATGTTTATCAGGAGTAGGATTTTGTTCCAAATAAGCTACGAGTGCTTTGTTAGGCTTTCATTTATTTAGGTGTTGATGTTTCTCCTCAAATCTGTCCATCCTATTTCAAAATATGTATATGCAGTCCTTTTTCACTATTTAACATCTAAGATTTAGCTAACCTTGTGGAAAAATAATTCTGAATTCATCTTGTAAAATGATTAGGGATGCCCAGGTTAAAAGTAGAAACATAACTGACAATAAGTCTGGACTGGCTGAAAGGAACTCAAATGAAAAGTCATTAGGGCAGTGGGCACAAGATAGGAGACAAGGAAAGAGTTTGTTGGCAGCCAGATGCAATGAGGTCAAAAAAGTCAGTTAAGACTAGATATGGCAATGTGAAGATCACCAAAACTTGGAGCCTTCATTTTGAGGTGAGCTCCAAAAAAAGGGTCTCACACCAGATGAACAGCTATGGAGATAAAACCAGCAAACAAGCACATTAGAATTACACCAGAAAACCAGAAAGAAAATGTAAGGTCTGTCTCTGCTCCCTTTCTTCTCATGACATGTTTCTCTGTCCAACTAACGTGGTCAACTCAGTTTTTATATTCTTTTTCTTTCTCCCTGACAACTTCTTAAAAAGTGTAGTTGCAAATAAACTTTTTTTGTGTTAGTAAACCAGAACAGGGTTTCTGTGTATTCATCATTTTTTTCCCATGGCCAGGTTACACAGGATTTGACTACCACTTAAGATGTAGAGCTACATGTATAAACCCATTAGGAGGTGCCGGTGGTGTAATGGTTATTGTCAGAGGAAATGAACACGGCGACACGAGTTCAAATCCTAGACGAGACTGATTGCATTTCACATAGCACTAATACCCTTGGGAAAGGTATGAATCCAATTATTCTCCCTCCAGCTATGGGTAAATAGTAGGGCAGACTGGGGTCTTCAGCCTTGGTGAGGCAACTAGTCTAGGAGAAGGAAAACTCTGAATTCAAACCTGTTAAACTCTGCTTAAAAATTGACCTTGTGTCATATCCTGCCCGAGTGGAGGGGTTGGTAAATATGATAAACCCATTCACTAAGTGGTGGTACAAATGACTATGCATAGTAGTAGTAGTAGTAGTATACATGTCTATGGGGACTGCACCAGCATGAACTTGCATTTGAACACCGTAGCGTTGCAAGTGTCTGTTTATGTCATACAATGTTATAACAATACATTTGGTGTGTAATGGTACAATGTCCTATTTAGTGCAGTAACAGTACAACCTTCTATTGGAGACTGGTAGTGGTACAATCTATCTCACAATTTATGAGGTCATAAAACACTTTGGACTTGATATAAAAGTTTCCAGGGGAAGTGTCCATGGTATAGGGACTAATATACTGAACTGCGGCAATTTAGTATGTTTTTACCAACTCCTCTGCATGAGCAGGATGCGACACAAGGTCAGTTTTTAAGCAGAGTACAGCTGGTTTGAATTGTTTTCCTTCTTGAGTGGTTGTCATACTAGGTTTAAAGAGCCCAGTCTCTCATACTATTTATCCATAACTTAGAAGAAAGTACTATTACTAAAATGACTGAAATTTTGTTTATATATATATATATATATATATATATATATTGTATTATTCAGTACAGATAAACCAGAGTTGGGAATAATTCTGTCAGGACAAATTCATTCCACGATGAACATTTAAAATTTTCCTGGTAAAGAGCTCGATGTAACTAACATCACAGAGCAATAATTTCTTTAAGAAAAACAAAATTGGTCACATTAGGATTGTAAATTTATTTCCATCCTGTTATGGGTATTGATAAATATCAATAACACCAAAAAAAAAAAAAAAACAGGACCTCTTCAGATCCAGTGGATAAATTAAAAAAATGGATAAATTAAAAAAAACATTTTTTTAAATTTATCCATTGGATCTGAAGAAGTCCTGTTTTTTTTGGTGTTATTGATATTTATCAATACCCATAACAGGATGTAAATAAATTTATAATCCTAATCTGACCGATTTTTGTTTTTCTTAAAATATATATATATATGGAAATAAATAATGAAAAAGAATCCAACTGTATGGAGAAAAACTGAAAAACAAAATTATCCAAAAGTAATGAATTTATTGCAAAAGAAAGTTGACGCTATAATGTATCGGTCTTAATAAACAATTATTTAGACTTTAAAAATGGTGATACCATGTATTGATAGAACAACGGTGGATGTTTAATAAAAATGAATAGCGAGATAGATGAATTCAAAGTCAATTTTTATTAAACATCCATCGTTGTTCTATCAACAATTGGTATCACCATTTTCAAAGTCTTGGTGATGGTTTATTAAATGTGAAACGTTATAGCATTGACTTTCTTTTGCTATAAATTCATCACTTTTGGATTACTTCATTTTTCAATTTTTCTCCGTATATATATATATATATATAATTATATATATATATACCAACTTCTCTGCACAGACAGGATGTGACACAAGGTCAATTTTCAAGCAGAGTTTAACGGGTTTGAATTCGGAGTTTTCCTTCTCTTAGAGTGGTTACTTAATCAAGGTGAAAGAAATCAGTCTGCCCTACTATTTACCCATTGCAGGAAGGAGAATAATTGGATTCATACCTTTCCAAAGTGTATTGCAGTAAGCAAGTTTGAACTTCAGTCACACTATTTGGGAAAGGTATAAACTCTCTTATCACCAAAGCAATGGCTTAAATATTTGTAGTTTTAGGGTGGATAATCTCCCTGTGTGTTGAACCCGGGATTGAACCAGCGACCTTTAGATTTCAGTCTAAAGTGCTTGTTACACCACTTCCCTCTTTGCGTTCCTCCTCCACTTTCCTCCTTCTCTCTCTCTCTCTCACTTTCCTTTTTTCTCTCTCTCTCTGTGCTTCTTCCTTCGTTTCTCTTCCACCTTCTTTCATGCTTCTGCTTCTCGCCGAGAAAATGTTGCCCGAAAAGAAAAACGAGTTGGTTTTTATTTACGTTCACTTACCCATAATCCATTTCCTTAGCCTATAAAAATTCCAATTGGGGGCCTCCTCTCTTTTTTCCTTTCATGGGCTGAAGGTGGATTATTGAAATAGCAGTGAGTATTTTTCTTTTCTTTTCTTTGTATCAGATCACTGACCTGCACGCCAGACACAAACGAACCCTCTTTTGTCGAGAGCTGCCATTAGTCTCACTTTCATGTCCACAATATTACCACATCTCTTGTTTATCATTAAATAACCCACAAAGGTTGACATGCCATTAAATAAAAAAGCAAACCAAACCCTCTTATTAGAAATGGTAGAGTTTATCATTTGGTTATCACTAATGGCCTAAGAGGTCAAACCCACATAGTTGAGATAGAAGCCTAAAGTCAATGCCAAAGCAATGAAAAAAAGTCCCTGGAGCACATGGTTTTACTGTGATCAGATAAACTTTGGCATTGTAGAAGAATGATATGCAATAAAATTCTGTTTTAAACTTGAAAAAAATGCCACAGGAACTTATGGAATGCTTCAGACTACTTTTGGAGCACCTTGCATGAATCAAGCATCAGTTTTTGAGTGGCATAAGAGATTTAAGGAAGGCAGGGAGTCTGTGAGGGATGATGAGAGGTGTAGGAGGAGTAAGGAAGTCAATACACCAGAGTTGATTGGCCAAAGGTTTAGGGTTAGGGTTACTTTGTTGAGGTTTTAAGGGAGTTCATGAAGAGATTCCGTCAGAAGAGGCCAACACTCTTCAAATCGAGTTAGTGGCATTTCTACCAGGACAATGAACCAGTCCACAACTTCATCCTTGTCACAGACTATTTGACCAAGATGGGCATCTAAAGTGTCAGATTGCATTTTTGAAATTTATCAGCTGTGACAATCTGGCTTTAGTAGGGTGTATTCCAATTGCTGCTGTAGCTGTTCATTTGACACTGAAATTATAGAAATTGGTCAGTCATATCATAAGATGTATAGCAATAACATAGTGAATTTTCAAGAGTCTACGACAATTTTAAATGCCCATACGAAAAAGGTCTGGAAACTTATTGAATGCACCATGTAATAACTCAACTGGGGTTTGATCTTGCTTACTTTGATATTGCAATTCAGCTACGATACAACAGAGGCAACCGCTCTCCAAAAAAGAGGTGTGTCAATAGAACCCAGTCCTTATACTGATACATTGAAGATAACGAGATAAGGTTTGGATTGGGTTTTTTGTTTAATGACATATCAACCTTAGTGAGTTATTTAATGCCAAATCCATCCTTGTAGAAGAATGGCAGTGGTGCTATTTAATCCATAGTGGGGAGTGGGGTAATGGGGTTCATACCTTTCCCAAGGGTATTAGTCTGAAAGTGAATGTAATAGTGTGACTGACATATACAAGTGAAGAGAAGAGCTACATCTAATTAGGTAGCAGTCTCTTATATTTTTGGTATTTCAGTTTTATATTAGAGACAGTATGGAGATAGCGAGTCAAAACTAACATAATATGATTTGTATGGTTTTATTTTTGAGAAAAAAACACATTATCGTTGCAGAGTGATAATTTTCCTGTAATTGAAATTGCTCAATACGGGGAAATTTTGCAAGTGAAAATTTGGTCGTTGACAAATTTTAATTGGCATAAGATATTCCTAAACTATGTATTTCATTGAGTAAAAGTTTGAATATAAATCAAATTATTGTATTTTTGAAAAAAGAACATATTTCTCTCCCTACGTCTCTCTCTTGATATATATATATATATACACACACACACACATATGTTTATTTGCCCAGTTTGCTGGAAATGTAGAATTGTAGAATACACTGACTGCACCTCAGCAGAGAGATAAGACTCTACCAACAAGTGTCCTGGATATGACACTAAACAATCTAATGGTGAGGTTCCAGTAATTTTGAAGATTTAGGGAATGCGGAGTACCCCTTCACTACCATCACTTGTAGGTCCACTCTGGCCCAGAGTGTAGCACCTGATAGGGTCCTATTTATGGGTCAAATAGAACTAAACTGTGTATTTAGTTCTATTTCAAGCAATTCAGTTTAGCATGTTTTGACATTTAAACTGCATACTTATACTAAACTGAATTGTTTGAAACGGAACTGTTTTTGTATGCCTAAGTGAGTTGTTTGAAATAGAACTGTTTGGACATCTAACTGTGAGTAAAAAGAAACTATACTTATACTAAACTGAATTGTTGAATAAAAACAGTTTGACTAAACTGAATAGCTTGAAATAGAAAACTTTTTTGATAATTAAACTGTGTACTTATGCTAAATTAAATTGTTTGAAATAGAACTTTATTTGAATACAAAATGGATATGCCATAAAACCCATTTAGATAAACACATGTGTATATATATATATATATATATATATATATATATATATGCATAGATATTCTAGATGTGCACACACACACACATTCACATACATATATAAATACATAGGTATATATATATATATACATACACACATACATATATGCAAACACACCTGCACACACATATGTATCATCCTACATTATGTTAAGCAGATAGCACTGAGTCCCTTGACACTCTCTCTCCCCATCTATCCCTATCTTTCACTGCTCAGGCAAGTTCTCAAGGGTGTATCTGGTGTTTGCACAGAGATGATAGATGTAAGTTTTTGCTGGTCAGCCAGTACTCGGGGTGTCCATGTGTAGGAGTGCATATATATGCACATGCATGCATATATGTATGTTTAATGGCAAATCAATTTCCAACATATATATATATATATATATATATATTTCTTTAAGAAAAAACAAAACCGGTCACATTAGGATTATAAATTTATTTCCATCCTGTTATGTGTTTTTGATAAAATCAAACAACACGAAAAAATTAACAGGACTTCTTCAGATCTTATGGATAAAATAATTCAGAATATATATATATATATATATATATATATGTATATATACTAGTTTCAGAGAGCTACTGTTTAGTATGGAAGTTCACCTACCTATGAAGCAGTGTCTCATCAACCAAGACAGACATCAACACGCAACTAGCAAAGGCATGGACAGCTATCAATAGGCTATTGGTCATATGGAAGTCAGACCTGACCAAGAAAATGAAATGCAGTTTCTTCCAAGCAGCGATCGTGTCGATACTGCTATATGGATGCACAACTTGGACACTAACTAAACGGCTGGAGAAAAAGCTTGATGGCAACTACACAAGGATGCTATGAGCAATATTGAACAAGTCCTGGAGGCCACACCCAACAAAGCAGCAGCTATACGGCCACCTACCACCCATCATGAAAACTATCAAAGTTAGACATGCAGGACACTGCTGGAGAAGCAGGGACGAGCACATAAGTAATGTACTCCCATGGAACCCTTCACATGGCCGAGCAAAAGCAGGGTGACCAGCTCGAACTTACATACAGCAGCTCCGTGAGGATACAGGGTGTAGCCCTGAGGATCTGCCTGAAGTGACGAATGATAGGGAGGGGTGGTGAGAGATGTTCAGGGATATCCATGCTGATGGCACAACAAGATGATGATGATGATATATATATATATATATATTGAAGATTGATTTGACATTAAAGAAACCAATCAATATTGAGTAATTTAAAAATGTTTTCCTAGTTTGTTTAATGAATGTTTTATGAACCCAGCATTGCATACTCCTCTTCTATTTCTACTTCTTACTTGTATGTTGATTCTGCATTGATTTCCCATCTCCTTACTGTGCTCTTCTATTGTGTTGCTCTGGCTCTATCTCTTTTTCTTCTCATTGTTCTGTTGAGCTTTATCATTTGCTTGCAGCGATTTGAGCCGAATTATTATTACTTACATGACAACTTTTTCATCACCCATTCACAACTAAATGGGGAGTGAGCAAAATAAAGCTTAAGAGGAATTCTCACGAGCATTCTCAGTGACAATTCCTCACCGACTAATAATATCTTATTGCTAACTTCTCAGTGTCCTCTGCTTGGTCTCAAACAACCTTTGGATAATCAACCATCATTCAAACTAAACGACCCAATGGTTTTTTTTCCAAACTATTAAAAACTAAGCAACATTTCATACCAAATAACAGATCATGCCAACCTAGAAAATAATGCCAGACTGTTCAGATATGAAAAGAAAAAATGTTTTGGGTCTTACTTGTTATTAGTTTATTTACTGCTAAAAATAGAACAAGATGAACATCCCGTAAAGGTGCTGATTCATTAATTTTTGTCAGTAGTAGTCGATCTGTCTGAAAATTATTAGTATTAGGTAGGAAATACTTAAAACCGTTTAACTGTATGCAAATTATTCTTATTAGGAATAATTACTTGAAGCAGTAATTACTTATATTTATTACCATTACAAACTTGATATCACATAATTGCTTTCAAAAAGGAGAGAGAGAGAGAGAGAGAGAGAGAGAGAGAGAGAGAGGGAGACTTCAGCATTAAATAATCCAACAAAGGTTGACATGCCATAAAACATACATACACATATAATCTCTCTCTCTCTCTTTCTGTCTCTCTCTCAAACCCACTAAAATATTGTATAATCTGTTTAGAAAAAGTTTCTAGAGACACTTCTTGAAAACATGAGGCTGAATACACACTAGAAATAAAAGGTGGTGGGGCGGTAATTTAAATAACACTTTATAATAAATCCCTTCATCTGTTTTTTTGCCTAGCCAACTGGGGTTGTAGAATACATCAACTGCTTCTCTGCCAAGGGGTAAGCCCCTCCTCCAACGAATGTCCTCGATATGACGCAAAACAATCTGATGGTGAGGTTCCAGTAATGCAGGAGCTTTGAGGGATGCGGAGTACCTTTTTATTGTCATTGCTCCCAGGTGTGGTAGCACTTGATAGGGCTCTATCTATGGGTTAAATAGATCTAATCTGTGTACTTATGATAAACTAAATTGCTTGAAATAGAACTGTTTTTGATGTTGGATTAGAACTGTTTGACTAAACTGAATAGCTTGAAATAGAAATGTTTTTGACAATTAAAATGTGTACTCATACTAAACTGAATTGTTTGAAATAGAACTTATTTGTATAAAAATGGATTTGGCATTAAATAACCTACAAAGATTGATATGCTATAAAACCCAAACAACCAACCTTTCATCTTTTTTCCATATCATATATTAAAATATTTTTATTTTAGAGAAGATGTTATTGTTATTTTTAGTCTGAACCTTTAATATTTTTTCAAGCAGTCATCATTATGTTTTTATATATATATATATATATATATATATATATATATATATATATATATATATAATGGGATTTAGCATTAAATAATCTTCAAGGGTTGATGTACCATAAAACACAATCAAACTAAAAGTATATATATACATATGTGTGTGTGAGTGCGTGTGTGCAAGTATATATGTATATACATATATGATTTGCAAGTGAATAGTTTATAGGTAACATTTTTTAATGAGCCTGAATACATTTATTTGCACATAATTCAATGGTTTCACATATTGCTATTTATTGTTTGCACACAGTCAAATGATTTCATATTTTGCTATTTAATACTAATAATTCTATTTAATATTAGTCATTTGTTTACACACTGTTAAATGGTTTCAAGTATTGTTATCCAATATGAATAATTCTATTCAATATAAATAATTTATTTGTCAACAGTTAAATGGTTTCAAGTATTGCTATCTAATGCAAATAATTCCGTTTAATATTAATCCCAAGTAAGAGATAGAACAGGCCTATCTGACCCATAGAAGGGATCCTAACGATTACTACCACTCTGGGTCAGAATAGACCCTAAGAGTAACGGCAATGAACAGAGTACTTCACATTCCCTAAAGCTGTTGTATATTCACAACGATAATGATATAAATGACAGCAGTACATATACATATGCAAAAACAGTCAAATACAAAACACAGGCGGACACTAATACACAGGTGACTCCATTGTTCAGGTACGAACTGTTTATTAATTACTGACTTTGGTTCTTCGACATGAGGAGAGAGACAATTCTTAAAAGTCTTTTGTAATCATACTATGCTAACAACACCCCCAACGTTCGGCACATCTCGTGATGTTTTAGATCTCAATTCATCTTCGCTGGTTGGGATCCGAAGAACTTAACCGCCATGGCAACAGTAGAAAACTCAGCTGTCTGCCTCCATTGTCCAATATCAACCTTCAACTCCATGGTCGGACTTCAACTTCTTAATACCATGGTTGGACCCCAACTTCTCAACATCATGGTCAGACCCCAACTGCATCTTTTTCAAAATCTTCCAAATTCTCAGCCCATCTCTTCTGGGCATGACATCATCCACACTCAAGCCCATTTCCTGTCTGGGGGTTTATTATGACACTGGTGACTGACATATCCTTTGTGTACGAGCGTAAACTGCACCAATTGACTACACACCTGAACTCTTAACCCGAATAGTTCAAAGCCCAACCAAACTTAATGATAAAATATAATTAATGAAAATTGATTAAAATGAAAAAATAATTCCTTAATAATATAACAAAGCTCTAAGACTGGAGCCTCACCACCAAACTGTTTAATGTCATACCCAGGATACTAAATGATTTTGAGTATTGCTGTCTGACTATAATGATTCAGTTTTATATTTTTAGACAGAATCTTTAATATTTGCTCCAAGCAGTCTTTATTGTATACTTCTGAGAATTTAAAATCAGTAAATACCAATGATGAAAATTATTTACAATTGATGATAATATATATTTCAGTAGCAAAGATCTGTAGTACTAGCTTACTGAGCCTTACTCGATCTTAATAGCACTTGTTACCACACAGTGCCAAATATAATAAATACCTAGAAAGTAAGCTACAAGAGTCGAGAGTTAAATCCTGAGAGTGCTTTTCTACTAATGTCTTGTGCCAGACTAAGCTTCCATAAATACACAGAGTACTTGTTTTAAAGACCACTGTAAATGTTTTAAGGTCAATTTTTCATGGGTGCCAAACTTCTGAGACTGTACTAAACAATAGTAAGCTTAATAAATAGCAATATGTGTGACTTTTCAAGCAATAGTTAACAAAGTTTAATTCTTGCTTTTGTGACCTTTGCCAAATGAAACTAACTAGAATAATTAATTATCTCAGGTTCCAATGGCAATGGATTCATTGGCAAGACAGCCTTACCAGCTATTACTTGTATAGAGAATTCAGATTTCACTGACTTTGCCAAAATTCTAGCCCTTTGTCATCCTAAGCTTGGCGGATTTGATATATATGGTCATTTAATGCCAAATTCTGTTTACAAATGTATTGTATGATTTTTAAGTGATTAGTTTGTAAATAACATTTTTTTAATGAGTCAGAACTCATTTTGCAAACAGTTAGATGGTTTCAAGTATTGCTATCTAATACTAATAATTCTCTTTCATATTAATTATTTGTTTGCACACAGTTAAATGGTTTCAAGAAATGGTATCCAACATTAATAGTTCTATTTGCATACATTTAAATGATTTCAAGTATTGCTATATAATACTAATAATTCTCTTTAATATTAATTATTTGTTTGCACACAGTTAAATGGTTTCAGGTAGAGTAAAGGATTAAATTTTATATTAAAAGATTTCATTTGAAGTCATATAAACAATACATGATTAATGTAAAAAAACATTATTATTACTCTTTTGAGAGCTTTTTATACAAATGTGAGCTGATTATTTTCCTATGAAGTTTGAGAGATGGCAAGTCTCCTTAAGTCTCCAGAACTCCTCTAAGTATTCGAGCTGATCTTAATAATGGTGAAGTCTGAATGGTCTTCATTTGTCCTTTTATTTCCAAATCTTACAGTCCTTTCACCAATCCTTTGGGGATTGTTTCTAGTACACCAATTACAATTGGTATCACTGTCACCTGCATGTTCCCTATTTTTTTAGTTCTCAAGCAATGTCTTGGCACTTATCTCTCTTTTCATTTTCTTTTAATTTTACTCTGTGGTCTGTCGAGATGGCAAAGTCCACAATTTGGCAGGTTCTCTTTTTTTTTTGTCGACAATCGCTAGGTCTAGTTATCTGGATGAGATTTGGTGATCTGTCTGTATCTAAAAATTCCACTTTGTGCATCTTATTCTCCAGGATGGATTCTGGTTGGTGCCTATACCAATTGGCAGTATAGTCAAATTTCAATTTCTTGCACAATTTCCAGTGGATCACCTTTCCCACCCAATCATGTCTTGTATTAAACACCTTTTGCACTAATTCGTTGAATTTCATCTCTTTCACCACATAATTTACATTTGCTAGTTTTGCCTTAATATAGTTTTTCTTTATGGCATTGTTTTGTGCTACTATTAGAAGATATTCAATTTCTCTCTTAAGGTTTCCCTTGTTTGTCACTTGAAATTTTTGTTTTCTGGTTATAGTTCTGTTGTTTCTTGCTTTATTTGTGGTCAGTGTGATTAGTCTTTCTTTACTCTTTCTTATGTGGTCTATGAATATTATTATTATTATTATACGTATTTATTTATGAATATATATCTTTTAAATATTCTTGAAATGTTGGAATAGATATATATAGCTGTAATACAAATACAAGCGGAAACATAATCAAAGATGATTTATGACTTCAATGAACGAATGAAACACACTTCTTTATAAAAATATATCTCTCATTTTATTCTCGAAAAGGGTCCACAGTTAGTTGTTAGTTGGGAGAGATATGGAGAGACATATACTCAGAGAGAGGACTTCTTCTTCCCATATCTTCTTCCAGGAGCCAGGGGGTACCAAAGCTTGCACCCCCTTGCAAGCTGAGACACCTCTGATCAGCTGCGTGTCCCACGCTCGACTGCAATTCTCTCCACTCTGTCTAAATCTGACCGCGTGGTTATCACATGGTCTCCTTCCAGTTACACATCTGTTGTACCCAAGTACCCTTATGTGCTGTCATATCCCTGTTTACTCATTACAGCGTGACAGTTTGTCAAAGTAGATGGGTTACTAGGAACAAACTGAAAATCCATGTCATTTGTTATATAACAATATGAAGGTTTGGTTTGTTGGGTTTTATGGCATATCAATTTTGTAGGTTATTTAATGCCAAATCTATTTTTATCTAAATAATCTGTTCTATTTAAAACAACTCAGTTTAGCATAAGTACACAGTTTAATTGTCAAAAACATTTCCATTTCAAACTATTCAAGCAGTTATATGTATCAATTCAGTTAAGTGTAAATACAGTTCTATTTCAAATAATTCAGTTAAGCATAAGCATGCAGTTTAAATGTAAGTACGGTTTAATTGTCAAAAACATTTCTATTTCAAGCTATTCAGTTTACTCAAACAATTCATTTTAGCATAAGTATGCTGTTAGTTCTATTTAACCCATAGATAGGGCCCTATCAGGTGCTACTACGCCGGGCCAGAGTGGACCTGAGAGCAATGGCAATGAAGGGGTACTCCGCATTCCCCAAAGCTCCAGCACTGCTGGAACCTCACCATCAGATTGTTTAGTGTCATATCCAGGACACTCGTTAGGAGGGGGGTCTAACCCCCTCTGCAGAGGTGCAGTCAGTATATTCTACAGCCCCAGCCGACTGGGCAATACATAGAGTTAAATGTCAAACAGTTTTATTTCAGATAATTCAGTTCAGCATAAATACACAGTTTAGACATCAAAAACACTTCTATTTCGAGCAATTCAGTTCATTACTAGTACGCAGTTCCAATGTCAAAACAGTTCTATTTTAAACAATTCCGTTTAGCATAAATACACAGTTTAAAAGCAAAAATCAGTATAGTGAAAGAAGCACGGTTTAGTTCTATTTAACCCATAGATAGGACCCTTATCAGGTGCTACCACTCAAGGCCAGAATGGACCTGGGAGTGATGGCAATGAAGGGGTACTCCGCATTCCCCAAAGCTTCAGCATTGCTGGAACCTCACCATCAGATTGTTTAGTGTCATATCCAGGACACTCGTTAGGGGGGGTATAACCCCTCTGCAGAGATGCAGTCAGTGTATTCTACAGCCCCAGCCGACTGGGCAAAACGATATGAAGTAACTATTCTTAAAAGAAATAATTTGTACACTCTTATATATTTTCAAGTATTTGTACGTAATACTAATAGTTTTCAAACAAATCATAATCCTTAGTCGAGGATGACCTGAAGACTCCTTTTTTAAATAGCTACTAAACCAAGGTGTAGGGGGGTGCTACTCCTTTCCCTGGAATGCTCCACTTTACCCTTGATCCCTACCTTATAAAGCTGAGTGCCAAGCAAGGAGGCAGCAAGTACCGTTTTTTGAGTCTTTGGTATGACTCGACTGGGGATTGAACCCCAGTCTCTCAGACCATTGTCGAACACTCTATTCATTTGGCAAATGGCCAGTTAACTATTTGATAGTTAAATAGGGTCCTGACAGGTACAACCACTCTGGGTCAGAGTGGCCCTGGGAGTAATAGCAATGAAAGAGTATCTCATCACTGAATGCAGTTAAGTGTCATACCCAGGACACCCACTTTGGTAGGGAGGGGTCTTAATCCCCTGTAGGGGATGCAAGTAACATATTCTAAGCCTCACCAACCAGTGTATTATGTCACATATACACATATGTTATACATATATGTTATACATTAGAATTATCATGACTAGAAAATCCAGCAAACACCTACGTGCGACATACGGAACATTGAACTGCTGTTTCGGTGTTATTGGGTTTCATCAGCAGTGCACACTGTAATCTCCATGACTGGATATCGAACCAACAACCACAGCATGCAGAAGCCAAAAATCTACGACTTGTCCGCTAGATCATGTCACACATAAATAAATAAATATATGTTACACAAATAAATAAACATATGTTATAGTTGAGTACTCAACATTCCTCAAAGCTTCAGAACAGGAACCTCACCACTGGATGCAATTCAGTGTCAGAACAAGAGTATTAGCAAAGGGAGGAGCTGTTATCTGTTAGCTATCTAATTTGCTGGGGCACTTCACTTTATTTGTGATGAGAATCAATGAAAATGTTGTCATATTAGTTTAATAATTTATTTTGATATATTTCTGTTCATTATCATAAATGATTCCCAATATGTGTTGTTTATTAAGAATAGAAAGATGATTTCTTGGTTGTGAAATTAAACATAAAAGAAATACTAGTCAGAAAAATTAATAATAACTCATATTCAATATAAATAAGAGAAAAAAATAATAAGATGATGTTGAAGGTTATTTTAAGCCAAGCAAGACTCAGATCAGAAATGAATGTTGATATTCTATTGAGAAAAGCAAGCAAATCCCAAAATATCGTTTAGTTCTTTGTTGCATGTAAATATCGACTTGATGAACTTGATTTTTCTTTTCAGAAAAAACTTTTGATCCAAACAGCAGAAAATAGAACTGATCTTCTTAAAATACACAGTAGACTGTTCTTTATTTACCAGGATATATGTGTATATATATTTGCATGTGTATATATGTGTGGGTATATGGATGAGTGTATATATGTAAGCAAATGGATGTCTATACACATCCATCTGTGTAAGCAGATGCTGAAGTATTTATATGTTTTTGTCTTTCATGTTGAGCATTTATGTATTACTAAAATTCTTGTTATGTTTGCATATAAAAACACGGTGAAAACATCACATCATAGCAAATACTTTCTTAGAGCAATACACAAAATTCTCAGAAAATAAAGCAATTTCCTGTCCAATTTTCAAGTGAATAATTTTTGGGGTTTGAATTTACTCTGAATGTTATTATAAACATCCAAATTCTCAAGATAACAGGTAACTATGAAATACTAATCAGAATCTTTCACTTCTTCCTAAATAGAAGCATCAATATCATCATGGACTGCTGTTACAATGGAATCTCAACAGGTCCATGGGTCATTTATATCTAAATGACTTGATGATAATGCTGATAGCATAGATTCTCTTCACTCTCTCCACCTCTATCAGTTATTGCTCAAGGCATGTCCTCTGGTCAGCATCCAGTGTCTACACAGAACTGATGAATGGAAGTTTTTGCTGGTCAGCCAATGCAGATGTGTTCATGTTTGGAACTCTACAGGAGAACTTCACTAATGAATTTGTCCTTGTTTATCTAGCAATGCTCACCATGTCTTGTTTATCTTATTTTGAAAGTTTGTGAGATAGGACGTAAGTGGCCATACAGCCCCTGTTTTTCCAGGATTTATTGAAAACAGCATGGAGCATTCTTGTGTAGTTCCCATAAAACTTTTTCTCAAAAGTCCTGGTGGTGCTGCCATATAATAGTACTGATATGACTACAACTTTGGAGTCATAGGTTTGTGTATATTAACATTGCTTTCAGTAGATAAGATATTGCTACCAACGAATTCAAACTAGTCACTAATTTCAGAGGCTTGCCATTGAATGAGGAGTTAGCATCATCTTGTTAAAACACATTGTTGGGGTGTCTCCCTTACAGATGGACTCACCCTCATGTGACATATACTGGTTTAGCTCTCTTCTGAGCAGACTTGGCAGATCACACCAAGAACGGTAAAATTCATGATTGTGTAAGCTGAGGAGGGGTTTCTCCCAGCTATCGTTTATGTATGAACTATTTTCTTTCAATATATTTCTTATCACTCATTTCCGAGTTGTGTTATCATTTGAACCACCCCTTGACCATAACACACATGAACTGTTTTACCTAAATTTACAGAGAGGTTGATGCCCCTTGCTGCCAGTTCAATGCTATGCAGCAGAGATTTCACTTGAGCAGGTGTATTTGTGAGAAGCCAAAGATCATCTGCATAGTCTGTATCTGTAATAGTTTTTGCAGGATGTTTTCTGCTTCTTGCTTTTTCAGTGAGAAGCTATTCAATTTCATTAGATCAATTGACATTTATAATATGCAATTTTGGTACATAATAAACGGAAACAGTATTAATGCATCTCTTTGTAAGACTCCAGCGGCTGTTACCATTGGGTGAACGAACCATTTTTTTTATGTTTTTGTAGAGCATCATTATAGAAGTGACAAGTTCTTTGGGAAGACCCTCTGCTAGAATGTTGTGGATTGATTTCTCCCCAAAACATTCTGATTATTCCCAAGAATTTTCTCAACTCCAGGTTATTACCCAAGAGGCTGGGGCAGTAGAATACACCGATTTCACCTCTGCAGAGGAGTAAGACCCTCCCAGGACGAGCATCTTGGATATGACACTAAACAATCTGATGGTGGGGTTCCAGTGATGCTGGAGCTTTGGGGAATGCAGAGCACCCCTTCATTGCCATTGCTTCCAGGTCCACTGTGGCCTGGCATGGTAGCACTTGATAGGGCCCTATCTCTGGGTTAAATAGAACTAATGGCATACTTATGCAAAACTGAATTGTTTGACTAAACTGAATAGCTTAAAATAGAAATGCTTTTGACAATTGAACCATACTTATATTTAAACTGCGTGCTTATGCTAAACTGAATTATTTGAAATTGAACTGTTTTTGACGTTGAAACTGTACTTACACTAAACTGATTTGTTTAACTGTTTTGACATTTAACTGTGTGTAAACAAAATCTGTACTTATACTTAGCTGAATTAGAACTGCTTGACTAAACTGAATGGCTTGAAATAGAAATGTTTTTCACAATTAAACTGTATACTTAAACTGCATACTTATCCTAAAATGAATTGTTTGAAATAGCATTATTTTCATAAAAATGGATTTGGCGTTAAATAACCTACAAAGGTTGATATGCTATAAAACCCAACCAACCAAACAACCAATCAACTCCAGGTTAGTTACGATTGAAAAGCAAAACATTATATTACAAAATAGGTTCATAACATCTATAATTTACCTAGTGTATCATTCAGATTAAATCTCAAGTCATTAAACATGTGACAAAAAACAACTTTTTAACCAGGATGTAAAATCGTGGTCATGTTGTCATTCTTCTTCTTAACAGAGAACTCAAAACAATTAGAAATGCCAATAGAGGACACCAAACAAGACCTAAGATTGTGACACCAGAGCAACATGAAGCAACAAAATGAAGAATAAAGCAAAGTGAAACGAGGTGAGATCGGAATTCACTAATTGTAGAGTTAGGGCTCTAAATGAGTAACACAACAATCATAAACTTTAGCTGCTCTCCCAATAAGAGTTCGACCTCTCAAGTTCTGATTCTGAGGTTGCTTTTCTTTGGGAAGGGGAGTATTTAGCTTTTCATGCATTTCTTGATTGTGTTGTGTTTATGTAGTGTTGTTCAATAGAAGTATGTCATTAAATTTCCTTATTTTCCATACTTCAGAAGGTATTTTGTTGAGGCCTGCAGCTTTTTTGTTCTTAATTGTTTTCAGAACTGCATCAAGTCCAAGTTTTTTGCCTGGTTGGCCATAAATCATTTCTTTCGTCGGTTTATCAATGATTTCAAGAGGATTTCCAAACAATTTCTTGAAATGTTCTTTCCACTTCTGACATCTTTCTTTACTGGCAGCTTTTTGTTTTGATCTCAAGATGCTTTTTCTTCTGATAACTTCATATACGATCTACCACAGTTAAAGTGTTTCAAGTATTGCTATTAAACAAGTTGGTATATATATACTACCTTGTTTAGTCGTAGAGCGGGGTCTGTATTGAGTTACAGCCAATTTTATTTTTGTCTGCTAACTGGATACTAGTTGGAATCCTTGGGCCAGTAAGAGTTATTATTATTGTGGTTATTCTACACATTAGAGTGGTGACTTCTACACTATGTAACACTAACAATTCATTTTAACATCAGTCATTAGTTTGCACACAGTTAAATGGTTTGACTCATAGATGGGACCTGATCATTTATTGCAGGTCAGAGTGAAATGAAGAGGTACTCCAGATTCCCCAGAGCTCCAGCACTGAATATTCACCATCAGATGCAGTTTAGTGTCATATGTGTCAAAATTCTGTACTTGAGAGTAGTTCACGTGTTGAATTACGCGTGAAAGTGAATAGACACTTGAGTATCAGGAAGGAAAGATTATATGTGCATCGGAACATTCCACAATGCACAGAGGTGGTCTTGTCCATTCCCAGTGTGGTGATTGGCTGTGAGCCCAGGAGTGGTTATGCTAGCATGCATATATGCTGGCCCGCACATTGGCATTTTTGTCTGTTAGCTGACGCCAGCCAGGCCACCGAACCGGTAAGTATTGTTTATTATTTTCTCCTGTGCGTTAGGGCAGTAGCTTCTTCAGTATGCAGGATACTCTGCCAAGACGCAGTCAGTGTATTTTACAGACAAAGCCGACTGGGCTTTTTCCTTTTTAGTGAAGCATGATAAATGAAATGAAAATTTTTGCCATTCTAGTTTTTCAACGCTTGCTTGGGCAAGATACATCTACAAACTCAAATATGCATTCTCATATACAGATATTTAGATATAGATATACATATATGTTTATGTTTAAATGTGCTATTATATATTTATTAGGAAGATTATTTAGCATGTAAGAAGATGTACCTTGACTGGTGCAGACAAGCTGTTGGTTGATAAGGCCTATACATAAGGCCCGTGGTGTAATAGTTATTGTCATAGGAAATGGACACGGCAACACGAGTTCAAATCCTGGACGAGACTGGTTGCATTTCACATAGCACTAATACCCTTGGGAAATGTATGAATCCAATTATTCTCCCTTCAGCTATGGGTAAATAGTAGGACAGACTAGGTTCTTCAGCCTTGATGGGGCAATTAGTGTAGAAGGAAAACTCTGAATTCAAACCTGTTAAACTTTGCTTAAAAATTAACCTTGTGTCATATCCTGCCCAAGCGGAGGGGTTGATAAATATGGATAAGGCCTATACAAGATAGTTAGGACTGACCATGGTGATGCAAAAGGTTTGAAAAGTTGTTGACTTTGTTGTCATACCATGGAGTTTGCAGTACAGCTTCTTTTTTTCAATGCAGATTCTGTGGCTGCTTTCCCAGAGCAAATTGGCTTTGGTAGTAATTTTTTATCCTTGATTTTTGTAAGCCGCTGTCTGTGGTCAATCTTACGAGAAATCAGTGCCTTTTTACGGCTGTTTTTGTATCTTTTTTGTGACATCCCTTATAACAGTTCATTGAAAAGTATAACTTTTGACAGGCAGTAATCTTCCATTCTGGTAATATGACCTGCCCAGCACAGCTTGATCATAAGGCAGTATTGAGGACTTTTTGATATTCATGATAAAATCACTTGAATTAGTATTGAGTATTGGTCTAGTGGGTAGAGTGTTCACCAACGGTCCCAGAGTCCTAGGTTCAATCCTTGGTCGCGTCATACCATAAACTCATTAGGGAGGGGTAGTCTTACATCTCTGCAGAAAAGCAGTCGGCGTATTCTACAGCACCAGTTAACTGGGCCAAATATTTGATACATAAGTTATAATTGTGAAGCTGAGTGCAAATGTACACCTGCACACTATAATTTTTTTAAATTCTAAAATGGATAGAAAATTGCTTTATTCTCAAAGTTTTTGGTCTAATTGAAATCTTACAAGGATGAACCACTTTTTTGTGCTATGGTAACTGTTGGAATTCTATCGTAAGGCTCAGTAGCAATTTGTCAGTGCTCACATGCGTAATAATAAATTGCGAGTTGAAGTGAGATATATGGACATTAGGCCTTTCCACTATTCGAAGGTGGCCAAGTCCATTCTCTGGACAGTGATTAGTTGCTGGCCCAGAGAGAGGGCATATTAATGTATACATACACCGGCTTGCTCCAGTCATGTTTCAGGTGTTACAGGTTCGTTGTTCAGTTATCGCCTGTTCTACTTTTTGTCTGCCAGCTTGCGTCACTGAGCCGGTAAGTATTGTTATTCTAGTTTATTCAGCACGTTTGAGCAGTGACTTCTACAGTAAAATAGATAAAGAATCTGATAATTATACAGTCATGAAAAAGTATCAAGGTGAATTTGAATTTTCATTTATTATATAGGTTCCTCACTTGTGTACATTTTGAAAAAAAAATGATGATGTCCAGACTGTTTCAGTTAGATGAGTTAGTGCTAATAATAAAAATAGAAATAGAATAAAATAAAAATCATAAAATCAGTCTCAATAACTTTTTTCTGAGTATTGTGAATTGAATTACCATGACCAGAAAATCCGGCGAACACTTACACATGACATACTAAGTATGTCATGTGTAAGTGTTCGCCGAAAACAGCAGTGTAAACCATGATCTCCACCACTGGAGATCGAACTAGCAACCACAGATTGCAGAGCCGAAACTTTACAACTGAGCCAACAGTCCATATCGTTCACAAGTGACGCCAACAGTCCATAGCGCTCACAAGTGATGCCAAATTAACTAGTCAAGGTAATTGCGCATCTAATTAACCTGAATGTGTCTTGTAAGTTACAAGACAGATTTTCTGGTCATGGTAATTCAATTCCCAATATAATTCCTCTACTTACAAAAGAAAAATATACATTTTTCTGAGTAGTTTTGTCAAAATATGGAAGATGGAAGTCTTTGGGATGTGGTGACTAATGTGCTGAATGAACTACGACAGTGTAGCAAGCAAGTATGAACTGCAGTCATACTATTAAATTCACGTTTGCACTAATAGTCTTCTGAAAGGCATAAACGCCCGATTCCACCCACCTCCAGCTGTGGATTAAATAGCACCTCTAATGTACTGCTACAAAGATGGCTTTGGCATTAAATAACCAACAAAGGTTGATATGCCATTAAACAAAAGGACTGAAACCAAAATATTGGATTATGCCAATGCAACATTCTTCATATTTATCAGACTTTACTCTGGGTGATTGTTTCTTGTTTCATAGAATTCATGAAAAAAATCTAAGATTTCAGGATGTGGAGGACATTCAAGCAAATACAACTATGTACCTTTAGACATTATCAAATATGAAGATTCATAGTTGCTTCAACGAATGGAAAACACAGAAGACTTTAAGGGGAATAATTTGAATCATATTTTCATTCATTGTTCACTTCGGTCTTGATAAATACAACTTTAGTCTTGAAACTTTTTTAACACACTTCATTTATAAAAAAAACTTAATCAAAGTTTCAATGAGAAGATGGATCTTTTCTTAATTACAGAGATACTGTATCTACTTATGTAGAGGTTAAATTTTGAAAACCTTTTAGACAAAAAATGTGGGAGACGCAGCCTCTACATGAATACAAATTTTGTGAGGATGAAGTTCAAATATGATGAGAAGGAGTAACCCTTGACATCAGAAATTAATTTTATCAATTCATGATTTCATAACCCTCAGCCGGCCGATGCATAAGTTCATTTACTGAGTTTGTCTACAAGAATAGAAGTATAGAACATTAAGCAAGAAGTAAACTTTCAATCATATGGAAATCAGACCTGACCGATAAAATGAAACGCAGTTTCTTCCAGGCAGCGGTTGTGTCGATACTGCAATATGGATCCACTACTTGGACACTAACTAAATGGCTGAAGAAGAAACTAGACGGCAATTACACAAGAATGCTGAGAGCAATATTGAACAAGTCCTGGCGGCAACACCCCACAAGGCACCAACTATACGGCCACTTGCCTCCCATCATGAAAACTATCCAAGCTAGACGAACCAGACATGCAGGACACTGCTGGAGAAGCAAGGACGAGCTCATAAGTGATGTACTCCTATAGACCCCTGCATATGGCCAAGCAAAAGCAGGACGACCAGCTCAAACATACATACAGCAGCTATGTGAGGATACGGGATGTAGCCCTGAAGACCTGCCAGAGGCGATGAATGATAGGGAAAAGTGTCAAGAGAGGGTCAGGGATATCCGTGCTAGCGGCACGACATGACGATGATAATGATGATGATGAAACTTGCGAACAATAGTCTGCAAATATAACTTGATAACCATTAAATAATGACAAGCTCCCTGTTAACGCATATATATATATATATATATTTCTTTAAGAAAAAAACAAAAACTGGTCACATTAGGATTATAAATTTATTTCCATCCTGTTATGAGTTTTTGATATAAATCAAAAGCACCAAAAAAAAAAAAATTAACAGGACTTCTTCAGATCTTATGGATAAAATAATTCAGAATAGACACAGGAAAGAAGGGAGGGAGGGATAGAAGAGGGGTGAAGAGTTTTCTCCTCATTTAGCCCACTTCCGTTTTTTTTTTTATTTTATTGCCGGTTGGAATTATAGTAAATTAATTTTTTTATTTTTATTTTTTAAATTCTAAATACTTTTCGACTTAACACTCCAGATTTAATACTAATTTAGATAAATATAACTTTCTTTATTAACTTTACGTAAGGATACAGTAATACTTATATTAAATTAAATTCAAAATCAAAATTTTTAATTTCAATTTTATTTTCGCGCCTATTAATTCAGTTACCCCTCCAGTGAAGAGTACGTACACATCATATGCTTTCTTCTCATTCTTTAATTTTATTTTATTTTTATTCATTTAGCTTAAATCTCAATTTAATCTTATGTTTTTTTATTTAAGCATTATCTATGACAATTTTCACTATTGAATGGTTTTTTTGTCCTGATGGAATTACTCCTGACTCCAGTTTAACTGGACCGAATAATACTTTATATATATATATATATATATATATATATATATACACATCTGCTGTAAATACTTCAAAATGTCCAGTCAGCAGGGTTCATAATATGCTAACCGTATCACCAGCACTCAAAACTGCATCTAATGACAAGGTTTGAGTTCTGAACATTTGGGGAGAGTGAAGAACCCTTTCATTGCCATTACTCCCAGGTTTACTTAGATCCAGAGTGGGTAGTACCTGTTAGGTCCCTTCTATGGATCAAATAGATCTTTTGAAAATTATTCGTATTCAATAGTGTGCAAAAAAAAACTCTTAAAAACAACTATGCAAAAATGTCCATATGAATGTAGTTCCCTAACCTCTTGACATAAAATAATCCTAGATAGGTTAAACTAAATCAATCAATCAATCTAAATGAAAAATTGACCTAGACACAAGTTAATTTATCAAGTTTTGCACAAGAACAGGAATATAGAGCATCATATAAAAAGCAAACTTGATAACAATTGTTTACAAGTTATCTGGCTAAACATTACACGAGAAGTGCCTAGTTAATCTCAACATGAATACAGGGTGTTTTACTATTGTTGAAATAAAGCAGCAGCCTCTCAGATCTTCTATGTTGACTTTATTCACTTTCTCTTTTCAGATTATTGCTGGAAAATGATTAACATTTTCATCTATTTAACTTAATATCGCAAAATCATGATAAAGCAGAAGCTCTTTTGCATGAAACTCTTTCAAAATGGTTCAAGCAACGTAGTGAAGGAAGTTCAATTCCAACACATTTCCAAACAGGAATCAGATTTTCTAATTCGTCAATAATTTTGACTCTTGAACCCTAATTATATTTTTGGGTGTTCATTTTATTATCAGAGGCCCAGATGTTGAATAACCTATTGCTCTACAAACTTCACAAGAGCCATGAGCTTCAGTTGGCCAGAGTTGATCAAGATCTTTGTGTCAGAGGATGGCAGACATCAGGAGCATGTACTCTAGGGTTCATCTGGACATTTTTGGTTCATGCTTGAGACTAAATAATTGCAGATCCTTAAATGTTAACCTTTTACTTTGCAAAAAATGTAATTTTTATTACACAATCGTTTGTGGTCCTTGTATTTGTGGCTGATCATTTTATTTCAAAAATTATGAAACACCCTGTATATACCTGAGTTTCTGCTTTATTTTTTTTTTTTAATTTGCTGCAATTTAAATTTTCTGATATTAATTTTGTATGAATTATCCTCTATACTACATTGCAAGACTTCTGCAAAGCCAACAGCTATTTCTTTTGTATGCTAAATGTAGATTTAATTTTTTTGAAGAGCAATCATAGTAGCATTTAGGGCTTTGGTTGAATGCAATTATTTTTGAATTTCCTGCATATTCTTCTTATTTCTGTTGGTCTATTTTATTCGGATCTTGTCAGCAGAGAAGCCAGAATTACTTAACAAAGCTTGAAGCTATGCAATTTATCAAATTTCCAAGTCAATATGTACATCACATTGAAAAGTTGAAAACATGTAATCACTGTCACTTAATTGTTCTAAGTCATTGCTAAACGATCTCAAAGATAGGTTGGGTTTTAATGGGATGTCTTCAGGATTTAAATCACTACAGTTAAATAGCCTCTTTTGTGGAACTTTTGCAACATTATCCTTATTTATTTATGTTTTTATTTATTTATGGAGTAAGGGAGAAACATTGATTAGAATCCTGGTTATCCTCAAGTTGGAAGACTTCTGGTTATCGTCTTGCTATTCAAAATTCTGATCTACAATCATTTTTTTTCTCTATTGCTATATCAGATTTTGTAAGAACTAGATTGTAATATAGTAAGCAAGATTCTATTTCTTCTGTTTTGGTTTTTATTTTTATTGTTGAATAATTCAATGAAGTGGTTGTTATTAAACTGATTGTCGGATAACAGTGGCCCTTCCACTCAGGCAATATCTGCTTGGCAAAGCTGAGTTAAAAAAAAAAAAAAAAAAAAATGGAGAATACTTAGAAGATCAAGCATTTTTGTGACAGCAATGTATGTCAACCCCCACTCTCCACAATAAAACAACTCCATGTCAAATCTGATTTGGTGGGGAGTTGAATAAATATCTAATTTAACGAAGACTACTCTCACTACTACTCTGTTGGCGAGGCTTAGAATATAGTGACTGTATCTGCCGCAAGGAACTAAAACCATTTCCCCTACATACAAAAAAGTAGTGTCCCAAATATTGTATTAAACTGCACCAAGTTGTGAGGCTGGAGTTTTGGAGCACTGGGGACTGTTGAGTCACTCCTTGGTTGCCATTATTCCGAGGTCCACTCAGACCTAAAGTTGGTAGTACCAGTTAGGGTCCCATCTGTTGGTCTGATAAATCTGTTAGTGAATTATTTGAATTAGATAGAAATACTTGATATCATATAATCATGAGCAAAAAAACTTAGTGGTTAGGGAATTGCACACATTGCATGATTATATTTACATTTTTTTATGTAATCACTAAGTATAAAATAACCCTTGATGGGTTGACATGCTGTTAAAATCAATCAATCAATCAATATTGCAAGGTTCTTTTTTGGGTCTGTGTACCATACCCATGATACGGATATGCGAAACGTACATAGAATGTTCATAACATATATACATAGAACATAGGAATCCCAAAACACGAAAAACACTTGACGACTTCTTAGTTCAGGTACAAAACCTTTTATTACCTTTGAGTTTAAAGGTTTTTCGACATAAGGAGAGAGATACACATTCTTTCTATTCTGGTTTATCATCTGCCCCCCATCTCATGCGGCGCCCATAGTGCGCAAATTCGTCAGGCCTCTGCGAGCCCCGAAAGTTGACCCTACTCGTTCGGTGTCTAGTTCTCAACTCAACTGACTTTTTCAAAATCCCCAATATCCTCCACGTGCTTCCGGTGCATGACGTCACCTACACTCTCTAGCCCCGTTTCCCATCTGGGCTATTGTGACATCTCTGAGTGACACGTCCGCTCCGCCTGCGCGCGTGAACACCTGTGTTAATGTTGCACCTAAGTAACCTATGCACTGAGCTGAAAGGTTCTTAGCCTAACTAAACCCAAAGGCATAAAACGAAATCCCTCAGCCATTATATTACATCTGGAAATATATTCAGCAGTATCAGAATCGCCATGATCAGTCGACTTCACTTCACTCAATTCACAATTTCAATAACACACAGAACCTGTTCAATATGAAGTGACTAATATAGGTTGCCTTTCCAAGATTCAATGGCATCATTTTGAATGGAAAATATGGTAAAAATTGTTAAAATAACAAGAAACTTCTCGGATATTTTCCACCAAATGGAGAGGTGGGGGGGTTCCATAGCATAGTGGCTAAAGTATAAGACAGTGACATTGCAAATGGGAAGTAATCATAATAGGTTTCTTTGTTTAATGGCATATCAACCTTCAGGGGTTATTAAATGCCAAAGCCATTCGAGTAATCATAATAGTGACTATAGTTTGTACTCGCTTACTAATACCATTGGGAAAGGCATGAACTCCTTTATTATTCCAACTAAGGGTTAAAAACTATCACTGCTGTTTTTCTACAAGGATGGCTTTGGTGTTAAATATGAGGATCATTCAATAAGTTTCTAGACTTTCTTCGTATGGGCACTTTTATTGATAGTACACACATGAAGTAATCTTCTCCGGCTGCAATGCACTTGTTGTACCATTCCACCAACTTCTGGAATGCCCCATCAAAGTCCTCTTGTGTGAGCGTGTCAATGACCATCGTCATAGCCTCTTTCATCTCCTCAATTGTCTCATAATGACAGCCTCTGAGCTTAGGGAATAACCAAAAGTTACAGGGAGCAAGGTCTGGACTATAGGGAGACTGAGGAACTGTCTTGATGCCCATCTTGCTCAAATAGTCGGTGAGAAGGATGGAGTTGTGGACTGGTGTATTTTCCTGGTGGAAATGCACTAACTCGATTTGTGCTGGCCTCTTCCTTAGGAATCTCTTCCTGAACTCCCTTAAAACCTCAACATACTAACCCTAACCCTAAGCCTTTAGCCAATCAACTTTGGTGTATTGACTTCCTTACTCCTCCCACACCTCTCATCATCCTTCACAGACTCTGTGCCTTCCTTGAATCTCTTATCATATTTACCCAACCCCTCCGCTCGGGCAGGATATGACACAAGGTCAATTTTTAAGAGGAGTTTAACAGGTTTGAATTCAGAGTTTTCCTTCTCCTACACTAGTTGCCTCACCAAGGCTAAAGAACCCAGTCTGTCCTACTATTTACCCATAGCTGGAGGGAGAATAATTGGATTCATACCTTTTCCAAGGGTATTTGTGCTATGTGAAATGCAATTAGTCTCGTCCAGGATCTGAACTCGTGTCGCCGTGTCCATTTCCTATGACAATAACCATTACACCACTTATGCCACTCAAAAACTGATGCTTGATTCATGCAAGATGCTCCAAAAGCAGTCTGAAGCATTTCATACGTTTCTGTGGCATTTTTTCCAAGTTTAAAACAGAATTTTATTGCATATCGTTCTTCTAAAGTGTCCTCCCGTCCAGATTGCATTTTTGAAATTCACTAGCTGTGACAATCAGGCTTTAGTAGGGTGCATTCCAATTGCTGCTGTAGCTGTTCATATAAGCTGAAATCATAAAAATTAATCAGTCATCTCATAAGATATATAGCAATAACATACTGAATTTTCTAGAGTCTACAACAATTTCAAATGCCTGTATAAAAAAAATAATTTTATTGAATGCACCATGTATATATTGTTTGGTATTAAATAACTCACAAAGGTTGATATGCCATTAAAAACAAAGAAAGCAAACCAACCAGCTGGAGAATTTTGCAACCAAAAAATGGAAAAAGTCTGACATGTGACTATATTTGCAAAGTCTAAGATCAATTGATTTTAATGGCATGTCAACCCATTTATGGTCATTTCATGCTTAGAGGTTAGGGAATCGCATTCATTGTAAGTTCATATTTACATTTTTGAGTTGCCATTTCTTAAGAGTTTTTTTTGCACACAATCCTATCAAATACAGATCATTTTTAAACGAATCTGTTTTACTCATAGGTCGGAACCTAACGGGTACTATTATTCTGGGTCAGAGTGGAACTGGTGACTCCACAATCCCTTGATTTGGAACCCCACCATCAGATCCAGTTTAACATTATACCAAGGATACCACTTTTAGTTTAGTTGGTTTGTTGGGTTGGTTTTTTTATGGCATATCGCCCCTTTTAGGTTATCTAATACCAAATCCTGTTTATATATATATATATATATATCAAATATATATGGACAAATTTTTTAGATAACATTCTTAAATGAGCCTGAGCTCATATTTCTGTACCTAGTTTAACAGTACCAAGTATTATTATGTAGTACCATCAACTCAATTTAACATCAGTCTTGCCCAGTCAGCTGGGGCAGTAGAATACACCGACAGCATCTCTGCAGAGGGGTTAGAGCCCCCAATGAGTGTCCTGGACATGATACTAAACAATCAGATGGGGAGGCTCCAGTGACGCTGGAGCTTTGGGGTATGCAGAGCACTCCTTCATTGTCATTGCTCCTAGGTCCACTCTGGTCTGGAGTGGTAGCACCTGATAGGGCTCTATGCGTTAGATGGATCTAAACTGCATATTTATGCTAAACAGAATTGTCTGAATTACAACTTTTTGACTATAGAGAATAGCTTGAAATAGAGATGTTTTTGACAATTAAACTGTGTACTCATGCTAAACTGAATTGTTTGAAATAAAACTGATTATTTGTATAAAAATATAAAAATAGATTTGGCATTAAATAACCTACAAAGATTGATATGCCATAAATCCAACCAACCAACCAACATCAGTTATTTATTTACACAGTTAAATGGTTATATATATCTCATTTGTTAGGGAATTGGTTGTAAGTAATTTTATTTATAAATGAGTTTGAACTAATTTGTTTCCACACAAGTATTGCTATTGTTTCTACATATTTTAATTATTGTAATCTAACAAATATTTCTATTTGATATTAATAATTCGTTTTCACATAGAGAAGTGGTATTACTATTTAACACTAATTATTCTATTCAACACTATTCATTCTCTTGCACACAGAGAAATGGTTGCAAGTATTGCAATGTAATGACAATAATTCTATTTTGCATGTTAGCAAACTGTTTCAAGTATTCCACACTAATAGTTTTATTTGCTCACAGTTAAATGGTTTCAAGTATTGCTATGTATCACTAACAATTCAATTAAACATCAGTCATTTATTTACACATAGTTGAATGTTCAAAGGGTCCTGTTTCAAACAATTTAATTTAACATTAATCTCTTGCTTGCACACAGTTTAAAGGTCAAACAGTTCTATTTGACTCATAGATAGGGCCCTATCAGGTGCTACCACTCCGGGTCAGAGTGGTCCTGGGAACAATGACAATGGAGGAGTACTCCACGTTCCCCAAATCTCCAAGGCTGAAGTATTGCCATCATGTAGTTTAATGTCATATCTAGGACACTCACTGGGGAAGTTTTAGCCATCTGCAGAAATGCAGTAGGAGAATTCTACAGCCCTAGCCGACGAAGCTGAAACCATTTAGCTGTGTTCAAATGAATGATTAGGTCATTTTTATAGTGGGGATAAGGGGATGATGATGTCATGCACGAGTCTTGGCTTGTGCACTGCTAGCCATAGTATCACTTAGTGCAATGTGAACTATGTTACTCATTGTGAAGTCTCTTGGCACGTATGCCAGGTGACTTTGCAGGTCATAGATCCACTAGACCTCAAGGTCTAGAGCAATGTGAATCTATGCTTGTTATTGATACTCCATCTGGCATGAATACCAGGTGGCTTGGTAAAAACCAAAGAAGAATCCATAAAGAAATAGTTTATTAAAAGTTGGTTTTTTTTTTCTTAATGAAATGCTATCAAACTTGAAATAATTAAAAAAAAAAAAAAACATTCTAGTAACAGTTTATACAAATCTAGCAGGGTCATCAAGGCAAAACAAAAATATGAATATATAGCAATACAAAAATAAGTTATTTCAAATAAATACTTAGTGTAGCTGCCTTTATCATTTATCTATTTACTGCTGTTTATACTTTTAGTAGTAGACAGTTTAGTAAAATCAATATCAATACTGTTATGTCCTTGGAAAGGCCATAAACTAAGTAAGACAAGCACGTATTAAGGTAGAATAAAAGTTACATATTACAATAAAACAAGTAATACAATGTTGCCAGTGTAGCTCTTACTATCTAATCCCTGAGTAGACGACAGTCAAATATTATATCCTTCTTGGAAGAGTCCATTGTGTATTGAAAATAGGGAAGATAACACAACAAATATGTGCATAGGAAAGGTGTAAATTGTCATTGGCTGGTCATCGATCATATGGAAATCAGATCACTGATAAAATGAAACAGGAATTCTTCAAAGCTGCTGTCATGTTAGTACTATTGTATAGATGCACCATCAAGAGTCTAACAAAGTGATTGGAGAAAAAGCTTGAAGAGAACTACACAAGAATGCTATATATATATATAGAGAGAGAGAGAGATTATATATATATATATATATATATATATATATATTTTTTTTTTTTGGTGGTTCCTCAAACTGTTTATATATATATATATATATATATATAAACAGTGTAAGGAACCACAAAAATCTGGAAAGTCATCTTGATAAGAACGAGTGTACAATAATATATAAAGTTTATTTATAAGTAGCTCTATGATTTTTCTTTTTCTTTTTTTGTTTTTGTATATTTTTTTTTTGTGTTGATTTGAGTTTTCGCAATGTGATGCAGTCATAATTCCCATGTCATTGAAATCCTTTCTTTCATTGAGCTCAGTATATTTCTATGTCATTACATCCTCATAATTTGAATAAATGATACAATACAAGCCTCCTATTTTTTTTATATATTTTTTCCTATTCTCACCTTATTCATCTCCAATTAATTGTAGCTCAAGAACAGAAGTATGGGACACTCAGTAAGAATCAAAATCATTAACAATGGTCAGCTAATCTAGCTTTTGAGCCATTATATCATGTGAAGAGCCCAAGTGAGGAGTTGTAGTCATTCAGTAGGCTTAGCACAAGGTCAGAAGTATGGGGCACCCAGTAAGAATCAAAATCACTAACAGTCATCAGCTAATCTAGCTTTTTAACCATTACATCATGTAAAGTGCCCAAGTGAGGATTTGTAGTCATTCAGTAGGCTTAGCACAAGGTCAGAAGTATGGGGCACCCAGTAAGAATCAAAATCACTAACAGTCATCAGCTAATCTAGCTTTTTAACCATTACATCATGTGAAGTACCTATAATTGAAGGTTAAAAAATATCTGCCAACAAATACAGTCAATTTTTATCCCAAAATGGTGTAGTATATCATTGCTTGCGTCTCACCATATATACAAATAGGAGTAGTCATTAGTCAGACTGTCCCATCTGTTTCCACCTTTGAATAAATGTTTAAATTTTATATCCACATTTTCAGGTGAGCCTCGTTTTAGGAAGATTTTTATCAGGTTTTAAAAGCTGGCCTACAATTTACGTTATATAATATCTACTTCTAGATGGTTGACCCTAAACGATTGTTTGTTTGTATGCTACTTGCTGGGGTGGTAAGGTAAGTTTCTAAGAGACTGCTCTGCCAGAGGGAATTTTATAAAGATAGCTGACAATTAGTGCAAGAAGTGAACTTATTCTATTCTCAAGGACATTAATGGGAAATTGATAAAAGCCGTCCCAGGTGCAATTCAAACTTGGTTCCAAGATTTCGTTTTCCATGCTGGTCTCCTTTGTTAAAAAAGAAAAGGTTCATTATACTTTTATGTAATATATATATATCTATGAGTAATACTGTATACATATGTATGTATATATACATAAGTATCACCTATGATATTATGTAACCAAAATAATTATTAGGTAAGAGTTCAAAAATAAGTACACCCTTTATAACCAAAAATAAAATTGCAAAATAATATAGAGTCATAGTGAGATTTTTCTAGGTTCATGGATTGTCAAGTATATTAGTCAAATTCTCATTATTTTTGTAAGTAAATATGCTTGCAAGCATAACATTAAAAGAACAGCCTATCATAGCAAAGCCCAATTATCTGGGGTAGCCGAACATGTCAATTGCAACTCTACTGAGGTATGACCCTCTTACCCCCAGTGAGTGTCCTGTTTATGACACTAAATAATCTGATGGTGAGTCTCCAGTCCTAGAGCTTTGGGGAATGTGGAGTACCCCTTCATTGCCATTACTCCCAGGTCCACCTTGACTCAGAATGGTAGTACCTTGTAGGGTCCCATATATGGGTCAAATAGAACTTTAATCATTTACTATACTTGAAAGCATTTAACTGTGTGCAAACAAATAATCTCTAGATTGGTTAAAAATTATTACCTACAAACTATTTGTTTACAAATCATGTATATCTAATATATATTTCTAAACAAGGTTTGGCATTATATAACCTACAAAGGTTGATATGCCATAAAACACAACTAACATCATTGTAAGATTTTTTATTTGATCAGTAGACTCAAAATACTCTAAGAAAATAAAGCAATTTCCAGTCCAATTTGTAAGTAAGTGATAATATTGTGGGTTGGTTTGGTTTGTTGGGTTTTATGGCATATCAACCTTTGTAGGTTATTTAACGCCAAATCCATTTTTATGTAAATAATCTGTTCTATTTAAAACAATTCAGTTTAGCATAAGTACACAGTTTAATTGTCAAAAACATTTCCATTTCAGACTATTCAAGCAGTTATATGTAACAATTCAGTTAAGTGTAAATACAGTTTTGATGTCGAAAAACAGTTCTATTTCAAATAATTCAGTTAAACATAAGCACACAGTTTAAATGTAAGTACGGTTTAATTGTCAAAAACATTTCTATTTCAAGCTATTCAGTTTACTCAAACAATTCAGTTTAGCATAAGTATGCTGTTAGTTCTATTTAACCTATAGATAGGGCCCTATCAGGTGCTACCACTCTGGGCCAGAGTGGACCTGAGAGCGATGGCAATGAAGGGGTACTCCGCATTCCCCAAAGCTCCAGCACTGCTGGAACTTCACCATCAGATTGTTTAGTGTCATATCCAGGACACTCGTTAGAAGGTGGTCTTACCCCTCTGCAGAGGTGCAGTCGGTGTATTCTACAGCCCCAGCCGACTGGGCAATAATATTGTGGGGTTTATATTTATACTGAATTATCATTTTTGACTCTTTCGAATTTATTATAGCATAGACAATAATTAAATTCAGTTTAGAATCATTTACTCCTTCCTAAATAAAAGCAGTGATATCATAATGGACTATGGTTACAACATGATTCACATGTATATGATTATTATTTATAAATGACCTTGAGCTCATTTTTTTCACACAGTTAAAAGGTCTTACTTATTTTTATTCAAAATAGATACACAGTTAAAGGTAAAAACAGTTCTATTTCAAACAACTCCATTTTGCGTAAGTACAGTTTAAATATCAACAATTCTATTTCAAACAGTTCAGTTTAGCAAAAGTCAACTAAGTTAAATGGTTCCAAGTATTGCTATGTATCATTAACAATTCAATTAAACATCAGCCATTTATTGACACAGAGTTAAATGACAAACAGTTCTATTTCTGACAATTAAATTTAGCATAAGTCAGCAAAATTAAATGGTTCCAAGTATTGCTATGTATCACTAACAATTCAATTAAACATTAATCATTTTTTGTTTCTACACAGTTAAATGAACAAACAGTTCTATTTTAAACTATTCAGTTTTGCATAATTGTATAGTTTAAATGTCAAATAGTTCTATTTGACCCATTAATAGGAAAATATCAAATGCTACTACTCCAGGCCAGAGTGGATCTGGAAGTGATGGCAATGAAAGAGTACTTCGCATTCCCCAAAGCTCCAGCATTACTGTAGCCTCACTTTCAGATTGTTTAATGTCATATCAAGGACACTCGTCTTACCCCTCTATTTCTGGCCCAGCTGAACAGCCAGTCCACCCATTGTGTTAACCCCATGCTAAGTATCCTCAAGTGATATGCATTAATAAATTGATATTTTTTGGGGATGAACCAAAAACATGCCCTTTGGCATGATGGTTAGAGTGTTCGCCAATAGTCCCGGGAGACAGGGGTTCAATTCCAGGTCGATCATACCAAAGACTTAAAAAATGGTACTTGATGCCTCCTTGCTTAACACTCAGCAATATAAGGAAGGGATCAAGGGTAAAGTGGAGCAATCTAGGGAAAGGAGTAACGCCCTCCCCTACACCTCAGTGTAGTAGCTATCAGAAAGGGAGCCTTCGGGTCACCCTCAACTAAGGTCCCCAACATTACTTACTGTCAAGCAAAACATCTTTTTTCTGAAGTATGGATGATCAAAAGTGTAGTAATCTGAGACTTTTTATGTTAACAAAGGTTTACATCTTTTAAGTAACATTTTTTTATCTAGTTGTCTTGCTGGCCACTGTAGAAAAAATATCGTCCGAGTAAAAAAAATGGACACACTCAAAACAACAAAGACTAAAGAGTATTATTTAGATAAAATACTCTTTTACTATGAATTAGCCAAATTTATTTATTCACTATTTTAGGAAAATCCCAGTTACATGCAGTGAGTGGATGAGTATAATCGATGGATATCAATTTTAAACTTTTTAACTAAATTGTTTTCTTTTATCAACCACATCCAAAGATTAAAGTACGAAAATGAATAGTTTTTTTTTAATGTTTAAAAGAGCAATATCATAGCTTATTTTAGCATTTTTAAACTTAAAAAAAGTCCACCATACCAGCAGTAAAATACCGAAAGTTTTAGTAGGAGGCTGTTTTTACTACATTTATAGAATGCACATTTTTTGCCTTAAAATAATCAACCCCGAAAATATAGATAAGAACATTCTAGAAATTTCGGATCAAAATCGCATTAAAATTGAAGTTACACTTTTATATTTTTCAACCAATCAGCTAAACACACAAAATAGGAACATTCGAGAAAATTCGGCTCAGAAACTAATAAACAGAAAAATATTGAAGGCTCCAAAATAAATAAGTAATTATACGAATCTGATTGGTCAAGAAATGTCTGCGCGCTTGAATTTTAGGACCCTCAATAAAACTCAACAAAATTCTATTTTTGATCCACTTTAATTCCCCAAAAGAGTATAAATAAAAAAGAATTTGATTAACTAAGGCATTCCACTACCAGAGGCAAGGACGATAGACAGCAGAAGGCATCGTACACAAGACAGAGAACGAAGAAGCATGCGATGCTCTTTTGCTAACTATTGAACGCGACACGTTGCCGCCAACGATCATAAAAAACGCACGTATGGACTTAAGAAAACAAAAGGTCCATACTTAGTCCCTCACATATATAGACACATGCATACACATATAGGTAAGTAAAGTCAACTTTTTATCCTTTTTACTTCGGCCAACTCTGGGACACATTGATTCAATAGACTTTCCCAACATGTACACATGCACACACGGGCGAACAAATCATTTTTATTCAACTGGCCATAGCTGTGTTTACTACACACACACACACACACACACAAATAGAACATTGTATTTTAGTTGTTTTATTCATGGTTGTTATTATTATTATTATTATTAAATTGCTTGTTTTTTAATATTTGTTATTGTCACATTCCATTTGTTTTTGTGCTGTATTTGTGGAAAAGAAACCTGAAAGTAATTCTCATTACAAGAATTACTTTCGGGTTTAAGTCTACGGAAGGTATTAAGTCCTCCACACATGCTTTCTTTTTCCAAGTTAGTTTTTAACTTATAACTAGAAGCCAGATAAGGTTACCATTTTAACTAAAATGGCAATTAAGGTTGATGAGTCCTGTTGCCTTTTTTATGTTAAAAGAAAGAAGAAAACAAATGAGACGACGAGAATATTAATAAGTTTCAAAAGGGATGCTTTAATGACAGCTTGAGACGAAATTTTCCTTGTGCTGTGAGTAATAATAGAAGAAGGACAGTTGTAAATAGTTGAGCAGGAATTTAACATTCAGCCAGAAGTTTGAGGTCCAGTTGATTTAGGAGAAGGAAATAATTGATAAGGAATGGTCTCTTAAAGGACACTGTGTCCTCATGTTGAATGTGCTCTCGTGCTGAAGTGGTCTATCTACAGCTGGATTCAGTCGAGGAAAGGGAGAGGACGAAAGAATGTTACATTGCCTTTTATATTGCCCGAGAAAGTCACCCGGGCAGAATGGCATAAATCATTCTCATTGGACGAAATATACCAATCGAACTTCAACGGCCAAATAATTTCTAGACAATAAGTTTGAAAATATAAATTACCACGTGATTTAATGGTAGTCTGACGCACAATTGAAAATTAGTTCTTTCTGCTACAAATTATTATCCCAACAATCAAAGACGCAAAAGATTACCTAAATAATGTTATCTTTTACAAATTTTTGACATAAAAATACATTTATTACAATAAACATTTTCTTAATTTGCAAATTTATCACGTTAATCAAAACAAGAGCTCAATATATTTTATATGAAAATAAAACAAACTCACCCAAATAATTCAAGTTCTGATTTTGACCGGTAATTTCCAGAAGTAGCCCAAAGGTGAAGGTCATTTATTGTATGTAGGCAACTGAGTATAAAAACTTGATTTTATGATAAGCTTTTTTAAAAACATTTTTTGACAAACTATATTCGAATATATGGAATATATATAATGTAATATAATGGCCGAGGGATTTCGTTTTATATATCTTGCCTTTCGGTTTAGTTAGGCTGAGAACCTTTTGCTTAGCGCATGGGTTTGTTAGGTGCAACATGAGCGCAGGTGTTCACACGCACGCGGGGAAGATGCGTCATTCACAGATGTCAAAATAAAACCCCAGATAGGAAATAGGACCCGGAGGTGTGAATGACGTCACGCACCGGAAGCGTGGGCTGAGATTTGAGAAAAGTCAAGTAGTTGAGTTTTAGCATCCGAAGAAGACGGTTGACTTTCGGGGCTCGCCGAGATCAGACCAGTAGTTTGCAGCTGGGTGCCGCGCGTGGTGGTGGTGGTGGTGGGGGGGCAGATGGAAAAGTCAGCATTGAAAAATAGTGTATCTCTCTCCTCATATCGAAAAACCTTTTAACTCAAAGGTAATAAAAAGTTTCGTACCTGAACCAAGAAGTCGTGTTTTTTGTGTTTCGGGATTTCACATATTCACATATGGCTATGTTACAATAATATATGAAAAGAGATAAGTGAGATTTCTTAGAAAAAAAAACTACACAAAAAATTATGATAATAATAAAAGCTTATAGCAAGACCTGCACACTGGTAAATGTTAAGATATATATATGTATATATATATAATAAAGTCAGACACGCAGACCATGATCCGATTTCGGGGTTAATACAAAACAATTGGATCCAGTAGATGGGTCACAATTCGGCCAGCCGGCCATGATATCAACGGCACAGATCTCGTCGAGTGTATCCCGTCTTCTGAACATATCTCGAACCTCAGGGGGCTGTTCCACCAGGCTTTAAACCTCCGTGGAGGGGTTAGGCACCCCTTTTTAGGGGTATGCCAACGAGGCCTGAGATATTTTAGGAGCCGCTGGACGCGCCTAGGTAACGGCCCTGTGCCGTTACCTTTAAAAAAGGCTTTGTGCCACACTCGTCCGAATGGAGGAACGGAAGACAAATACCGATGATCCGATTTCTGATGAAATAATTCGCAAAATATTTCCGTGACCGGGGATCTATTTAATGAATCCGTAGACTCATTTTTGAAACCCTACTTAATTGTAGGGTGTGGGGGTTGTATGTAATTTGGTTATTTCAGTAGATGTGCGTCCGTAATTTACGGGTGTTGCTCTCTAAATAATTTCCACCACAAATACAACACAAAACTTTACAATTGCGTAAAAGAAATGGAATAGAACACAACGAACGTTAAACAACAATTTAATAAACATAAAACAGAATATGAAAACAAATAAAATACATGATGTGTAAATGGCCTTTTGGAAAATAAAGTTTGGCAAGGAGAAAATAAATTTGTTTAAAGATATGTGTATGTTAACGGAGTCCATAAATAAGTCGTTCTTACTTGCATTAAGTTCATGTCTTGTTTTATGATTATGGCGACAGCGTGTCGCGTTGATGAAAGAAAGTTTGACGGGTTTTTCTTTTGAATGTGATTCGCGGCCATCTGAAGCTAGGTCATGAACTTTAGTTGATGAAGGAAAGGAATTTGCCGGACACAGTATCAGGTACTGCTTTACTGGCTTAGTGGCTTGTGGTGTTGTCTTAGTCTTCGCGTTAGTCTATGTTTTTGGCTCCCTAACTCAGTGTTATTTATATCCTACAGGTGAATCAAAGAATTGTCCTAAAATTTTGGCGCGTAGACATTTATTGACCAATCAGGTTTGTATTTTACTATTTTATTTTAGAGCCTATATATTTTCTGTTAGTTCACTTCCGATCCTATTTTTCTAGAATGTTCTTAAGTATGTTTTTATAGCTTATTTTAAGACTAGAAAAAATGTGTATCCTATAAGGGTGAAAAGTATCCAAAAACAGACGAAGAATACATGAGTCAGATAAGTTCTACACGTTGCGGGTGTCGTGGCCTGTCAAAAAACGTAAACAAATCAGATCACTCAAAATCCCTTAAAAAAGCTACGATCGGAAATGATGAAATTATCCGTAGCCCTGACTTGCCGAAACAGCAAAGGAAGAAATAATATATTTTGATAGAGTGATTCGAAAACAGGTACTGTTAATATTCTAAAAATCAAGTGGATAATCTTCAGAATCCTATCTCAAGCTAAAGAAGGACTGTATTTCCACATATTTTTTTTATAGAACTTTCTGTCCACGCGGCCCTATAGCGTGATACAGCCTTCGCTCTTTATAGACAAGCCCTTTTTCAACAGTCACTCCAGTTGGTGGGACACGCTTCGGCTTAGCCCTGGTGTGAGCTGCATGGTTCGGTTGGATGTATCTCATCACCGGATATACCTCTGGCCTCAAAGGGCTGTCTCCCTAGGGGGCCCGAGGCATTTTTGGGACTGCCGGACGCGACTGGGCCCACCTAAAAAACGGCCTTGTGCCACACATTGGTGGGGCGTATGACAAATACAGCTCACCCTGCGAGCATTTATGCTACTTGACTGGGCCACACTTGGTCAGCCGTGTTGGCGAATCACGGTCCGGTCGGGTGTGTCCTTGCTCAGTTGGCAGTTTGTAATGACCAGCATCCTCGAGCCTCAGGGGGCCGTCCCCCCTGGCCTTTACCCTCTTCGCAGGGGTCGGATTTATTGTCTGGTGCCTGAGGGGAATGCCGACGGGGCTTGAGGCATTTTTGGAACCATCAGGCGTGTGTGGGCTTCGGTCCTGCGCTGACACGATAGCCTTAGTCACTCGTCCGTTCGTTTGTTCCTTACATGGAGCTAAGACACGGCAGTCTTAGCCCACTCGTTCGATCCTGCAAGACCAAGGTACCAACACCAACTGCATACCAGTTCCTGCATGGTAACATCTAGTCCATGAGTGACTCACTGCTCAGACTAGCATCAACACTCCAGATACGTCGACACACCCTGGTTAAACCAGGCGCTGAGCGATAAACCCAACCCCTCCGAAGAGGGTTAAAGCCTGGGGGGATGGCCCTCTGAGGCCAGAGGAAATCTGACAGAACCGTCCGGAGGTAGAATGGCCTATCGAATGAGACCCAACAAATGGAGAGGAAAGATCATACGCGACCTCTAAAGAGTCCGCGTAGACCTCCTCTGATTATTTTTGCCACCAAAGCCTTTTTCATATGAAAGAAAGGGAACACCACCTCTGCCGCGCCACATAAATAGAAAGTTCTTCTTTAAAAAATGGACGTAGAAAATGAGTACTTTCTTAGCCTGGTATAGACTAGCGAAGTGTATTACTTCCATTTTTATAGAATTATTTCTGGCAGAAGTGTTTTGCAAATGTTGATAAATGTTAATTTATCCCTTTCTTAGCTGTAACGGCCGTTTAGAGTCGAAAAAGGGCCGGATGTAATTTTTCTAGGGCGAACGAGTAATCCGATTTGTTTACGTTTGTAGGCCGGTCGCAGCACATTAAGTGAGCCGATGACAAGTATATATACATGAGCTGAGGTTGAACCAGACCTCCTTCTCCTCCTCCTCCTCCTCCTCCTCCCTAAACTCCTCTATAAAAGGACTTTGTGTCAAGTCTTGTCTGGTGGGAGGCAGAGATGAATATTGCCTTTACACCTTGTAGGTGAAAGGGCGTACTCTCTCGGGAAAACGTCCCCTAGAACTAAACTATTTTTTATTCAGTTCCATCGATCCGAAAATCACGAGAATTTTTCAGTCGATATATCATTCCTTAGATGTTCTTATAGTTTAACAAATAAAAATAACAACTACTGATAATAATAATAATAATATGGGAACTGCATCTTCAAACCAATAATGTACGGACTGCATCTTCAAAACAATAACAAACAATTTATTCATTATTAAATTGAAAAATATATCGGAAAGCTTTAAGTTATCGTAGACGTCCCGGCTAGTCAAACCAAAAATTCACGATTTAGAAAAAACACTGAGTCATCCATGACATCACCCAACAACAACGTCGTGCCCCCGTTTACGAGGGAACATACAAACTTTTTCGAAAGGGATTATTTCTGCCAGCCGTTCGGAAACGGGTAATAGCCAAAAGATAAAATACACCATATTTAAAAGCTCCTCTTTGAAGTACAATGTAGAATTTCATTATTATCAATATTTAATAGATAAACTTCCTGTATGCGGTAGCACAGAAGCCACTCACTCAGACCATGAAAGAAGCAGTCCCTTCTATATAAACAGCACGCAGCGATTGAATTATCAGTGCATGTCGGTTGGTCTTTTGTAGACCAAGGTTTCAGAGTGTGGTATGACATTGACTGCGTCTGCTCGATTCCTTTCTCTATGTTGGCCATCTCTGCTCGGTCGTGGGCGGGAACGCACTTCAGCTAGTCGTCTTCTCGGGTACGCGGATCCGGTCGGGTGTATCTTGGTTTGGTGGCAGTCGGTTGAGACAGCCTGACGCGGGTGCCGGGGACGCCTAGCATTCACGTCTCTCGGCTGACACCGACACCCTTGAGACTTAGAGAGTCGTCCTCTGTATTCAAACCCTCTCCGGAGGGGTTGGGCTTATCGCCTAGTGCCCCTTTTTAGGGAAATGCAGACGAGGCTCAAGGCATTTTTTGAACCGCCAGGCGTGTGTGGGTTTCGACTCTGCGCCCGGACCAACCTTAAAAAAAGCCTTGTGCCATACTCTTCTGGATGATGGGACGTACGACAAATACCAGAGAGCGGCTGGGTTTATACGCGGAGGAGAGGTATCTGTTCCACTTACAGTAGCAAGCTGCCAAACGTGGGGTTTGCATCCATACCACCAAAGCAGCCAACATAGAATCCAATCATTCACCGTTGCTCTCTCATTCAAACAGCACTTCTCAGGTCTAGTTTCAGAAAGTCTCAAAAACAGATCTTCCAAGACCTAACTTCAGAAAGTCTGCTGAGGATACCTGTGGTCGCCCCTCTACACCCTTTAGCAGATACTTAGAGATGACGATGCAGCAGTCAGCCACACTTGCAACAAACCAACAGCACCTGCAGACCTGCACCAGCTTCACAAAGCAGCAACATCTGCATCACCAAGCAGAAGACATCTGCATTACCACAGTCCACAAACGACAACTCTGCCTGTACTAGCATCAGCATTGCGAGGCCACATCGACATACCCCCATTTAACTAAGGATTGCATAAACTCAAACATTGATCATCCAACCTCTACAACCATTGCGTCCGCATCTTCGACCATCTCCAGCAAACGTCTACAACATGATCATACAGTTACACCAACGATCTACACCAAGGACCGAGACCATTCTCATCTTTTAGACGCGCGGTCGTCAAGAATTTATTGACAACCGAATCTACTTCTTTCTAACACACCGTCTTTTTACACCGAGCAGAAACAATACTGACATGATACAGCAACTGCGATTCCATACCCATTTACCTTTCGTGTACGATTCACTCAATAAAGACCTGATATTTAATATTATAATAATTTAATATTTAGGAAGTGCCCGTGGTGTAGTCGTTATCGTCGTAGGGAAATGAACACGGCGACTCGAGTTCAAATCCTGGACGAAACTGATTGCATTTCACATAGCACTAATACCCTTGGGAAAGGTATGAATCCAATTATTCTCCCTCCAGCTATGGGTAAATAGTAGGACAGACTAGGTTCTTCAGCCTTGGTTAGGCAATTAGTCTAGGAGAAGGAAAACTCTGAATTCAAACCTGTTAAACTCCGCTTAAAAATTGACCTTGTGTCATATCCTGCCCGAGCGGAGGGGTTGGGTAAATAGTACCTGATATTTAATATTATCCACTAGTCCTCTGTCAATTAATCACTCCCTCCCATCACTTACAAAAGTTTGCGGGAACGATGCATTTATTAGGGTCCCACAACAAGTCTCTGTTGTTTTGAGTGTGTTCTTTTTTTTTTTTACTTGGATGATTTTTTTACAGAGGCCCCCAAGGGAACCAGATAAAAACGTTGCTTCAGTGAAGTAAACCATTTTCGAGAATTTGTTAATATAAAAGACCTCAGATTATTACACTTTTGATCATCCATACTTTAGAAGATAAAAAAAGTGCATGTTTTTAGTACATGGCTAAAAATAGATATTATCAATTTAACAATGTATATCACTTGAAGGTACTAAGTGTAGGGTTGACGCAATAAATCTATTGTTCAGCATTTTTTCTTTTTATTTAAAGATTTTTAATGATTCAGTGATCTTTATTTAGAGTCCTCTTTTTCTTTCTTGAGATTTGGTGATATCTACATTTATAATAAGGCACCCTATGAGACTCGAGCTCACTTGTGAACGTTTGCTAGTTTAGCTGGCAAACCATTTTTCCAGCCGAGGCGCCCATAGATAAAACGTTTTAGTGACTTAACAAAGCTTTTCGCTTTGATGTGATACAAGGCTGCATGAATGGAACATTCAATGAGATATGAACTTATTTGAAAAGTAATTTACTAAGCTTTTTTTGGTATAGTTGTGACACGAGGCCGTAAGAATGGGGCACATAATGAGACTCGAACTCTTTCGTGAACATTTGCTAGTCTATCTTGCAAACCATTTAACCACCCGAGGCGCCCCAAGATAAATCGTTTTAACAAAAATGTAAAATTTCCGGTTCATTATAAAGAGGTCAAAAAAAAAAAAAAAAAAAAAAAAGAAAAAGAGGAAGAAAAAGGAAAAAAAGAAAAAGGAAGTTGATAAAAAACTGAGATTAAAAGATAAAATTTTTGAATGTTCTTACCTGTTTTGTATAATTGTACTTCAAAGAGTGAGTAAGATAAATACTCGCATATAATCCACCTGTTTCAAAATAATCCATCAAAACAAAAAAATGAGCAGCACTCGTGGAATCTCATTGTACAAAATAATCGTTTGAATTAAATATGTTACGTGTTGTTTAGTAGTAAACAAATAAATAAATCACTTTTGTGTGCGCATGCGCGTTAATGCAGCTATGGCATGGGTTCCTACCGCAGTGTAATAATCAGCTTAAATTTTTCTTTTTGATATTCGTTAAGGTTTTGTTGTGTGTTCGATCCTCACAACATAGTTTTGTGCCAGCATAAGCTTACGATAAGTTTAGCTGCATATCAACTCTGTATGAGTAATTTAACGGTGAAATTTATTAATTTCTAAATGTTTGATAGTGTGGAGTTTAGGCTTATGTTACGTTGGTATTACGTTGGTTGTGTTGGTATTACGTTGGTTGTGTTGGTATTTCGTTGGTAGCGTTGGCGTTAGATATCTGACTCCATATTTTGGTTATATTATATTTTACCCCCACGTTAGTTAGTCGGTGTAATGCCTTGCCCAAGGAAATACCAAAAAGAATTATACAAAAAGAAAAGACAGGACAGATAAGAGACGAAGACGTTTCTTTAATCATCATCATCATCATCATCATATCGTGCCACCAGCACGGATATCCCTGACCCTCTCTCGCCACTCCTCCCTATCGTTCATCGCCCTAGGCAGGTCTTCAGGACAACAACCTGTATCCTCACATAGCTGCTGAATGTACGTTCGTGCTGGTCGTCCTGCTTTTGCGCGGCCATGTGTGGGGATCCATAAGAGTACATCTCTTATGAGTTCATCTCTGCTTCTCCAGCAATGTCCTGCATGTCTGGTTCGCCTAACTTGAATAGTTTTCGTGATAGGGGGCAGGTAGCCGTACAGTTGGTGTCTTGTGGGGTGTTGCTGCCAGGACTTGTTCAGGATTGCACGCAGCATTCTTGTGTAATTGCCATCTAGTTTCTTCTCCAGCCGTTTTGTTAGCGTCCATGTAGTGCATCCATATAGCAGTATCGATGTGACCGCTGCCTGGAAGAAACTGCGTTTCATTTTATCGGTTAGGTCTGATTTCCATATAGTCGATAGCCTATTGATAGCTGTCCATGCTTTCGTTAACCTCGTTTCGATGTCCTTTTCGGTTGATTCGACTCTTCTTCCTAGGTACTTGAATTTGTCTACTAGTTTAAGAGGGGTTCCTTTTAGAGTGGAGATGTCCCCCGTTTGGTTATAGCACATATATTCCGTTTTGTGTGCATTAACATGGAGGCCTATGCTTGCTGCTGCTCGTTCCAATCTATGCAGAAGTGTTTCGGCTTGGTCAGGTGTATTTGCCAGTATCGCTATGTCATCGGCGTAGTCGGCGTCGGTTATGGTTGTTGCGGGGTATCTTCTGCTTCTTTTCTTCGTCAGTTCGAAGCCATTCTCTTTGATTTTGTCAATCGATGTTCTAAGTACGTAGTCTAGACAAATGATAAAGAGGTACAGAGCCAGACCATTCCGTGGATGAGGGAGTTTTTTCTGAATATATTGAAATGGTTGAATGCCCCAGTTAAGGGGTCAAAATACGTTAATGCGTTTCATGTATGTTGGTGTCCGCATTTAGTATTTAGGGCTTCCATAAGGGTTAGTTTTCTTTTGGAAGTTTTGTCAAAGTCCACTAAGGGTTAGTTTATTGTTCATTTGTGAGTCTTGTATATTTCAGTTTAGTGCCTATCGATAGAGAGAGGGCTGCTACTGGGTGAAGGGACTAACCGACGCTACGTTCAAAGACCTATGCGTGATGCCCAAAAAACGCCAGTACCAGGTTATCAATCCGCTGGTCACTGCCTGAAAGAGAAAGATAATATGGTCCCCTTTGTCAAGAGGAAATGCCTTTTTTCTTTTACGCGTGCGTCATGTCCTTTTCCTGTTAGAGACCTCTGGGAGTTTCTTCAAATTTAATAGTTTTCTTTTTATTTATTTATTTATTTTATTTATTTATTTATTCGTTCCCTACAATAGTACCTAAAATATAATTCTGATTACAAACAACATGGCCGACATGGACCTTGTGTATTGTAACAAATAATTATCCCTGATTTTAAAAAAAATCACCAAGGTCGATACTGCTATATGGATGCACTACATGGACGCTAACGAAACGGCTGGAGAAAAAGCTTGACGGCAACTACACAAGAATGCTGTGAGCAATTTTGAATAAGTACTGGAGGCAACACCCCACAAAGCAGCAGCTGTACGGCCACCTACCACCATCACGAAAACTATCAAAATTAGACGAACCAGACATGCAGGACACTGCTGGAGAAGCAGGGACGAGCTCATAAGTGATATTCTCCTATGTTCTCCCTCACATGGCCGAGCAAAAGCAGGACGACCAGCTCGGACCTACATACAGCAGCTCTGTGAGGATACGGGATATAGCCCTGAGGACCTGCCAGAAGCGATGAACGATAGGGAGGAGTGGCGAGAGAGGGTCAAGGTTATCCGTGCTGGTGGGACGACATGATGATAATGATGATGATCCTATTTAAAAGAAAATTTCAGTATTTATTCATAAAATAATAAATTTTATAATGCATTAGTTATTTTATCAAAAACTTGTAGCTTTCTTTTCGGGTCACTTGACTTTATCAATTAAATAGCACTACACACATGAAGGGTGTAGAGATATATTATATGGTTTATACATTCTGAGTCAAATAAAAAGACAAAAGTTTAAAGGTTTGTATGAAATAAAGAAAAACATTTTTAAATAAGGAGCTGTTAAAAGAAATGGGAATATCAAATTAGGAAAAATAATGAAAATGAAATGTTTTGGTTTGGTTGGTTGGATTCTATGACATATCAACCTTTGTAGATTATTTAACGCCAAATCTATTTTTATGTAAATAATCAGTTCTATTTAAAACAATTCAGTTTAGCATGAGTACACAGTTGAATAGTTAAAACATTTCTATTTCAACTATTAAGTTTATTCAAATAGTTTGTGGGGGGAGTATGTACTTTGGTTATTTCAGTAGATTGCTCTCTAAATTATTCCCACCACAAATACAACACAAAACTTTACAATCGCGTGAAAGAAATGGAATAGAACACAATGAACATTAAATAACAAACAATTTAATATGCATATAACAGAATATGAAAAACAAAATACATGATGTGTAAATGGCCTTTTGGAAAATAAAGTTTGAAGAAGAGAATAAATTTGTTGAAAGATGTGTGTATGTTCATGTTATCAGAGTCCGTAAATAAGTCGTTCTTACTTACATTAAGTTTATAGCGGGGTTTATGATTGTGGCGACAGCGTGTCTCGTTGATGAAAGAAAGTTTGTCGGGTTTTCCTTTTGAATATAATTCTCGGCCATTTGAAAAGAGGTCATGAACTTTAGTTGAGGAAGGAAAGGAATTGGTTGGACATAATATCGGCTACTGGCTTAGTGGCTTGTGTTCGTCTGTGTCTTCGTTTGTGTGTAAGCTTGTGTCTTGTGTGTATGGCTTCCTAACTGTGTTATTTATAACCTACAGGTGGATCAAAGAATCGCCCTAAAATCTTGGCGCGTAGACATTTATTAACCAATCAGATTTGTATTTTACTATTTTATTTTCGAGCCTAAATATTTTCTGTTAGTTCACTTCCGATCCTAATTTTCTAGAATGTTCTATTCCATGTTTTTAGCTGATTGGTTGAAAAATATAAAAATGTAATTTAAATGCTAATACGGGTTTGATCCTAAATTTCTAGAATGTTCTTAAGTATGTTTTTATTGCTTATTTTAAGACTAGAAGAAATTTGTATCCCATAAGTTATATATAACAATTCAGTTTAGTGTAAGTACAATTTCAATGTCAAAAACAGTTCAATTTCAAATAATTCAGTTTAGCATAAGCACGCAGTTCAAATGTAAGTACAGTTTAATTGCGAAAAACATTTCTATTTCTAGCTATTCAGTTTAGCCAAGCAGTTCTAATTCAATCAATTCAGTTAAGTATAAGTACAGATTTTGTTTCCACACAGTTAAATCTCAAAACAGTTCTATGTTAAACAATTCAGTTAAGTGTAAATACAGTTCCAATGTCAAAAAACAGTTCTATTTCAAAAAATTCAGTTTAGCACGCAGTATGGTAAGTATGGTTTAATTTTCAAAAACATTTCTATTTCAAGCCATTCTGTTTAATCAAACAATTCAGTTCAGCATAAGTATGCCGTTAGTTCTATTTAACCCATAGGTAGGACCCAATCAGGTGTTACCACGCCGGGCCAGAGTGGACCTGGGAGCAATAGCAATGAAGGGGTGCACCGTATTCCACAAAGCTCCACCATCACTGGAACCTCACCATCAGACTGTTTAGTGTCATATCTAGGACACTCGTTGTGGGGGCGGGTCTTACCCCTCTTCAGAGAAGCAGTCGGTGTATTTTACAGCCCCACCCGACTGGGCAAATGAAATTTTTTGAGAGTAATAAAATGATTTAATAGAAAATATTATTTTCTTTTAGATTATGACCGAAAAATTCTGTATTGATATTCGTTTTGCTTAAAAACGGAGAACTTAATTTTTAGATTTTGACAACTTTTCTCCATTCACAGGCTAAATTTAAATATATTTATTAAATAAAGAATATTTTTACTAATCGAAAAATATAGATTTTAAAGGAGTATCCCAAATGTGAATATCAAATTAAGAAACGATTTTAAAGCAAGAAACAAGGAGCGGTGTTTTTCTTTTCATTTAAAAAAAAAAATGTTTTCATTTATTTTTGAAGGCACAAAAAATGTGAGACGAAAAAAAGTATGGAATCTCATTAAAGTAATTTCGAGTTTTGTCCCTTGTATTCGGGTTGAATATTTAAGAAAAAATGTAATGAAAAACGGAAAGCATAGTTTTGATACAAAAATAGGAAATTTAAAAAATATATAAAAATTAGTGTTTTACCAGGTAAATCACTAAATATTAAAAATGCAATGAAAAAATATCATCAGTATTTTAATAATGATTTAATAATAAATTAAAAATAATTATTTCTTCGAGTCTTCTTTGTTGTACGTTTAAAAACCATGTAAGATTAAATACACCCCCCCCAAAAAAAACAATTATTGATAATGATTTTCTGTACTTTAAAAAGTTAATTTTTTGTTTTTTTTGTGTAATTAATTTCGCACGGAAAACTAAAGAGCACTTTAATATTTGTTTTGTAAAATGACACAAAAAAGCAATTGTCATTAATTTTAATCAACTACTTGAATTTAAATAGCATAATAAATGATATCGTTATCGACATGTTAGTAATATTTTCATATAAATACGTCTATTAATGATATTAGTTACAAATTTTATTCAAGTCTTTTTTAAGTATTTCCGAATATTGAGAACATTTTTTTTAAATTTACGTAATCTCCAGTTAGGTTAAGTTTATAGGAGTCACACGCCTATATTTTAAAATGGACGCTTTGCCACTTATTCCCGAAACAAAGATTGCGGACGTCAGTATACTAATCAGTCTCGGAAACCTATTGGCCAGGAGAACCACGTAGTTAGAGCTCAAAACTACGTCCGCAACTTCAATTACGTTCCGCGTTTTTGGAGCCTACTCCATGACAAGAATTTTCTATTAATACTCTAATCTTCCAACACTCACTCTCTTTTTCACAATTTCACTTGGAGAGTCAACACAGCTCTCTTTCACATTTTCACTCACAGGGTCAACACACTCTTTCCAGTGTGACTTCCAGAGAGAACACTCTCACTCTCTCAATTTCGACTAATAGAGTCAACGCACTCTTCCTCCTTTTTACATTTGACTTCCACTGTCAACCACCATGAAAATGTATACTCCATGCAACCATTCTCTTCTTCGTTATACTTTTTCGGTGAGACTTTTTCCAGGCTCGAACATAGAAATTTCGTCGAACACAGAAAGAAACAAACAGTAGAAATACGTAGTCAACACGCATAGGACATTTTTGTTAAATAGTCCTTTTTTTGTTGTATTAGTGTTAGTTACACTCACACACACACACACACACACACACACACACACACACACACACACACACACACACAGAAGAATATTTCACGAAGAGTATCAGAACACTAGTAATGTTTTAGAATGTTTCATTGCATGTATTGTTGATATATAAATTTGAATTTTGTTTGTACTGCTTTGTTTTATATGTTCTTTTTGTACGCGTCGTTTCACACATGTTTACTTTGTTTGCCTTTTCCAAATATACTAACATAAATTGTGGGGGGCCAAATATAAACCAAACAATAAATGGTGAAATAACTAAACACCAACAACTTACCACTTCAAATTGGAGAGAAACATATTCGCTAAACAATTACATGTGCCCCCAACAAATTAATCAACTTTTGGTGAATTTAGATCTTCAAATATATTAAAACTTAATTAGATATGTAATGTTATTTTGCTTTTTATATTGTTAATTATGTTGTAACTATTTTTCAAATAAAAGTAAAATTTAACCTTAATACTTTAACTATATTTTATTCGTTTTAACAGAAAAAAATAACAAAATTTTGTTAGTACCAAGCAACATAAATTCCTTATGGATTATTTAATGCCGAAAATTGATTTTTTCTTAGAAATAAATTTTTATAAATATGGAAAATAAAAATGCAAGGGAATGTTGAAAATATTGCTTTGATTTACAAATAAAAATTTAGAAATTAATCAAAGTGACCTCGTGTGGCACTTGATTTGGCCAGAGTGGAAAAGGGAGAAACAATCCCAGACAATACGGCACCAAAAAGCTATCTGCCACTATTTGTCGAGAACTACTATTGGGTCCTTCAGTACGAATTCGGGGACCAAACTGTAAGGCAGGAAAAATAGCCAGCAGAAAGGTTTCGTCAATCGCTTCTTGAATAGCCGAGAAGCATATCAAAACAGGCGAGAAGCTTCCCAAGAAATAAAACCAAAATCAAACGAAAGTACGAATTCGGAGACCAAACTGTAAAAACAAGAAAAAAAAAAATAAAGAAAAAGAAAAAGGAAAGTAAAATTGAACGAAAGTCGGCTACTGAAATTAAAACAAGTTAAACAACTGAAAGAAAATTCAACCCGAGAATTTTGCTGAAAAGATAACTTTACAGTGGACTCGAAATTAAATGAAAACTGAAACATTTCGACAAAAGTAAAAAGAAAAGAAAAATACTCATATTCAAAGAACTTTGTTTCCCGGACACTCTCTCAGATAAGTTCCTGCAAATTACACTAAAATTTGCAACACTTTATCTTTTCTATCCCCTTCTTTCTTGTTTTTTTGTTGTTTTTTTTTTTTTGTTTTTTGTATATAATTCCTTTTTAAAAACCTATTGTCTGTGTTATCTTTTTGAATCCGTGTCCAAACTAGAAAGCTGCAGAAATTACCGTTTGAACTTACCGTTTAAAATTACACGCTGAAGCCCACCCCACCCCCCGCCGCAAAAAAAAAAATTACCCAGTTAAATATTAAATTTGGCTGTTAGTGTCATTCCTTTATATCAAATTTTATCTCTCTAAGTTCCTTTATATTGCAAATTTTATTTCCTTCAAATTTTCTTTATATTTTTATTCGATAGGTTTAACAGCATGTCACTCCGTCTGGGTTGGTTGAGTTTTATGGTAAATCAATTCTTGGTTATTTAATGCCAAATCCTGTTGATACATATATAAAAATAATATGTGTAAACAAATAGTTTGTAGGTAGCATTTTTGAACGAGCCAAAAGTCATTTTTTTTGCATGCAAATAAATGGTTTCAAGCATTGGTTTGGTTTGGTTTAGTTTTATGGCATATCAACCTTTGTAGGTTATTTAACGCCAAGTTCATTTTTATGTAAATAATCAGTCCTATTTTAAACCATTCAGTTTAGCATGAGTACACAGTTTAATTGTCAAAAACATTTCTATTTCAAACTATTCAAGCAGTTATATATAACAATTCAGTTTAGTGTAAGTACAGTTTCAGTGTCAAAAATAGTTCAATTTCAAATAATTCAGGTTAGCAAAAGCACGCAGTCTAAATATAAGTACAGTTTAATTGTAAAAAACATTTTTATTTCGAGCTATTCAGTTTAGTCAAGCAATTCTAATTCAGCTAATTCAGTTTAGTAAAAGTACAGATTTTGTTTACACAGAACAGTTCTATGTTAAACAATTTAGTTTAGTGTAAATACAGTTTCAATGTCAAAAAACAGTTGCAACTGTTTTAGTTCTATTTAACCCATAGATAGGACCCTTATCAGGTGCAACCACTCCGGGCCCGAGTGGACCTGGGAGCGATGGCAATGAAGGGGTACTCTGCATTCCTCAAAGCTCCAGCACTGCTGGAACCTCACCATCAGATTGTTTAGTGTCATATCTAGGACACTCGTTGGGGGGGGGTTCTTACCCCTCTGCAGAGAAGCAGTCGGTGTATTCTACAGCCCCAGCCGACTGGGCAATTCAAGCATTGTTATCTAACACGAATGATTCTATTTAATATTAATCAGTTGTCAGGACAACGTTAGATGATTTCAAGTATTCCTATCTAACATGAATAATTTTTATTAATATCAATAATTTGGTTGGTTGGGTTGGTTGGGTTTTATGGCATATAGGTTATTTAATGTCGGTTCATACATATATATTAAATATATGATTTGTAAAAAAAATAGCTTGTAGATAACATTTTTAAACAATCCAGAGCTCATTTGTTTGCATACAATTAAATGTTTTCAAGTATTTCTATCAAACACTAATAATTCGATTTAATATTAATCATTTGTTTGCACACACTGGTTACAAGTATTGCTATTTAACACCAATAATTCTATTCAAGTCTCTTCACTCATTTGCACGCAGTCAAATGGTTCCAAGTATTGCTTTGCAACTCAAACAGTTCAATATTACACCAGTTATTTATTTGCACACAGTTAAATGGTTTAAACAGTTCTGTTTGACCCATAGATTGGAACCTAACTGGTACTACTATTCTGGGTCAGAGTGCACCCTGGAGTAATGGCAGTAAAGGGGTACTCCATATTCTTCAAAGCTCCAGGGCTGGAGCCACTTCATGAAATGGTTTAGTGTCATATCAAGGACCCCTGTCTTACCCCTCAGCAGAGACGCATTCAACTGCTCCAGCAGACGAGGCTTAAACGGTGTTAAGTATTCCAAACTAGTATTTTTATTTGTATACAGTTGAATGGTTCTAAGTATTCTTGTGCAATACCAATAATGTTAAAGTGTTTAAGTATTTTTATTTAACAAGAATAATTCTATTCAATATTACTCATTTGTTTGCTCACACTTAATTTGTTCTAAGTATTGCTATATAAAACAAACTATACAATTTAAAACCAGTAATTTGTTTGCACATAGTTAAATGCTTAAAAAATTCTATTTAATAGTGAAACAGTTCTATTTGACCCATACAAGGGACTCTAACTAGTACTACCTAACTGGTACTACCACTCTGGGTCAGAAAGGACCTGGGAGTGATGGTGATAAAGGGTTATTACACATTCTCCAAGACTCCCGGACTTGTGCCATATCATCAGATAGCTTAGTGTCAAAAACAGGACATTCGTTGGGGGGGGGTTACCCCTAAGCGAAGATACAGCCGATAGGGCTGTCGTCTAGGTTGTTGTGTGGTTGGGTTTTATGGCATATCAACCTTTGTAGGTTATTTAACGCCAAATCGATTTTTATACAAATAATCAGTTCTATTTCAAACAATTCAGTTTAGCATGAGTACACAGTTTAATTGTCAAAAGCATTACTATTTCAAGCTATTCAATTTATTCAAACAATTCTAATTCAGTTAATTCAGTTTAGAATAAGTGCAGATTTTTTTTACACACAGTGAAATGTCAAAACAGTTTTATATTTAACAATTCAGTTTAGTGTAAGTAGAGTTTCAATGTCAAAAACAGTTCCATTTCAAACAATTCAGTTTAGCATAAACACGTAGTTTAAATGTAAGTACAGTTTAATTGTCAATGGCATTTCTATTTCAAGCTATTCAGTTTAGTTCTAAAGAGTTCTAATTAAAAAAAAAATCAGTTTAGCATAAATATGCAGTTAGTTCTATTTAACCCATAGATAGGACCCTATCAGGTGCTACCATTCTGCGTCTGCTGGAACCTCACCATCAGACTGTTTAGTGTCATATCCAGGACACTCGTTGGGTGGGGGGATCTTACCCCTCTACAGAGGTGCAGTCGGTCTATTCTACAGCCTCAACCGACTGGGCAATTTAGCATTACGAGTCGCCACTGATGGCCAACAGGTGGCCTCATTAGAAGGAACTTATCGCTCTGAAGAGGTAATTTACTAAGCTTTTTTGTTGTATTGGAAGCCTAATTTTTGCAATCTGAGATGTAGTTCATGAGTCTCACTGTAAAGGCCCTCCATTGAGAATGTTCTGAAGGCATCTAGGATGAGTGTTAATCCTTAATGGTGAATTGTGTTTAGGCATTTTTGATACGATTTCTTAATTGATCCGTATACAAAAACAGTCATAGTCGATTTTTGAGCCGATTTGGGTTCTGTATAATTTTAGGTTTGGTTTGTTGGGTCTAATGGCAATTCAACCTTTGTAGATTATTTAACGCCAAATCTATTTTTATGCAAATAATCAGCTCTGTTTCAAACAATTCAGTTTAGCATAAGTACACAGTTTAATTGTCAAAAACATTTCTATTTCAAACTATTCAAGCAGTTATATATAACAATTCAGTTTAGTGTAAGTACAGTTTCAATGTCAAAAAACAGTTCAATTTCAAATAATTCAGTTTAGCATAAGCACGCAATTTAAATGCAAGTATAGTTTAATTGTCAAAAACATTTCTATTTCAAGCTGTTCAGTTTAATCAAATATTCCAGTTTACCATAAGTATGCCGTTAGTTCTATTTAACCCATAGATAGGGCCCTGTCAGGTGCTACCACTCCGGACCAGAGTGGACCTGGGAGCAATGGCAATGAATGGGTGCTCCGTATTCCCTAAAGCCCTAGCATTGCTGAGACCTCACAATCAGATTGTTTAGTGTCATATGCAGGACACTCATTGGGGGGGGGTTCTTACCCCTCTGCAGAGGTGCAGTCAGTGTATTCTACAGCCCCAGCAGACTGGGCAATGCATAGTTTAAGTAAGGTTTGCTGGTCTGCACCAAATTCTGTTTGATTATGCGGAGAAGTTTTAATGCTTGGCTGCATTTTTCTTTTAGGTAAACTAAATGGTGGGGTATGAAAGTAGTTTTTTGTTTTTTTTTATCGAAGATTAAGTTGAGGAATTAGATGACCGGGATGTTTTGTCTAGCTGAGGTGAAGGGCCGTTATGCATTTTACTTAATTGACAAAAATGCTCACATATAGTTTTACTTTTGGAGATTCTGAAGCTGTTTGTGATGGCCCTTAGTTAATTTTATTGATGCATTGCAGCAGTCGACGCTTTGCTGTGCGCATATATTTGGATTTGGTGGTTATGAAAAAGTCGCCAATAAAGAGATAATCATCAATTCCAGGATTAAGGCACTTGAAAATGATATTTATATTTAGGTTGAAGAAGGTCACCGACAGTATACTCCCTTGAGGGACTCTCTCTTGTTGATTTGAAATTTTGACCCGGTTGATCCGATTCGGACACGGGGGAAGTTCTTGATGAAATTGGGCAATCCGCCTCGAAACTTCAAGTTATATCAGTCTTTCAATATACCATATTTCTTATTGGTTTCGTATGCCTTCTCTCGGTCGGAAAAACTGCTATGTGATATTATTTTTTGATATTTGTCTCTCTTATAGAGGTTTCCAATCTGACTATATGATCCATTGTAGATCTTTGGCTTCTGAAGCTGCATTGGGTGTTAGAAATAAGTTTGTTGTATTCAGTGTACCAAACCAATCTTTTGTCGACCACACGTTCCATGGTTTTGCCAAGGCAGTTTTTTTTAGTGCTATGGGGGCTTTTTGCCAGGTTTAGGTATGAGAATGATAGTTTATAACTTCCATGAGTTTGGGAATCTACCATTTATTCAAATATCACCGAGTGGGGTCTAAAAGTAGTCTAGGGATTTTTTGGTTTAAATTTAAGGAATCCGGTCAAGATTTCATCTAGGCCGACTGTTGTGTTGTATAATTTTTCGATGGCCTCAGTTAGTTCTATTAATGTGAAAGGTCTGTAATTACTTTCGGAGTCGTCCGATTTGAAGGTAAGGCTACGTTTCTCGGCAGAATGTTTCAAGGTTAGGAATTAACAGTTGGCGTTGTTGGGTGAGGAATTTGTTGAGAAGGTTTCAGCTTATGTATCAGCTATTTCTTTTTTTAGTATGTTGCTTTTACATTGTTTTTCGTGAGGTGTTTGAGAGGAGATGCTTGAGTTTTTTTTTAGAGATTTTTCTTATCCTTTTCTTGACAGAATCTGTTTTAGTAGAGAAGTTAATTTGGTTGGTTGGTTAGGTTATATGGCATATCAACCTTTGTTTGAAATAGAACTAATTATTTGTATAAAAATAGATTTGGCATTAAATAACCTACAATTTAGTTTAGTATGAGTACACAGCTTGAAGTAGAAATGTTGTTTTTTTTACAATTAAACTATTCTATGTAGTCGAAAAGTTCTAATTCAAACAATTCAATTTAGTATAAGTATAGTTTTTGTCCACACATAGTTAAATGACAAAACAATTCTATTAAAAAAAAATCAGTTTAGCCTAAGTACACTTTCAATGTCAAAAACAGTTCTATTTCAAACAATTCAGTTTTGCATAAGTACACAGTTTATTTCAGAAATGTTTTGACATCTAAACTGCGTACTTATGCTTAACTGAATTATCTATTTTAAACAACCCAGTGTTGCATAAATACTTAGTTTAAATGCAAAAACAGTAAACTCGAAACCTCTGTTAAGTTCTATTTCACCCATAGATTGGACCCTATCAGGTGCTACCACTCCGGGCCAGAGTGGACCTGGGAGTGATGGCAATGAAGGGGTGCTCCGCATTCCCCAAAGCTCCAACATTACTGAAACCTCACCATCATATTGTTTAGTGTCATATACAAGAAACTCGTTTGTGGGGGTCTTACCCCCTCTGTGGAGATGCAGTCGGGGTATTTTATAGCCCCAGCCGACTGGGCAAAAGTTAATTTGGTTTATATACTTTTGCCAGCTTTTCTTGACTTCCTTTATGGTTTTGCGTGCTTTTACTCTTAGTTGTTTGAAGTAGTTTAAATTGGTTGTGATTGGCTCTTTGTTAAATTTGCACAGTGGAGCTTTTCGCCGAGCGATTGCTGTCCTGAAGTCACTAATTAGCCAGGGTGTATTGTGTCTGTTTGAGGCAGAGGTTTTTTTAATATGGTTTCAGTGAAGTGCTTTGTAAGGTCTTTGTTGTTCTGGTCTTCTATGAGTTTTTGTTTGCAGAGGGTTTTCAATTCTTTCCAGTTTGCTTTATTCATTTTCCAGCGGGGAAAACTTGTATCAGTTGTAGACTTCCGAAAATCATAGGGAAGTGGTCACTGCCTCAAGAATTGTTGTATACTTTGCACTGATAGTCCATGGTTTGGTTTGGTTTGTTTGGTTTGATGGCATATCAACCTTTGTTGGTTATGTAACGCCAAATCCATTTTTATGTAAATAATCCGTTCTATTGAAAACAGTTCAGTTTAGCATAAGTACACAGTTTAATTGTCAAAAACATTTCCATTTCAAACTATTCAAGCAGTTATCATATTTACTAACCCCTCCGCTCGGGCAGGATATGACACAAGGTCAATTTTTAAGCAGAGTTTAACAGGTTTGAATTCAGAGTTTTCCTTCTCCTAGACTAGTTGCCTCACAAAGGCTGAAGAACCTAATCTCTCCTACTATTTACCCATAGCTGGAGGGAGAATAATTGGTTTCATACCTTTCCCAAGGGTATTAGTGCTATGTGAAATGCAATCATTCTCGTCCAGGATTTGAACTCGTATTGTCGTGTCCAATTCCTACGACGATAACCATTACACCCCGGGCAGTTATATGTAATAATTCAGTTAAGTGTAAATACAGCTTTAATGTCGAAAAACAGTTCTATTTGAAATAATTCAGTTAAGCATAAGCACGCAGTTTAAGTGTAAGTACGGTTTAATTGTCAAAAACGTTTCTATTTCAAACTATTCAGTTTACTCAATTCATTTTAGCATAAGTATGCTGTTAGTTCTATTAAACCCATAGATAGGGCCCTATCAGGTGCTACCACTCCGGGCCAGAGTGGATCTGGGAGCGATGGCAATGAAGGGGTACTCCGCATTCCCCAAAGCTCCAGCACTGCTGGAACTTCACCATCAGATTGTTTAGTGTCATACCCAGGACACTCGTTAGGGGGGGGTCTTACCCCTCTGCAGAGGTGCAGTCAGTGTATTCTACAGCCCCAGCTGACTGAGCAATACACAGATTTAAATGTCGGACAGTTTTATTTTAGATAATTCAGTTCAGCATAAGTACACAGTTTAGACGTCAAAAGCAGTTCTATTTTGACCAATTCAGTTCAGCAGTAGTACGCAGTTCCAATGTCAAAACAGTTCTACTTTAAACAATTCAGTTTAGCATAAATACGCAGTTTAAATGCAAAAATCAATATAGTGAAAGAAGCACGGTTTAGTTCTATTTAACCTATAGATAGGACCCTTATCAGGTGCTACCACTCAAGGCCAGAGTGGACCTGGGAGTGATGGCAATGAAAGGGTACTCCGCATTCCCCAAAGCTCCAGCATTGCTGGAACCTCACCATCAGATTGTTTAGTGTCATATCTAGGACAATCTTTGGGTGGGGGTCTTACCCCTCTGCAGAGAAGCAGTCGGTGTATTCTACAGCCCCAGCCGACTGGGCAAAGATAGTTTTGTGATTGTTTAGGTTACCTAGCAATTGGTTGAGTTTGGGGATTTGTTCTATTAGTTTGTATACTTTTGTTTCCTTTGTGGGGGTCATGTGATCGCTTCTAAATGGAGCAGATTTTTATTGCTTTATGTTGTGTTGCTTTGACCACAATCGCTTGGAGTTCAGTATTGATATAGATTTAGTTTGGTTTGTTGGGTTTCATGGCATATCAACCTTTGTAGGTTATTTAACGCCTAATCGATTTTTATGTACATAATCTCTTCTATTTAAAACAGTTCAGTTTAGCATAAGTAGACAATTTAATTGTCAAAAAACATTTCTATTTCAAACTATTCAAGCAGTTATATGTAAAAATTCAGTTAAGTTTAAATACAATTTTAATGTTGAAAAACAATTCTATTTCAAATAATTCAGCCAAGCATAAGCATGCAGTTCAAATGTAAGTACGGATAATTGTCAAAAACATTTCCACTTCAAGCCATTCAGTCCACTCAAACAATTCAGCTTAGCACAAGTATGCCGCTAGCTCCATCCAACCCATAGATAGGGCCCCATCAGGTGCCACCACTCCGGGCCAGAGAGGACCTGGGATCGACGGCAATGAAGGAGTACACCGCATTCCCCAAAGCTCCAGCACTGCTGGAACCTCACCGTCAGATTGTTCAGTGTCATATCCAGGACACCCTTTAGGGGAGTCCCACCACTCCGCAGAGGCACAGCCAGTGCATTCCACTGGGCAATACACACTGAATTGTTAAACAGTTCCACTTCAGATAACTCAGCCCAGCACAAGTACACAGTTCTGACGTCAAAACAGTTCTACTTCGAGCAATTCAGTTCTGTACTAGTACGCAGTTCCAATGTCAAAACAGTTCTATTTCAAACAATTCAGTTTAGCATAAATACGCAGTTTAAATGCCAAAAATCAATATAGTGAAAGAAGCACGGTTTAGTTCTATTTAACCCATAGATAGGACCCTTATCAGGTGCTACCACTCCGGGCCAGAGTAGACCTGGGAGCGATGGCAATGAAGGGGTATTCCGCATTCCCCAAAGCTCCAGCACTGCTGGAACCTCACCGTCAGATTGTTTAGTGTCATATACAGGACACTCGTTGGTGGGGTGTCTTACCCCTCTGCAGAGAAGCAGTCGGTGTATTCTACAGCCCCAGCCGACTGGGCAATAATGTTGATTTGGTGTTGAGGTATGACTTTCCTGATTAGGATTGAGACATCTGTTTCCGTCTTTGCTTATATTGATATACGCATGGTAGTTTTAAATGTTCAGTTGGTTTTTGTCTTTGAGGAATGGTTTGGTTTGGTTTGGTTTGGTTTTATGGTATATCAACCATTTTAGGTAATTTAATGCCAAATCCACTTTTATACATGGAAACATTTCTATTTTAAACAGTACAGTTTAGCATAGGTACAGTTTTTGTTTACAATCAGGAAAATATAAAAACATTTCTATTTAAGATAATTTAGTAAGCATAAGTACACAGTTAAAATGTCAAAAACAGTTCTTAAGTTGGTTTAGTTTTAGGGCATATCAAACATTGCAAATCATTCAATGCCAAATCGTGTTTAGACTTCTATATTAAATACACATGATGCGTGAACATTTTTCTAATCTGAGCTCATTTTCTTTCACAGTTAAATGATTTCAAGTGTTTCAATCTCATACGAATCATTCTATTTACTTTTCTTATTTGCTTGCACACAGTTAAGTTATTACGAGAGTTGCTATGTAACAGTAAGAATTTAATATCAGCCATTTGTTTGCACACATTTAAATAGATACGTATGATATGTAAGCGATTAACATTTAAAAATTTGAGTGAGCTTATAAGTTTGCCCACAGTTGAGTGGTTTCAAATATTGTATTTATTTAATACTACTTCAAGATTAAGGTTGGCAACTCTGCGGTCTGTGTAGCTATCCATACTTTCTATACTTTAGGTTATTTTGTAGGGGTTTTGTTGATCCCTGAGCATTGGACTGTTTGATTCATATAGGCGAATTTGTTCTTGAAGGTATTTGTGCTTCCTGGTCTTTTATTGTTCACTTTGGTGTTCATCTGTATTTTCGCAGCTTGGCTAATAGGAGTTTGAGATTTTTGTTTAAGTTGTTCAGGTCAGTTGTTGGATGACTAGTTTTTTTGTCTGTCTTGATGCTTTTTGGTGGACGGATTGGTGATTTATGTAACGGTGGTTTTAATGGAGATTTTTTGCAGTAGTTCGTGTTGGAGTTGTAGATTCTACGTGTATTTTTATTTGGGAATAAGGAGAGATCCAATGTTATTGTCTAAACTGCTGCTGAGCTGGTCCTTGGTAAAATTTGGCCGAGTGTAGTTTTTTTCAGGTGCTCCTGAAAATTTTGCCAATCATTGACTTCCATCTGGATCATTTTTTCCACGAGTTTTCTCTATTTGTTGTCTTCATTGGTTGTATGCGCCCTTAGTGCAACGGAGGCATAGCTGTTTTCTCCCATGTATCTCCCAACAATTTTCCTTGCTTCCAGGAAGGACACATTCCTCTTGTGTTTAACCTCAATTATTTCTTTTTCTTTTTTGTTTACAATGAAAGATCTTGCGGAAGCCGAATGATCTTGTCGGCAGTTTGTACATATAATTTCTTTCAAGCAATCTTCCTCGAAGTGGTCCGGGTCTTTTTCATCGCATTTGGCACATGTATGTCGTCCTCTACAGGCTTCCTTGTGGTGTCCATATTTTTGGCATTTGAAGCGCCTCAGGGGTGTTGGGATATACAGCTCAACTCTCTCAAGACAATAGCCGATCTTCAACTCCTTGGGAGTACGCAGCTTATTAAATGTCAGGATGTAAGTGTTGGTCTGGATTCGTTGTTCACCTTTTCTGATGGAGATTCTTATATTTGTAACACCCTGTTTTCCCAGGGCTGATGCTATCTCGTCTTCTGTAGCCAATGCTAACTCCCTACTCCTGATAACTCCCTTGGAAGTGTTGAATTTCTCATGTGGGTAGGCTCTGTATTTCGTCGTATAAAAAGTTTTCTTTTTAAATATGTTTTCTGCCAGTCTCCTGCTGTCCACCTCGACTAGCAAGTTGCCATTCCTTGTTTTCTTAACAGTTTTCGGAATAGCCCTTGTAGAAATGACTTTTTCTATGAGGAAAAGCGAGAATTTGGCTAGGCAGAACTCCTTCATGATTCAATAACAATGAATCTAGGGAAGTCTGCAGCCTCATTCTCCGAGTCTCACTCTGACGGTTTTCGTTTATTTTTTTTTATTTGAATACGCCATAGATTTTGTATATTTTTCGCTGAACCTGTGCTCTACCAACCACCACGGAGTCCAACTTGTGTTGGGAATTTACCAAGGGGAAACCCGTTCATCTTGGTTGTTGATTGATTGAATGGTTGTTTTTTATGGCATATCAACCTTTTTAGGTTATTCAATACCAAATCCATTTTTATGCAAATAATCAGTTCTATTTCAAACAATTCAGTTTAGCATGAGTACAGAGTTTAATTGTCAAAAATATTTCTATTTCAAGCTATTCAGTTCATTCAAATAGTTCTAATTCAGCCGATTCAGTTTAGTATGAGTATATATTTTGTTTACACACAGTTAAATGTCAAAACAGTTCTATATATAACAATTTAGTTTTGTGTAAGTACAGTTTCAATGTCAAAAACAGTTCTATTTCAAACAATTCAGTTTAGCATAAGCATGTAGTTTTAATGTAATTACAGTATAAATGTCAAAAACATTTCTATTTCAAACAATTCAGTTTAGCATAAGCACGCAATTTAAATGTAAAACATTTTAATTGTCGAAAACATTCCTATTTGAAGCTATTCAGTTTACTCGAACAGTTCTCATTCAGTTTAGAATCAATAGGCAGCTAGTTCTATTTAACCTTTAGATAGGGCCCTATCAGGTGCTACCAATACGGGCCAGTGGACCTGGGGGCGATGGCAATGAAAGTTTACTCCGCATTCCCCTAAGCTCCAGCATTACTGGAACCTTACAATCAGATTGTTTAGTGTCATATACAGGACACTCCTTGGGGAGGGGGTCATACTCCTCCGCAGAGAAGCAGTCGCTGTATTCTACAGCCCCAGCCGACTGAGTAATCACCTTGGTTGTGACGGGGATAGACGATCAGTATATTCGAGCTGAAGGTAGCTTTCCGAGTGTGCCAATTTTAGGTTCTATGCACTGTTTAAATTCCTATTCTCTCAACGCAATTGACCCTCAGTCACTGCCTTCAAGTACCTAAAAGATAAGGGTTCGAAACTTGCTGCAATTGAAGACTGAAGACCTGCTTGACTTGAAAATCTGTATTCGAAATCAATTTTTACCGAAAGTCGAACGCCAAGCACCGTCACCAGTAAGATGTACAACTGTTCTCTGTCTCTGTCTGTCTGTCTGTCTGTCTGTCTGTCTTTCTCTCTCTCTCTGAATAGATTTTTCTTTCTCCCTCTTTGTAATTCAGTTTTTTCTTACTTTTTGCCAGCCATAGGGCCTGGAAAGGTCAGATTGGAAATAATTGTTTGTGTGATTCAAATAGATTTAAATTCCTAATTTAAAATATTTCGTATTAATTTAAATAAAGTAAAATCCTTTTATATTAACCTTTGACTTATCTGATGCCTAGGTGTCAAATACATTTCCCAGAAACCAAGCCTGCAAGCTGAAAACCGTATTCTGAATCCTTTGCATACAAGGAGATTAGCAACCTGATACTCAAATCATGAATACAATGATAGTTTCATTGACGACAGACATAGCAGATCACTTTGCCACTGGATTTTCCCCAATGTATTGCGAAAAGCGAGTATATGATAGGGTTCAGCATGTAAGAGGTTGAAAATGAGGAAAACAAAGATGATAGGTAGGTCAGGTTTTATGGCATATCAACACTTGTTGATATCTAATGTCAAATCCTGTTAAATATATATATATATATTAATTTACTAAGCTTTCTGCTTCGATGTAGCACAAGACCTCATAAATAGGACACCAAATGAGACTCGAACTCATTCGTGTCAGTTTGCTAGTCAAGTTTGTTAACCATTACACCAGCCGAAGTTTTCTAAACCTTTATTCTATTCGTAGACTTCTAACACGATTGTCAAATCTAACTAATTAACTAAGCTTCTTGCTTAGATGTGGCACAAGGCCATGTGAATGAGGCACCCAGTGTAATTCAAACTCACTCATGAAGATCTGCAAGTCAAGTTTCTTAACCATTATACCACCAGTGACACGCAGTTAAATCCTTTTATACAGTTATGATTTACAAACGAATTGTTTGTAGGCAACATTTTAGATCGAGCAAGAGCTCATTTATTTGAACACGTAGCAATACTTGAAACCATTTAACTAATAATTCTATTCAACTTAATTAATTCATTTGCAGACAGTTAAATGGTTCCATGTATTGCTATGAAATACTAATAATTCAATTTAACATTATTTTTTGACACACTGTTAAATTATTAGTATTACATAGCAATACTTTGAACCATTTAACTGTCATTTGTTTGCACACAGTTAAATGGTTCCGAGTATTGCTATGTAATACTAATAATTCAATTTAATTGTTTTACATAACAGTGCTTGAAACCATTTAACTGTGTGCCAACAATTTAACATCATTTGTTGGTTGATTGGTTGGGTTTTATGGAATATCCACCTGTGTAGGTTATTTAACACCAAATCCTTTTTTATGCTAATAGTTCTATTACGAACAATTCAGTTTAGCATTAGTACACAGTTTAATTGTCAAAAACATTTCTATTTCAAGCTATTCAGTTTATTCAAACAGTTCTACTTTAGCTAATTCGGTTTAGTATAAGTAAAGATTTTCTTTACATACAGTTAAATGGCAAAACAGTTCTATATTAAACAATTCAGTTTAGCGTAAGTACAGTTCCATTTCAAACAATTCAGATTATCATAAGAACGCTGTTTAAATATAAGTACACAGTTTAATTATCAAAAACATTTCTATTTCAAGCTATTCAGTTTAGTCAATCAGTTCTGATTCAAACAATTCAGTTTAGCATAAGTATGATGTTAGTTCTATTTAACCCATTGATAGGACCCTTATCAGGTGCTACCATTCCGGGTCAGAGCGGACCTGGGAGAAATGGCAATGAAGGGGTACTCCCCATTCCCCAAAGCCCCTGCATCACTTGAATCTCACCATCAGATTGTTTAGTGTCATATACAGAACACTCATTGGAGGGGGATCTTACTCCTCTGCAGAGGTGTAGTCGGTGTATTCTACAGCCCCAGCCGACTGGGCAATACACAGAGTTTATTTCAAAACAATTATATTTTGCGTAATTCAGTTTAGCATAAGTACGCAGTTTAAAATATCAAAACAGTTCTTTTCTAAACAATTCAGTTCAGCATAAGCGTTTTGAAGCGCTGGCCTGAGTAAAAATCTAAGAGACATGAAATGAAAGGGATCAAAATGAAATTACTAACATGTTCCTCGTAACAGCTGGCTGCGAAGCAACCCAGAAAGTTTCAACAACGGCCTACCCAAGATATCTAGAAGAGCTGACTTTGGGGTAACAAAAAGGAATATTAGACCAAAGAAAAGGTTAGCCATCGCTGAAAGAACGAAGTTTCAGGAAACAAGACAGCACCCCGATGAGTCTATTGTACAATTCGTACACCGATTGAAAGAAAGAGCTAGATATGGCGAATTTGAAAGACTTGGCACCAGTGAAATGACAACAGAAGATGAATTGATCATGCTACGCTTGATAGAAGGTATGCACGATCTGGCTTTGAAACATAAGTTATTGGAAACGCTTCAAAGTGTTAATTTAATAGTAGAAACATGCATAGAGTTCGTGCAGGAACTGGAATTAATAAAAAAAAAAGTATAACCAACAACCGAACAATTACGAAATTCGATGCAAATACTGTTGCCAACAGCATATCAGGGAAAAAATAATTGCCCAGCCTTTGGTAAGACATGCTCCATTTGCAAAAGAAAAAACCACACCCGAAGGTGTGCAGATACAACAAAAATATGAGGAAGTTAAAGACACGCAAGTGAATAGAGGATGGACTGAAATTTTCACGCTAAACATACCAACAAAAATACCAACAAAAACTAGAAAAAAAGGTAAAAATAAATAGGAAATACTTCAACATCCAAGTAGATACTGGCTCTGACATAACACTTATTCCAGTGAACTTTTGGCAGGATTTAGGAAAGCCGAAGCTTAAAAAGTCAACCTTGCAACTAAAACAATGCGATGGTATCATAATTAAAACATTAGGCACGTTCGAAAGTATATTTGAAACTAAGAATCACTTTGAGATTGGTACATACCACGACTGTAATAGGTATAAAGACCATGGACTGCTAGGTATAGATATATTAAAAGTTGACATATCAAAATTAGATCAAATATGTATGTGTAATCGTCTTGTTTGGATATATCTAGGATGATAGTTCTCTTTCAAGCGAATGCTTGCTTTATAACCATTTAGTAATCCTATTTCTTATTCTTCCGATTCCATAGAATGAACTATTGTAGTATCAAAGCTAAAAAATGATTCAGCAGAATATTTTGGGAAAGGTCACTCCTGGGGGAAGCGATTGGGCGTCACCAATAGTCGTCATTAAAAATACCGATGAGGATATTAGAATATGCAGTGACTAAAAAATTGGCGTCAACCACCACATATGTTCGGATTCGTTTCTCTTACCGAAACTGCCAGTCACGAACTGGCAAATATGAAACAATTTTTGATTTGGTTGAGGGCCGACTTTAAATCGATTTTCGCAATAGACGACAAATTTAAAGATATTAACACACTGAACACATCCATGGGATTAATGAGATGGTCTCGCTTGCCCTTTGGAATTAAAACTGCCAGTCATATTTTTTAAAGAGCCATCAAGAAAATCTTATTAGGAAAAGCGGACAACATTATAATTTATTAAGACGATATATGTCTGGCAGCCTGCACCAGAGAGGAATTAAAGTATTAAAATAGAACAAGTCTTACGGAGATTGAAACACGCTGGTATGATAATAAACAGAGACAAATGTAAATTAGACTGAAAAAAATATCTTATCTCGGATATCAAATATCTAGAGAAAGAATATCCCCTGACGAAAGGCAAACCAACAAAATTACGAAAATGGAAAAGTCCACGAACAAGAAAGAATTGGAATCCTTCTTAGGATTAATTAATTTCTACTATAGATATCTTCCTAGATTTAGTGAGCTTATTGAATCATTTGTTGAAATGCGTAAAAAAACGTAGAATTTTACATGGACGCTAAAGCAAAATAAGGCTTTCGAAGCATTAAAGAAGGCCTTTACAAGTAAACCGGTAATAAAAATTTTCGACCGTGCAAAAGAATGTTACCTTAACAACTGACGCAAGTGAACGTGCCATTGCAGCTGTTGTATCTCAAGAGGGTCATCCAACCATGTATCTGTCCAGAAAGCTTTCGTCGGCAAAATGCAATTATTCTAACATTGAAAAGCATTAGCCATAGTTTGGAGTATGGAGAGAGCACAGATTTTTTGTTGGACAAAAAGTTCCTCTTAAAATCAGACCACAATCCCCTGGAATACTTATTCAATTCGAGGGAGGAGTTACCCAGAGTAACCTGGTCTAGAATTTTAAGGTGGGCTATCATAATCATGGCTTTTGATTTTTGATTTTGGAGTGAAAATGGAGAGGAACATGAAAATTCGGAGGAAAGAATTATAGAATGGATGGAGACGGACGTATTATCTCGCAAAACACTCAGTAGAGAAACCCAACGAGACCCGATATTAAGCGGAATATTTGAACGCATAAGAAAGAATGTATGGAGTAACTGTACTTTGGCGGAGAGACTTTTCAAAAAGCATGGTATGAATTAACGGTAGAGAGATGCATTATATTTTATGCAGACGCAATAGTTTGGTTTGTTTGGTTTTATGGCATATCAACCTTTGTAGGTTATTTAACGCCAAATCCATTTTATGTGAATAATCTGTTCTATTTAAAACAATTCAGTTAAGCATAAGTACACAGTTTGTCGAAAACATTTCTATTTCAAACTATTCCAGCAGTTATATATAACAATTCAGTTAATTGTAAATACAGTTAAGTTAAGCATAATCACGTAGTTTAAATGTAAGTACGGTTTAATTGTCAAGAACATTTCTACTTCAAGCTATCCAGTTTACTCAAAACAATTCATTTTAGCATAAGTATGCTGTTAGTTCTATGTAACCCATAGATAGGGCCCTATCAGGTGTTACCACTCCGGGGCCAGAGTGGCCCTGGGAGCGATGGCAATGAAGGGGTACTCCGCATTCCCCAAAGCTCCAGCACTGCTGGAACCTCACCATCAGATTGTTTAGTGTCATATCCAGGAGACTCGTTAGGGGTGGGGTCTTACCCCTCTGCAGAGAAGCAGTCGGTGTATTCTACAGCCCCAGCTGACTGGGCAATACACAGAGTTAGACGTCAAAAACAGTTCTATTTCAAACAATTCAGTTTAGCAAAAATATGCAATTTAAATGCAGAAATCAATATCGTGAAAGAAGCACAGTTTAGTTCTATTTAACCCATAGATAGGACCCTTATCAGGTACTACCACTCCGGGCCAAAGTGGACCTGGGAGTGATGGCAATAAAGGGGTACTCCGCATTTTCCAAAGCTCCAGCACTGCTTGAACCTCACCATCAGATTGTTTAGTGTCATTGTTTAGTGGTTGGGGGGTGGGGTCTTACCCCTCTGCAGAGAAGCAGTCGGTGTATTCTACAGCCCCAGCCGACTGGGCAAAGACGCAATAGTGCCACCCCAAATTTTAAGAAAGGACATAATTAAAAGTATGCACGACGATATCCATAACGGAATCGCTGCGACGCAAAGAAGTTTGAGTTTACAGGTTTGGTGGCCGGGGTATTGTAAAGATGTGGAGGAAACTATAAGATGCCCTAAATGTACGGAGATCAAAACATTTAAACAAACCAAAATTCATAGGTGGCCCAAAGAGGGGGCGCCATGACAAGGGTCCATATGAACCATGTACATAACTGAAATATTGGTTTATTTCTTATCTTAGTAGATTCCTTCTCGGGTTGGCCGGAAGTAATAAAGGTGAGAGATAGGAGAGGTACTACTGTAAGACAAATACTGAGAACAATATTTACAAGAAATGGAGTACATAAGACTATTGTCACTGACAATGCACCGTGATTCTGAGATGAAAGTTTAGCGTCATGGTTGGTTGGTTGGTTTTATGGCATATCAACCTTTGCAGGTTATTTAATACCAAATCCATTTTTATGTAAATAATCAGTTCCATTTCAAACAATTCAGTTTAGCATGAATTCACAGTTTAATTGTGAAAAACATTTCTATTTCAAACTATTCAGTTTATTCAAACATTTCTAATTCTGCTAATTCAGTTTAACGTAAGTACAGATTTTGTTCATACACAGTTAAATGTCAAAACAGTTTTATGTTAAACAATTCAGTTTAGTGTAAACACAGTTTCAATGAATAATTTGAAATAGAACTGTTTTTTGACAGTTTAGCATAAGCACGCATGTAATTACGGTTTAATTGTCAAAAACATTTCTATTCAGTTTAATCAAACAGTTCAGTTTAGCATAAGTATGTCGTTAGTTCTATTTAACCCATAGATAGGGCCCTATCAGGTGCTACCACGCCGGGCCAGAGTGGACTTGGGAGTAATGGCAATGAAGGGGTGCTCTATAGTCTCCAAAGCTCCAGCATTACTGGAACCTCACCATCAGACTGTTTAGTGTCATATCCAGGATACTTGTTGGGGTGGGGTCTTACCCCTCTGCAAATGTGCAGTCATTGTATTCTACAACCCCAGCCGTCTAGGCAATACACAGAGTTAATGTAAAAACACTTTTACTTCAGATAATTCAGTTTAGCATAAGTACACGGTTTAAATGTCAAAACAGTTCTATTTTAAACAATTCAGTTCATCAAAAATACACATTTTAAATGCACCCCTCCAGTAAATTCCAGAAACTACGCGCCAGAGTGAACCTGTGAGCGATGGCATTGAAGGGGTACTCCGCATTCCTCAAAGCTCCAGCATTACTGGACCCTCAACATCAGATTGCTTAGTGTCATATCCAGGACACTCATTAGGGAGGGTCTTATCCCTCTACAAAGAAGCGGTCGGTGTATTCTACAGCTCTAGCCGACTGGGCAACTTCTGTAATAAGACTAATCGTTCATTATCATTTAAATAAAGGACGTAGAGTTACTTTTATTAAAATTTACGTTAATCATTTTTGTTCAAAAGAAGTTTTATCGTTTATTTACCACAGGCTACAGCTTTGTTTACATCGTGTGAGGCGTACAGAGGACAGCTTTTCCGATAACTAGGAAACACACTAAAATGAATTTCAAATTAATATCAAATTTTTTTCTCCAGACTTGGATGTGTAGTATTAATCTGATTTGGTTTGGTTTGGTTTGGTTTTATGGCATATCAACCTTTGTTGGTCATTTAACGCCAAATCCATTTTTATGTAAATAATCAGTTCTATTTAAAACAATTCGGTTTAGCATGAGTACACAGTTTAATTGTCAAAAACATTTCTATTTCAAACTATTCAGTTATATATAACAATTCAGTTTAGTGTAAGTACAGTTTCAGTGCCAAAAATAGTTCAATTTAAAACAATTCAGTTTAGCAAAAGCACGCAGTTTAAATGTAAGTACAGTTTAATTGTAAAGAAACATTTTTATTTCGGGCTATTCAGTTTAGTCAAGCAGTTCTACTTCAGCTAATTCAGTTTTGTAAAAGTACAGATTTTGTTTACACACAGTTATATGTCAGAACAGTTCTATGTTAAACAATTTAGTTTAGTGTAAATAAAGGTTTCAATGTCAAAAAACCGTTTCAGTTATATGTAACAATTCAGTTAAGTGTAAATACAGTTTTAATGCCGAAAAAAGAACAGTTCTATTTCAAACAGTTCAGTTAAGCACAAGCACGCATTTCAAATGTAAGTACGGTTTAATTGTCAAAAACATTTTTATTTTATGCTAAACTGAATTGTTTGACTAAACTGAATAGCTTAAGTATGCCGTTAGTTCTATTTAACCCAAAGATAGGGCCCTGTCAGGTGCTACCACTCCGGGCCAGAGTGGACCTGGGAGCAATGGCAATGAAGGGGTACTCTGCATTCCCCAAAGCTCCAGCATTGCTGGAACTTCACCATCAGATTGTTTAGGGTTATATCCAGGACACTCGTTAGGGGGAGGGTCTTACCCCTTTGCAGAGAAGCAGTCGGTGTATTCTACAGCCCCAGCCGACTGGGCAATGCACAGTTAAATGTCAAAACAGTTTTATTTTAGATAATTCTGTTTAGCATAAATACACAGTTTAGATGTCAAAACAGTTCTATTTTGAGCTATTCAGTTTAGCATTAGTACGCAATTTTAATGTCAAAACAGTCCTATTTTAAACAATCCAGTTCAGCATAAATACGCAGTTTAAATGTATAAAAACAGTAAACGCCAACAACCATTTAGTTCTATTTGACCCATAGATAGGACCCTTATCAGGTGCTACCACTCCGGGCCAGAGTGGACCTGGGAGTGATGGCAATAAAGGGGTACTCCACATTCCCCAAAGCTCCAGCATTGCTAGAACCTCACCATCAGATTGTTTAGTGTCACATCAGGACACTTGTGGGGGGCGGTTCTTACCCCTATGCAGAGAAGCAGTCGGTGTATTCTACAGCCCCAGCCGACTGGGCAAGTATTAATCTGAATAAAAAAAGTTTTAGAAATATGTTTAAGGTCAGGTGACCATTGAGATATCCTGTTCCTCGGAGCCTCTCTGTCGCGCCACAAAGAGGGAGTTTAGTTTAACAAAGAGAGATCACACTTAAAGAAAAAAAAAGTCGGAACCGGATCTCCTGGTATATTTTTTTGGGGCATGCCTAGAAAAGTTTCCTGGTAGTATGGCTGAAATCAGACGAAAAAAAGCAAAACCTTACCAGTGTGTAAATGAATGACACCTAGTAAATAAAGTTATATTGAATTTTTAAGGAAATATTTAAATAAATTAAATATTATAGAATTATATAAAAAGTTTCCTGCGTTAAAGTAAATCAAATATTTCATATAAAAAATACGTGGTGCATTCAATAAGTTTCCAGACTTTTTTGTATGGGCATTTAAAATTGTCGTAGATAATTCAGTATGTTATTGCTATACACCTTATGAGATGACTGACCAATTTTTATGATTTCAGGTCCAAATGAACAACTACAGCAGGAATTGGAATACACCCAACTAAAGCCTGATTTTCACAGCTGGTGAATTTCAAAAATACAATCTGGACGTGAGGTCACTTTAGAAGAACGATATGCAATAAAATTCTGTTTTAAACTTGAAAAAAATGCAACAGAAACGTATGGAATGCTTCAGACTGCTTTTCGACCATCTTGCATGAATCGAGCATCAGTTTTTGGATGGCATAAGAGATTCAAGGAAGGCACGGAGTCCGTGAGGGATGATGAGAGAAGTGGGAGGAGTAAGGAAGTCAATACACCACAGTTGATTGGCTAAAGGGTTAGGGTTAGGGTTAGTATGTTGCGGTTTTAAGGGAGTTCAGGAAGAGATTCCGTTGGAAGAGGCCAGCACTCTTCAAATCGGCTCTGTGGCACCTCCAGCCGGACAATACACCAGTCCACAACTCCATCCTTGTCAAGATGGGCATCAAGACAGTTCCTTAGTCTCCATATAGTCCAGACCTTGCTCCCTGTGACTTTTGCTTATTCCCTAAGATCAGAGGCTGTCATCGTTATGAGACTATTGAGGAGATGAAAGAGGCTGTGACGAAAGACATTGACACGATCACACAAGAGGACTTCCATAGGGCCTTCCAGAAGTTGTTGGAACGGTAGAACAAGTGCATTGCAGCCGGAGGAGATTACTTCGAAGGGGACCAGAGTTTCATGTGTGTACTATCAATAAAACCAATAAAAGTGTCCATCAATAAAAGTGCCCATACGAAAAAAGTCTGGAAACATATTTAATGATCCTCGTACATTGAAAAAGAAAAGAATTCCTTGACACAGTATATTAAAATACACAAAAATTAAACACAAGATAATTTTAAAATTCTAGGTTCGACATTCTATTCTCCAAATTTCTGTCCGTCCCCAGAACTAAGGAGTAAGAGTGGATAACTGCTACCACTACAACAACTTTGAGAGTTTTTCACTCCAGCATCAACTGATGGTTTTCCACCGCAGTTTGAGTAATAGCAAATCTCCTCAAGTCTCTAGAACTCTTTATCAGTATTTTGATCGATCCCACCAATGCTGTAGTCTGGATGGTCTCCACTTGTCCTCCTATTTCAAAGTCTTCCAGTCCCTTTACCATTCCTCTGGGGATTGTACCGAGCGCACCAGTCACAATTAGTGTCACCATCACCTTCATGTCCCTTATTTTTTTCAGATATCTTGCAAGGTCTAGATATTTATCCTCCTTTTTGCTTTTCGGCAGGTTCTCTCTTTTTTTTTTTTTTACTATCATTAGGACTGGTAACCTGGCAGAGATCTGTTTGTATCTCAAAATCCCAGGGAACTTTGTGCGTCTTACTTTCTAGGATGGTTTCTGGGTTGATCATATACCACTTATTCGTATGGTCAAACTTAAATTTCATGCACAGTTCTGAATGGATCACCTTCCTCACCCAATCGTGTCTATTTTTATACACTTTTTACGCTAAACTGGTGCATTCGCTTATTCTGTGATTGATCGTTTCGTCTCTATCGTTACATGTGGGACCCTACTGGAGAAGTAAGGACGCACTCATCAGCAATGTACTCCTGTGGACCCCTTCATGTGGATGAGCAAAGGTAGGACGACCTGGAGCGATGGACGATAAAGACAGGTGCCGAGAGAGGGTCAAGGAAATCCGTGCTAGCAGTACGACATGATGATGATGGTGACTACTTGAAACCATATAACTATCTGCAAACAAGTGACTATAATTAAATAGAAATAATTACTTTAAACCACAGCATTGAAAGTCTAACTATGCAACACACTTTCATAGATACGCACTGGTCTCTCAACCAAGTGTTTCAACAAATCTAAAAAAAGAAAAAGACCCACGTGCGTAATGAATTTCGAATATAACTTTCCCCAATTTTGACGCCAAAAAAATGGCGGGTCTGTATACCAAAATCCGCTACCCTGAACAATGGCAGTCCTGTAGTCGAAGAATGCAGAACTTAGATTCTACAGTCCCGAATTTCACGTCGATAACCAAGTTATGTTCTCAAAGGAATTCAGGAGGGATACGAAATTTAGAAATTAAAAATTAATTACCATGTTCCATTGATTTAAAAAAAATTGCGCTTCGTCTGAAAACATTTTTGGCACACAGTTATGATATCAAGTATTCTCATCAAACACTAATAATTTGCCCACAGTTATATATATTACAGCAATATTTTTTTCTCCATTGAGTTACCCTATGAATGCTAATATAGTGTTCTTTTTTTTATTTCAGATTTGAAAATAGTATACTATAACAACTATTAATCCTCGATTACAATGTCTTGGACAAGAGTGGAAAAATATTTTGCGTCACTATTTATTTGGTGATAAAATCATTTAAAATTGTCTCCAAATAGACGCAACCCATTAACATGACAAAGATTTATTACTGAGAAAAAAAAAAAAAAGATTGCATGTTTTGGAAGCTAATATGATAACAATTAAAACAAACAAACGTTGATTTGATGTCTCTAGCTCAAAGGATGCATTTTTTACAGGACGTGTTCCAAATGACCGCCATTTCGCTTGTCTCAGTCATAAATCATTATCATATTAATGGGTTGCATCTATTTTGAGACACCCTGTATAATAAAGTTAAATTAATATGCATTTATATTCACAAATCGAAGTTATTTTTTAAAAAATTACATTGTACCTTATTTTAAATATATGAGGAGTTATAATTCCAAGAAAACTTGATAAGGAAGATCTCTGCGAATTATCATTATTATTGTTATAATAAGTCTATTTCTTCGAGTTTATCACTCTTGCTTTTTTTCTCTAAAGTCGAAGTGACAAAAAGTTTCCGAATCCCCTCTAAATATCCTCGTCGATTTTAGTAGTGCTGAGGTCTAATTAGTTTCAAGTCCTCCGATTATTATTATTATTATTATTATTATTATCTGTAGTAGTTTTTTTAAATCAGCCCAGACTCAGGTGAAAAAATATCAGCTAGAGTGATATCAAGTCTTATGTCTCCAGGACTTTAAGTATCCTACCTGATTTTCGTCATGCCGTGGTCTGGATGGTTTCATTCATTCCTCTTATCTCCTGTTCAAGTCACTTATCCAGGTTTTCGAGAACTATTATTATTATTATTATTACCGGTACCACTCTCCCTGACTTCCTGATATAACTTATATTTTTGACAGGTTGCATAAAACGAAACTGGAACTATTTGTTTTTATTTTTCCTTTAAATACATCCCACCAATCGGTACGCTCTGACTTGTGTCGTATCACGTGACCTCAGCACCTGGCACATAAAAAGAAAAATAAGTGAAACACGTTTGCTATGCGACCGAGGAAGAAATACGTGCAGTCTTGTCTCTTGTACTTGTTTTCACATTCTGGTAAACACAAACCAATACAGTAACAGACAAACGTCATATTGATTGTCAATGGAAGGTTTCCTTTCCTTTTCTATCGTCTCTTGAATTATTAACTAAGCTTGATTTTTTATTCCAAAGTTACTTCCCTCGCACGACCCACTTAGTTTTTTGGGTTTTTTTTACCAACCAACTCTTCTTCATTTTCTCCCAGTAATGCCAAATATTTTTTGTGTCCTGTCCTGTCTCAGAAGATGAAGAAAAAGATACGTGATTTTATGTCGATTTGTATATCTACTTTTAGATAACTTGCTTAACTTTTTATCTTAAACATTTTTGTAATTCGAACACACTCTCGTCTTCTCCTACTCCGAATTTTCAGGCATGAGTAACGAAATAGAGACAAACACCCACACACACACTATATATATATATATATATATACACATTACATATGTAATATACTGGCCGAGGGATTTCGTTTTATATATCTTGCCTTTGGGTTTAGTTAGGCTGAGAATTTTTCGGCTCAGCACATGGGTTAGTTAGGTGCAAACTTGAGCACTGGTGTTGACGCGCGTGCGGGGAGGATGTGTCGTTCACAGATGTCAAAATAAAAATCCCTTGGGGATGTGAATGATGTCATGCACCGGAAGCGCACGCGGAGGATTTGGGGAGATTTGAAAAAGTCAAGGAGTTGAAAACTAGACACCGAACGAGAAGGGTCGACTTTCGCTAGCAGGCATTGGCCTTGTGGCGGGTGCCACACGTGTTGGGGGGGGGTGCGGTTAGATGGAAAAGCCAGCATAGAAAGATTTTGCTTCTCTCCTTATGACGAAAAACCTTTAAACTCAAAGGTAATAAAAGGTTCGTACCTGACCTAAGAAGTCGTTACGTGTTTTTCGTGTTTTGGGATTCCTATGTTCTATGTATATATGTTATGAACACTCTATGTACGTTTCACACATATCCATAACTGGATATGCCACACCTCTGCCTCCCAGTAAATTGCTAACAGATATTGACAACTTGGCTCAGAATCAGTGTTGATTGTTTGTATGCGTTTGTTTTTGTTTTGATTGGTTTGGTTTGGTTTGGTTTGGTTTCTTTGTTTAATCCTATTTACCTAACCCCTCCGCTCGGGCAGGATATGACACAAGGTCAATTTTTAAGCAGAGTTTAACAGGTTTGAATTCAGAGTTTTCCTTCTCCTAGACTAGTTGCCTCACAAAGGCTGAAGACCCCAGTCTGTCCTACTATTTACCCATAGCTGGAGGAAGAATAATTGGATTCATACCTTTCCCAAGGGTATTAGTGCTATGTGAAACAGGATTTGAACTCGTGTCACCGTGTCCATTTCCTACGACGATAACCATTACACCACGGGTTTCTTTGTTTAATGGCATATCAACCTTTGTAGGTTATTTAATGCCAAAGCTATTCTCCTAGAAGAACAGTAGTGGTACTATTTGACCCATAGCTGGGAGGATAAGGGGGTTCATACCTTTCCCCAGGGTATTTGCCCGAAAGTGAACGTAATAGCGCGACTGGAGTACGAACTTGCTTACTACGAACTTGCTTACTACGATTCCGCAGTCCATCGCTTTAACCATTACACCACGAGGACACCCCCTTTTGTTTGATTTTGTTTCTTTGTCCTAAGTTAATTACAGTGACCCAAAACTTACAATTTATGGAATAACCGATAGAGTGAATGTAGAAGCATTATACAAGAGTATAAGTGTAATATAATGGCCGAGGGATTTCGTTTCATGCCTTTGGGTTTAGTTAAGCTGAGAACCTTTCGGCTCAGTGCATGGGTTACTTAGATGCAACATTAACGCAGGTGTTCACATGCGCAGGCGGAGCGGACGTGTCACTCAGAGATGTCACAATAGCCCAGATGGGAAACGAGCTAGAGAGTGCGGGTGACGTCACGCACCGGTAGTGCGCGGAGGATTTTGGGGATTTTGAAAAAGTCAGGGTGTTGAGTTCTGCCTCGGGAGAAGACGGTTGGCTTTCGCTTGCTCGCCGAAGCCAGGCCAGTGGCCTTGTGGCGGGTGCCACACGTGTTGGGGGCGGGGGCAGATGAAAAAGCCAGAATAGAAAGAATGAGTATCTCTCTTCCTTATGTCGAAGCCTTTAACTCAAAGATAATAAAAGGTTTCGTACCTGACCTAAGAAGTCGTTACGTGTTTTTCGTGTTTCGAGATTCCTATGTTCTATGTATATATCTTATGAACATTCGATGTACATTTCACATATCCGTATCATGGGTATGATACATAAGTTGATCAATAAGTTTTGTACACGAACCAGTAAAGTGAGAAAAATATGGGTATTTAGCATGTTACAACAATATATATATATATATATATATATCTTACTTTCAGTTGCCTTTTATGGCAATTGCACAGACCGTTTTCCCATGCTCATAAGTAGACAGCTGCGAATATCAAATCTTGCCTGGAGACTATTATTTATTCAAAATTTGAACTGTCTGTATTACAGATTCTCTACCGTTTAGTTTACTGGAGCCAATACTTGCTGAACCTCAAATCCACCCAGAGAGAGTATTTGGGAAAAGTAAAGAATTACCTTATAAATTTCGTGTCATGACGTTTTTAAAGAAGTAAATTAGTATTTTGTAAACCACTGGGGATGGGTGGGGGTCCTTGTGACGTAGTGGTTAACGTGCTGGACTGCATTATCATATTTTGTTTGGTTTATATGGCATATCAACCTTTGTAAGTTATTTAATGCCCAATCCATTTATATTTCAAACAATTCAGTCTCGTATGAGTACGCAGATTAATTGTCAAAATATTTTCTATTTTAATCTTTTCAGTTTAGTCAAATGGTTCGAATTCAAATAATTCAGCTTAGTATAAGTATAGTTTTTGTTTACACACAGTTGTGTTTCCAACAATTCAGTTTATCCTGTTTTGATATTCAACAAAGTACGCAGTTCAAATACCAAAACAGTTCTATTTCAAGTAATTCAGTTTTGCATAAGTATGCAGTTTAGTTCTATTTGACTCATAGATAAGACCCTTATCAGGTGCTACCGCTCTGGGTCAGAGTGGACCTGGGAGCAATGGCAATGAAGAGGTACTCTGCATTCCCCAAAGCTCCAGCATTGCTAGAACCTCACCATCAGATTATTAAGTATGAAGGACACTCGTGGGGTCTTACTCCTCTGCATAGGTGAGTCGGTTTATTTTATAGCCCCAGCCGACAGGGCAAGCGTAGTGAGTTCGAACTCCATGTAAAATAATTCGGGATTTTTGTAAATTGTTTTAGTGATAATTTGTTTTCTAGCTAAACTTTGAAGTCGTAGTTGCGGGTTTTCGGTTTGTAAAAGGTCAGAACCTTGTTTTGTGTTAACGTGTCCACTCCTATCAATATAAGATCGACAGGTTTATTTTAGAATCAGCTGCAAGTAAAATATTAAGATAAATGATTAGGTAGATATTAGCTGAAATTTAGTAATGACGTGTCACTAAAAGTTTTTGTGATTACGTGTGATTAAAGCATTAGTTAGGGAATAATTTGAAGACAATATATGAACAAGACGGAGTAGTTAGGCAGAGGGAGCAGTGACTGAAGCAGAGCCTGTTGGCCAGACTAAACAGACCACAAAGAGTCCCTGAGGGGCGTGAGGCCTCGAAAGAGGGTCTCGCCAGAGCATCCTAGTCCACAGACCAGACAGGACCCAGAGCAGCCACGCACGCAAGTTACAGCTTTATCAGCTGGTCAGCGGAGAAAGAATAAGGAATGGGAGCGTAGTCCTATCTGCGTATCTAATTCCTATAATATATCTTCTTTTCGGTGATTACTGTGAAAAGGGTAGCAACAATAAACTTTTATATTTTACAACCAACAGAAGGGGTTTTGTCTTCGTCACGTTTTATCACGGTGAGGTTACCACAGGGTCCGACTGAAACCTAAGGCGTAACGTTACACAATATTCAATTTGGTACCGGTAATGCTACACTGCTTCATACTCCAGCCGCGCTATTACGTTCCCTTTCGGACTAATACTCTTGGGAAAGGTATGAAATTCCTTATTCCCCAACTATGGATTAAATAGTACCGCTATTTTCTTTTTACAAAGATGGCTTTGTTTAATGGCATAAAAACCTTCATAGGTTATCTAATGCCAAGATAACTGTTACTGTAAACCTTCATCAATTGTTCACATTTTTGAGGGCTGGTGTTCTTCATCCAGTTCAATCATCTGATCATATCTAGAAGGACCCAAGGGAATGAATGACCGAATAGCCTCTTTTGCATGTGTTTGTTGTCAAGATGTACCAATAATAATATACGGCATGTGATTTATAAGGTCAGACCGTACTGTCAAAACATCACATTTGTATATGTACTGATTAACCAAAACATTATGAGAATCTACCTAATAAGTAACTCCGTGCGCCTCCAAAACAGCCCTTCAAATCCAGGCATTTTAGAAATAAAAAATAAAAACAAAAAATAACAAAGAATATCCATAACACACACACATACTCAGTAGAATCTATGTCTGATACGATAAGGTCTTCTAATTGCTGCCTCCATTCATTTCTCAGACCATGACTGTTTGTAGTTATCTGGTATCAAGGAATCCTATTAGATATTGGTTGGTTGGTTTGGTTTTATGGCATGTCAACCTTTGTAGGTTATTTAACGCCAAATCCATTTTTATGCAAATAGTCAGTTCTATTTCAAACAATTCAGTTTAGCATGGGTACACAGTTAAATTGTCAAAACAGTTCTAATTCAGCTAAATCAGTTTAGTATAAGTACAGATTTTGTTTACACAGTTAAATATCAAAACAGTTCTATATTAAACAATTCAGTTTAGTGCACGTAAAGTTTCAATTTCAGAAACAGTTCTATTTCAAGCAATTCAGTTTAGCTTAAGCACGCTATTTAAATGTAAGTACAGTTTAATTGTCAAACACATATCTATTTAAGCTATTTAGTTTAGTTGAACAGTTCTAATTCAAACAATTCAGTTTAGCATAAGTATGCTGTTAGTTCTATTTAACCCATAGATAGGGCCCTATCAGGTGCTACTATTCCGGGCCAGAGTGGACCTGGGAGCAATGGTTGGTTGGGTTTTATGCATATCAACCTTTGTCGGTTATTTAACGCCAAATCCATTTTCATTCAAATGGTCAGTTCTATTTCAAACAATTCAGTTTAGCATGAGTGCACAGTTTGTCAAAAACATTTCTATTTCAACTTATTCAGTTTAGAGAAACAGTTATATTTCAAACAATTCAGTTTAGCATGAATATGAAACGTTACTTTAAACCATATAACAGTGCCAACAAATGATCATTTACAATTATGTTATAATTGAAACCATTTATCTAGAAACTAAGTCTAGTTACGTTGTTCAATGGCATATCAACAAAACAAGATCTAAAATTTTATAACCCATAATGTCTTTTTGTATATATTTATAATCCAGTAGTTTGTTGGGAAATATTTTTGTTTTCAAAGGAATTGCAAGAGCAGGAGACAGATGTTTGTACAAGAAGAAAAATTGTCGTGTTGCGTAGACATTATATATACGCAGTGCCTTCAATAAGTTTCCACTTTTTTGTACAGGCATTTAAAATTATCGTTGACTCTTCAAATTTCAGTATGTTATTACTATACATCTTATAAGATGACTGACTAATTTTTATGATTTCGGTTTCAAATGAACAGCTACAGCAGGAATTGGAATACACCCTACTAAAGCCTGATTGTCACAGCTGGTGAATTTCAAAAATGCAATCTGGACGTGATGAAGAACGATATGCGATAAAATTCTGTTCTAAACTTGGAAAAAATGCCATGCGATTAAAGCTGGATCTACTGCTAAGACCCAGAGACCAAGAGACAGTGTTCCCAGTGGAAGCATGATGGCTCTCCCAGACCCAAGAAGGCTAGACAGAGCAAATCCGCTTACAAACTTTTGATGATCCCTTTTTTTGACAGCACTGGCATGATCTACATGCACTGGGTTCCCACTGGACAGACAGTCAACAAGGAATACTATGTTGAGGTTTTAATGGAGTTCAGGAAGAGATTCCATCGGAAGAGGCCAGCACTCTTCAAATCGGGTCAGTGACATTTCCACCAGGACAATACACCCGTCTATAACTCCATCCTTGTCTCAGACTATTTGACCAAGATGGGTATCGAGACAGTTCCCCAGCCTCCCTAAAGTCCAGACCTTGCTCCCTGTGACTTTTGTTTATTCTCTAAGCTCAGAGGCTGTCGTCGTTATGAGACAATTGAGGAGATGAAAGAGGCTGTGACGAAGGTCATTGACACGCTCACACAAGAGGACTTCGATGGGACCTTCCAGAAGTTGTTGGAACGGTAGAACAAGTGCATTGCAGCCGGAGGAGATTACTTCGAAGGGGACTAGAGTTTCATGTGTGTACTATCAATAAAAGTGCCCATCCGAAAAAAGTCTAGAAACTTATTTAATGATCCTCGTATATACGATCAAATGAATCGCCTTTTTTTTGTATTATTACTATTGCTTTATTCATATTTTCTTCTTATTTGTCATTGCTGTAGAAAAATGATATTTGCTACTTTATACAAATCTTCTCGAAATTTTAAGGTGCTCGATAAAACTACTTTAAATACAAAAGATATAAACTTTCTGCCACAAGAAAGAAAATGGATTTGTTTTGTCTTGTTTTTTTCTAAAAGAAAAAATAAATACAAAACAATTAGCCTGAAGTATTAAGTGAAGTCCTTATTTACATGATTAATATACTATATTTTTTAAAACCCATCCATCGGCCAAAATTATCTTAAAACACTTTTTCTTATATTTAAAATTAGATTGCATAACTCATCATCATCATCATATCGCGCTGGTAGTCCGGATATCCCTGACCCTCTTTCGCCACTCCTTCCTATCGTTCATCGCCCTCGGTAGGTCTTCAGGACAACATCCCGTATCCTCACATAGCTGCTGAATGTATGTTCGTGGTGGTCGTCCTGCTTTTGCACGGCCATGTGTGGGGGTCCATAAGAGTACATTTCTTATGAGTTTGTCCCTGCTTCTCCAGCAGTGTCCTGCATGTCTGGTTCCTATCAGCAAAGGACTAGATTGAAAATTCGGTCAATAATAAATAAATTAGAATTCACCAATTTGTGTGTAATAATAAAATAATAAATTATATATTGAAAAAAAAAATGACGCTTTCCTGTCCTTATTAATTAATAATCTTTTCTTGGAACTATGATAAATCAATTAACGCTTAAGTTTCGTAGAAATTATGACACTTCGAAAATTCTCAATTCGCAAGTCGAATCCTGTTATCTGTCTTATTAGAAAATAACCAAAAAATATTTAGAAAAGGTTATTAAATATTCTATTTAATGATTTAAGAGAAATTTTGTAACTTTTCTGTGACATAAAACAAAATTCATTTTTAAATTAGTCAACAATTGCAATATTATGATTTATACATATATACATGCTTTTCGGAAGATAATAAATCATTTAATACGATTAATAAAAACCCTTTGATTATTCAATTTGTTGGCAAATTTAGACATCTTAGATTACCTTCATAGAAGGAAAAAAATACAAATTTTTAAAGTTTAGGAACTACGTATAATGTAGAAAGTAGTTTTTTCCCAATTGTTGCCATAGGTTGGTTGGTTGGTTGGTTGGTTGGTTGGGTTTTATGGCATATCAACCTTTGTAGGTTATTTAACGCCAAATCCATTTTTATGAAAATAGTTCTATTTCAAACAATTCAGTTTAGCATGAGTACACAGTTTAATTGTCAAAAACATTTCTATTTCAAACTATTCAAGCAGTTATATATAACAATTCAGTTTTGTGTAAGTACAGTATCAATGTCAAAAACAGTTCAATTTCAAACAATTCAATTTAGCATAAGTACGCAGTTTAAATGTAAGTACAGTTTAATTGTGAAAAACATTTCTATTTCTAGCAATTCAGTTTAGTCAAACAGAGCTAATTCAGTTTAATATAAGTTCCGATTTTGCTTACACACAGTTACATGTCAAAACAGTTCTATGTTAAACAATTCAGTTTAGTGTAAATACAATTTCAATGTCAAAAAACAGTTCTATTTGAAATAATATTTGAAATAATTCAGTTTAGCATTAGCACGCAGTTTAAATGTAAGTACGGTTTAATTGATTAAACGGAATAGCTTGAAATAGAAATGTTTTTGACAAACAGTTCAGTTTAGCATAAGTATACCGTTAGTTCTATTTAACCCATAGATAGGGCCCTATCAGGTGCTACCATTCTGGGCCAGAGTGGACCTGGGAGCAATGGCAATGAAGGGGTACACCGTATTCCCCAAAGCCCCAGAATTACTGGGACTTCACCATCAGACTGATTAGTGTCATATCCAGGACACTCATTGAGGGTGGGGTCTTACCTCTCTGCATAGGTGCAGCCGGTGTATTCTACAGCCCCAGCCGACTTGGCAAGTAGCCATAGGGGTTTTTGTGGAGATAAAGAAAAACTCCAATCGACTTTGTTGATTGATTGAACTTTTGTTTTTGTTTGGGTGGATGGGGATTTTTCCTTAAGTTTTTTTCTTTCAGATTTAAACAGTAGTCAACGCGGTTGACCCTCGATCATCGCTTTCTACACCTTTAGAATAAAAAGAGTTGGGTGTTTCTTTACTATAAGAGTAATTTCTGGGAAGTAAATTACGCAAGTACTCAGACTTGACATTGGCTCTTGGGTAAGACGGGCCGACGGAAAGGTCCGATCCGATTAATCGGCTGGCAAAGTGTAGTATTGCAGGTCACGCGACCACATTATGTGTCACCAGTCAGGGCCATCAGGCGGCACTTTTGGCGGAGGTTATACCCTTCTGTAGAGGATTCAGTCGATGTATTCCACGCTACAACTGAATATCGAATAATAATCATTAGTAAACAATTACAGCTTAAAGTAAATGTTAATAACATATAATTTGTATACCCATATATGGTATCAAGTGCTCGTAACTAATCTGAATAAATTTCAAACAGATTTATTTGATCCATAGATGAGACTTTAAAAGGTACGCCCTGTAGAATACGCCGACTACACCTTCGCAGAGTGATAAGTCCTCCTTCCTATCACGAGGCCACCTGTTGGCTGTGGGTGGCGACCCTTAATGCTTGAGGATGGGATCCTGGTAGCTGAGCAGTGGTCATGGGACCAGCAACATTTCACTTTGGCCCTTATTAGACTAGATGGGAAGTCGGAGCGGCTCGACCCGATCAATTAACTGGTTATATCAAACCCTAACACCTATATGATTGCTACAAGAACAATTTGAATAATACGATTTGGACAAGCAAATACCCAACCCTATCTTATAAGTACTAAAAAGAGATGGCTGAGGGTCAATTGCGCTGAGATTGCACACAGTCAAATGGCTTCAAATATTGCTGACAAATGAGCTCAGGCAACTTGTTTAAAAATAAAGTTATCTACAAACTACTCACTTACAATATATATATAAGTAAAAAATGTAAAGTTGGCGACCATAGTCGAGGGTGACTCGAAAGATCCTATTTCAATATCCGCTACACCGAGGTGTAGGGGAGGGCGGTACTCCATTCCATGGATTGCTCCACTTTAACCTTGATCCTTACCTTATAATGCTGAGTGTTAAGCAAGGTGGCATCAAGTAGCATTTTTAACTCTTTGGTAAGACTCAACCTGAGATTGAGCCTTTGTCTTCCCGACCATTGGCAAACATTCTGCTCATTAGGCCAATGGCCCGATTATATATATATATATATATATATATATATATATATATATATATCTGGTTGGTTGGTTTGTTGATTATTTGGTTTAATTGGATATCAGCTGTTGTGGGTTATTTAGAATAGACCTCGAAGTAGTGGTAATAAACGATTGACACCGTACAACCAAGAGACCCAGAACTAAATCCTTACCTCAACTCAACATTAATCCAGAGGATTTGCATTTATGAAACTTGTACTTTTGTGGTTGGCTTGTCTTCTGGATATAACGAACTGGCAAAGTTATTCAAATCCTTTTGCCCATTACAGCGATATTCACTACATCAAAAAGATCTACTTATGTTTGGAGACAGTAGCTGTCTTTTTTGCCATATATTGCTGTTTAGCTTTGTGTGTGTAATATAAGCTTGCATATTCGATATATGATAAAAGTTTATGAAATCCCAATCAATGATATAATCATGTTATTTATTGATATTACACATGAATATATGTATACATTATATAAAAGATATATAATTCTGTTAGTTAAATGCACTGAAGAATATATTTTTGTAAGATCTCTAATACACAAAATTTATATATATATATATATATATATATATATGGAGGTGGTTCAAAAGTTTTAACCTGTTATCCCCCGCCCCCAGTTATCAATAAAATAGCACTACTATTGTACATGAGTTATTTAATGCTAAAGCCAAAAGAAATCAAACCAAAGATGTTCTGTCATTCCTGGTGAGGCTTAGGAGTGTCCAGGAAACGTTAACTCTTGTGCCCAGGCGTCAGCGTTCTTGGGACCCATCTTGCAGACAACTTGCTCATCCCCAAAATCACAGTTTAAAGTGTTCAGCTACCGCTTTTCTTTCTTGGTGAGGTTAAGAACAACCCTCGAATATATATCTGATATACATACACACATTCGTAAATTTTTTTTTATATATTACATATATAAACATAGAATCATCATATTTATGTAATTGTGATCCATCCAAAACCTCACATCAGCGCATTTTAAGTGCATTGCTCTAATTAAGAAAAAAAAATCACGCTTACAAAGAATAAAGTAATTCCAAGTTCCATTTGCAAATGAGCAGTTTTTATATGAGGACTACATAGGGGACATTTTTTTAATCATCTAACTTTTCGATATAAGGGCAACAACTATGAAATAAACTTACCATCCACTCAGCCTTGTATACAAAATTGCAATGGCGCTATAAGATCTTCCAACACAAACACAAATGAGAACTACACAACTCAAATCAATGATCCACTGGTTACGCGCGCACGCGCGGTCTTTTAGAAGTGTGAGAGAGAGAAAGAAGGAGAGATAGAGAGGAAGAGAGAGAGAGAGAGAGAATGAGATTGTGCAATCCAACCTTGTATTTTTCACCCTCGTTAGTATAGTTTGACCTATTTTACATATCTATTATAGCTATAATAAAAAAAAATACTCGGTTGGCCAAGATGTCTTCCACCTTTTTAACACTGCAAATAGCATTTTTTGAAAATTGTTTTAGGAGTGTCCTCAGCCTGTTACTGATTTTTCCGTCAGTGGCCTTGCCTAGAATACACCCACGCACAAACAGGAAACTCGACAATCTACTTACCCAGCAGTATATACATGTAAATACTTATGTCGGAAGTATGACTTCTTGATAAATATTAAGGTCTGAGTCAGATGCAGAGGAAATTTGAAATCTGAGTTTTGCAAGATGAGCAATAATAATTACTGCCAGACCTGTGGATTTTCTATCGTATATGTTTATAATCTAAGAATATGTGAGTGTGTTTCTGATTTTTCTCTATGATAAATAAATATAAGAAGATGATTAGTTGGTTGGTTAGGTTTTATGGCATATCAACCTTTGTAGGTTATGTAACGCCAAATCCATTTTTATGAAAATAGTTCTATTTCAAACAATGCAGTTTAGGATAAATACACAGTTTAAATGTAAGTACAGTTTAATAGTGAAAAACATTTTTATTTCAAGCTATTCAGTTTAGTCAAGCAGTTCTAATTTTGCTAATTCAGTTTAGTATGAGTACAAATTTTGTTTACACAGTTAAATGTCAAAACAGTTCTATATTAAACAAATCAGTTTAGTGTAAGTACAGTTTCAATGTCAAAAAACAGTTCCATTTCAAATAATCCAGTTTAGCATAAGCACGTAGTTTAAATGTAAGTACGGTTTGATTGTCAAAAACATTTCTATTTCAAACAATTCAGTTTAGCATAAGTATGCCGTTAGTTCTATTTAACCCATAGATAGGGCCCTATCAATTGCTACCACGCCAGGGCCAGAGTGGACCTGGGAGTAATGGCAATGAAGGTTGGTTGAGGCTTAGTTGGTTGGGTTTCATGGAATATCAACCCTTGAAGGTTATTTAGTGCCAAATCCTGTTTATATATATATATATATATATATATATATATATATATATATATATATATATATATTACTTATGATTTGTAAACGTATAATTTGTAGATATCATTTTAAAACTAGCTAAAACTCATTCGTTTACACAGTTAAAACAAAAATAATTATTCCTATTAAACAGGAATATTTAAAACCACTTATCCTTTGTTTGCGCATGCTCAAATAGTTTTATTCGCACACAGTTAAATGGTTCAATTTGGTTTAGTTTATTTGATTGGTTTTAGTGACATATCAAGTCTTGTGGGTTGGTTGGGTTTTATGGCATATCAACCTTTAGAGGTTATTTTACGCCAAATCCATTTTTATGAAAATAGTTCTATTTCAATAATTCAGTTTAGCATGAGTTTAATTGTTTAAAACATTTCTATTTAAAGCTATTCAGTTTAGTCAAACAGTTCTAATTCAAACAAATCGGTTCAGCAAAAGTACGCAGTTTGATTGTCAAAAATATTTCTGTTTCAAGTTATTCAGTTTAGTCAAAGAGTTCTAGTTCTAACAAATCATGTCAGCATAAATACGCAGTTTAGTTCTACTTAAATCTATTTTATACAAATAATCAGTTCTATTTCAAAAATTCAGTTTAGCATGAGTACAGTTTAATTGCCAAAAACATTTCTATTTCAAGCTATTCTGTTTATTTAAACAGTTCTAATTCAGCCAATTCAGTTTAGTATAAATATAAATATTTTTACACCCAGTTAAATGTCAAAACAGTTCTACATTAAACAATTTAGTTTAGCATGAGTACAGTTCAGTTCTATTTGACCCATAGACAGGACCCTATCAAGTGCTACCACTCCGGGCCAGAGTGGACCTGAGAACGATGGCAATGAAGAGGTACTCCGCATTCCCCAAACCTCTTGCAGTACTGGAACTTTACCATCAGATTGTTTAGTGTCATATTCAGCACACTTGTTGGGGGAGGGTCTTACCCCTCTGCAGAGAAACCGTCAGTGTATTCTACAGTCTAAGCCGACTGGGCAAAACTCTTGTGCGTTATTTAATCCCAAATTCTCTTTATACATATATTAAATATGAAGACAAATGATTAATAATGAATAAAGTCAAATGATTTGAAGTATTCCAATCTAACATGAATAATTCTATTCAATATCAATTATTTGTTTGCACACAGTTAAATGGTGATACATATAATTCATAAATAATTAGTTTGTGAGCGAACAAATAAGCTATAATTCTATAAAATGGAATTACCAACAATTAATTATTTCTGTTGTCTGTACCTCTTCAAACGGTTCCAATTATTGTTCTGTAATACCAATTATTTATTTTTTGTACGCAGTTAAACTGTTTCAAGTATTGCTATTCAACACTAATAATTCTATTCAACATTACTCAATAATTTGCATACAGTTAAATGCTCCTAAGTATTGCTATGTAACAATAGCAATTCAATTGAGCATCAGTCGTTTTTGCACACAGTTAAATAGTCAACCGGTTCTATTTGACCCATAGATGTCACCCGATCAGGTACTGCCACTTCGGATCAGAGTGGCCCCGGGAGTAATGGCAATGAAGGGCAATTCCACATTTCCCAAAGCTCCAGGAATCGAGTCTCACCATCAGACTCATATCAAAGACATTCATAGGAGTGGGGTGTCTTATCCTCTGCAGAGATGCAGTGGGCGTTTTCTACAGCGCTTGCTGGGTTGAGGATTGGTTTTTTGAGTCGAAACAGAAAAGTTCTTGGCTTAAGGCTGAATATCTTGCAAGTAGGAATAGCTTGCTGTTCTTGAAACTTCGCATTTGAAATTGGAGCACTGACCACTGGGGTAGATTGGAAATATCTGACTAATTTTAACCACGAAACAGGATAAACAAATGTTTTTATTTCCTTGAGACATCCGCTTTAAAGACACCTGATTTTTATGAGGCGGAGTGCTGAAAAGTTTTCATTTACTTAGCTTAGTATACTTGCTTACCTGATTGATTGATTGATTGATTAGTTTTAACGGCATGTCAACCTCTCTAGGGTTATTTTATACCCAGAGGTTAGAGAATCGCATTCATAGTACAGGTATATTTATATTTTTGGTTTGGTTTGTTGGATTTTATGGCACATCAACCTTTGTAGGTTATTTAACGCCAAATCCATTTTTATGTAACTAATCAGTTCTATTTCAAACAATTTAGTTTAGCATGAGTACAGAGTTTAATTGCCAAAAACATTTCTATTTCAACCTATTCAGTTTATTCAAACAATTCGAATAGTTAAATGTCATAACAGTTCTATATTAAACAATTCAGTTTAGTGTAAGTACAGTTTCAATGTCAAAAACAGTTTCATTTCAAACAATTCAGTTTAGCATAAATACGCAGTTTCAATGTAATTAAAGTTTAATTTTCAAAAATATTTCTATTTCAAGCTACTCAGTTTAGGTTTGGTTGGTTTGGTTTTATGGCATATCAACCTTTGTAGGTTATTTAACGCCAAATCCATTTTTATGTAAATAATCAGTTCTATTTCAAACAATTCGGTTTAGAATGAGTACACAGTTTAATTGTCAAAAACATTTCTATTTTAAACTATTCAGTTATATATAACAATTCAGTTTAGTGTAAGTACAGTTTCAGTTTCAAAAATAATTCAATTTAAAACAATTCAGTTTAGCAAAAGCACAGTTTAAATGTAAGTACAGTTTAATTGTAGAAAAACATTCTTATTTTGAGCTATTCAGTTTAGTCAAGCAGTTCTACTTCAGCTAATTCAGTTTTGTTAAAGTACAGATTTTGTTACACACAGTTATATGTCAGAACAGTTCTATGTTAAACAATTTAGTTTAGTGTAAATACAGTTTCAATGTCCGGTTGCAGTTATATGTAACTGTTCAGTTTAGTGTAAATACAGTTTTAATCTCGAAAAAAAACCCAGTTCTATTTCAAACAATTCAGTTAAGCACAAGCACGCATTTTAAATGTAAGTACGGTTTAATTGTCAAAAACATTTTTATTTTAAGCTATTCAGTTTAGGTTTGGTTTGGTTTGGTTTTATGGCCTATCAACCTATATAGGTTTTTTAACGCCAAATCCATTTTTATGTAAATAATCTGTTCTATTGAAAACAGTTCAGTTTAGCATAAGTACACAGTTCAATTGTCAAAAACATTTCCATTTCAAACTATTCAAGCAGTTATATGTAATAATTCGGTTAAGTGTAAATACAGTTTTAATGTCGAATAACAGTTCTATTTGAAATAATTCAGTTAAGCATAAGCACGTAGTTTAAGTGTAAGTACTGTCACGTGATAGCCCACGGAGACGATAGAAATAAGATTAAACTATCCTCCCGTTGAATTAACAGTATCTAGCCGTCAAACAAGTGACCGTTAAGAGAGAATGTGGGTCACAGAGGGGGTGTCAACAGGTGTTGGTACTTAGTAACCTCAGGTCGCCGGACACCGGAAGGGGAGGGAGAGAGAAGCCAAATGATTGGCTGGGAACCCAAAACGGAAGTGGGGACCCCCCCCCGTCAGCGGAAATAGATAGTAAGAAGGTTAGTTTTTGAGCAGGGCTCGTGGCAGACGAACCATAGCCATTTTACTCCGGGTTGAAGACAAAAGAATAACTGAGACACGAGGGACCCCAGGTTCTTCAAGCCAGTGAAAAAAAATAGAACAAAGTCTATTAGCCCGTGAAAGAAAAAAGATTCTCCAGTGGAACCCCGTCGAAAAATAAGATAAGTAACTTTGGGGACGTTTCTCCTTTATAGCCAAATTTTGTATACCACTCTCTCTCTCTCTCAATTTGAAGAAAAACAAAAGTCAAGAAAAGACATTTATATTCGTGGACTGTCCAATTATTATATGTTTTGACACTTTGAAAGTGTATATAACTGTAGTAAAGGAATCATATATTTTTATGTTACCACGTGGTCTAAGTTTGTTCTTTGCAGTTCTTCTACGAATTTGTTACTTCATGCTTCCTTTTCAGCTTCTATTCGCCTTATGTTATCTTGCTTAGAATTGTCCTATTAATTCCTTTAAAATATCACACGGGAAACCGGAGTTGCCGACTACTACAATATAATATTATTACGACTAAAACCTATAGGTCCATATTCTTCCATTATCTTGGGGAAGGAAGTGAAAGCGGCCTGGTGGGTGTGTGGATAGTGTGAAATTTGGAACCCCTTGCCAGCGGCGGTCAGTCTGGCCCTACATTAGTCCCTCACATAATATGCCAGTTCTTATATGCCTGAGAGAAAAACTCTGAACGAGGACTTATTATATATGGGATCAAGTCCCAACCTGCCCCGTCTTCACACGTGCGAAAATAAAAGTCCCGTTTTGGGATTTTAGTCAATTTGCCGTCACAGTACGGTTTAATTGTCAAAAACGTTTCTATTTCAAGCTATTCAGTTTACTCAATTCATTTTAGTATAAGTATGCTGTTAGTTCTATTTAACCCATAGATAGGGCCCTATCAGGTGCTACCACTCCGGGCCAGCTATTCAGTTTAGTCAAACAGTTCTAATTCAAACAATTCAGTTTAGCATAAGTATGCAGTTAGTTCTATTTAACCCATAGGTGCTACCATTCCGGGTCAGAGTGGACCTGAGAGCAATGGCAATGAAGGGGTACTCCGCATTCCCCAAAGCTCCAGCATTACTGGAACCTCACAATCAGATTGTTTAGTGTCAAATCCAGGACTATCGTTGGGGGTTCTTACCCCTTTGCAGTGAAGCAGTCGGTGTATTCTACAGTCGCAGCCTACTGGGCAAAGATTGTTTATTTTCATATCCATTGGGAGGACTTACTCCCCTGCAGAGGTGCAATGCCTATTACTCTCTTTTGGTGCCGTGTCTTACACTGCTACAGAGGATGCAGTCGACAGGGCGACTATCACAGAAAGGACATTTTTTTTTAATTTCTGAGTCTTCAGTTCCAATATACAAGAATGATAAATTTCCATTTAGTCTGTTCCATAGAGGTGCTTTCCCTTTCTTCCCCTACCAGTTAACTTGCTATGTGTGAAATAATGAAGTAATTTCTATATATAAACGATTTGCAAAAAGAAAAACCTCTTATCCACTCCGATGTGTTTAAAAACAAATTTTAAGATCAATTTTACAACAGATGTGCCACTCAGGTGTAAAATAAATTTTTCTCTTCGAAAATTGTGATCATATTGTTGTACGTGTTTTAGTTTAAGAAGAGGCTATAAAATTATAAGGAAAGAAAATTTACTCCTCCAAAATTTCACGAGAAAATGTTTTTCGATTGATTTCTGAGCTTGCATATTTGACATTTTTCTTTTTCAAGAGTGGTAGCTACGTCCAAACCCATGTAAGCATGATTGGAAATATTACGACCGATAGAAATATCCTTTAAAACAGGTGATCAATATTAGAAAAATAATGGCTCTTCTCATTGAGGAAGGTTAAATGATAGAACTGCTGAAATATTGAACAAGAAACAGACTGAACTCATTCTTTATCGAAATAAACGCCTTATACAATTTTGAAATGGAAAACATATCAACCTTAGGAGGTTATTTAAAGTCAATATATTTATAATTTTGATTGGTTTGGTGGTTGATGTTTTACGGTATATCAACCCTTGTGGGTTATTTAATGTCAAATCTTGTAATATATATATATATATATATATATATATAAACGAACATTATGTTCCTTGAAGGATGCGTTTGTATATATAACAAATACATCTCTATTATCACGAAAGGGTCGAAATAACTGTTAGTGAGAGAGAGAGAGAGAGAGAGAGAGAGAGAGTAAAAGACAAATGTTTGCAATCATTGACACCGTGTGGAGACAGTAATAAAGAAGTAAGGCTCTGAATATATATAATGTTTTCAACCGGGGGCCACGTGCCCGACCTGTTTACTTGATGGCTGTTCTGAATCTGACCGAACCTCTTTCTGCTGATTGCGAATCTCTTATTATTATATAATATTCTTAACGCCTACACATTTTCCTTCCGGTTCCCAATTCACGGGACTCCTTCCGTTGTCCCCTTGTTTATCCGAATAGACAGGTGCGATATCCTGTTTAGAAATCCAAAACTAACATGCTGTCAAAAGTTAATAGTTTCTTGGTAACTTTATTTTCAAACTAGTTCCCAGAGCTGATTTGTTTTCTTACTGTTAGATTGGAATACTTGAAACCATTTGTTTGTAATTTTGATTAACATTAAATTGTGTGAAGAGTTAATACTTGAAACTATCTAATAATTCTAATTGATATTGTTATTCATCAATTATTCCAATGTTATATGATTTTCGTTTGGTTTTATGGCACATTAACCAGTGTAGGTTATTAAAGCCAAATCAATTTTTATACATATACTAAATGAATTGTTTGAAATAGTTCTACTTTGACATTTAGTTGGATGTTTGGGTTTTATGGCATATCAACCTTTGCAGGTTATTTGACGCCAAATCCATTTTTATGCAAATAATCAGTTCTATCCGTACAAAGTAATGCAACTATATAGTAGTAGTGACATGACTACAGCTTTGAAGAAATGGGCATCTCGGGTGGTGTTATGGTTAGCAAGGTAGACTGGCAAACCTACACGAGTGAGTTCGATTCTCATTGGGTGCCCTATTCATGCGGCCTTGTGCTACATCTAAGCAAAAAGCTTAGTAAATTAATACAGTTTTGAAGAAATCTCGTTTTATTTTATCAGTGGATAGATTTCCATATGATCGATAACTTTTCAGACGATGAGATATTGCTACCGAGGTATGTGAACTGGTCTTCTAATTTTAGAACTTTGCTATTTAATGTGGAGATGGCGGCTCCTTGTTTAAAACGCATAAACACCGTTTTATCTGATTAATGTCTCCTGATGCCTCCTCTAAGAAGTATGCAGCAGTGATTCAACTTGGACAGGTGTATTTGGGAGAAATGCTAGATCATCTTGATATCCCGCAGAAACCTTTATGGATGCAGACTATCTTCTACTCCTTACCTTTTTAATGCGAAATGCCGAAACTGAGACGAGGGAAAATTCTGTGACCTACAAATTACCTTTGAACTTTTTTTTTCTTCTGCTTTTTCTTTACATAGAATAAAATATAATAGATCTGATTGATATTAACGGTACATCAACTCATCAACGGTTATTCGATGCCCTAATTATTTTGGTGTGATTTTATGGTACATCAACTATTGTAGGTTATTTAATGCCAAATCCTCATTATATATATATATATATATATATATATATATATATATATATATATATATATATATATATATGACTTGTAAAAGCATCTCGATAACATTTTTTAACGAGCCACAACTCATTCGTTTTCATATTCAAAATCATACGTATAACCATTAAACTGTAAGTCTCATTGGGTGCCCTTTTCATATGGCCTTGTGCTACATCTAAGCAAAAAGCTTAGTAAATTTCCATTAAACTGTAAGTCAATAGTTTGTAGTTAATCTTATTTCTGAATGAGTCAGGAACACAGTTACATAGCTCCAAATATTCTAAAACAAATAGTTCTATTTTGTATTAAGCATTTGTTTATACTCACATTGTTTCAAATATTTTAATATATTACATCAATAGTTTTATTTGTACACAACAATGCTTGAAACTATTTAACTATGTTGTACTAACAATCTGATTTAGGCACAGAGTTAAAGAGTTTAAAGTATTGCTATGTATCACTAACAATTCAATCAGTCATTTGTTTAAATAAAGTTAAATAGTTCTATTTCTATTAATTTGAATTATCGTAAATTATTTGCTTGCACATAGTTCTATTTGACCCATTGAGAAGAACCTATCAAGAATTTCAGCTCCGGATAAGAGTGGACCAAGGAGCAATTGCAATGAATGTGCACCCCACATTCCCCATATCTCCAGTGAACCCTCGGCATCAGATGGTTTAATGTCATATGCAGGACACTCGTTACAAGAGATCTTACCCCTACGCAGAAATGCAGTCGGTGTATTCTACAGACCCAGCAAGCTGGGCTATTTATGCCGTGAGGTTAGAAAACGTAAAACTAAATATTCAATGGGCGCAATTCCCTGTGTGGTTGTGTAACTGTTTTTTTTTAGTTGGTAGTTTGGGTTTTATGGCATATCAACCTTTGCATAAAAATAGATTTAGCGTTAAATAACCTACAAATAGTCAGTTTTATTTCAAACTATTCAGTTTAGCATGAATACACAATTTTATTGTGAAAAACATTTCTATTTCAAGCTATTCAATTTATTCAAACAGTTCTAATTCAGCTAATTCAGTTTTGTATAAGCATAGATTTTGTTTACACAAAGTTAAATGTGAAAACAGTTCTATATTAAACAATTCAGTTTAGTGTAAGAGCAGTTTTGATGTAAAAAACAGTTCCATTTCAAACAATTCAGTTATAAACACGCAGTTAAAATGTAAGTATAATTTAATTGTCAAAAACATTTCTACCTCAAGCTATTCAGCCCAGTCAAACAGTTCTAATTCAAACAATTCAGTTTAGCAAAGGTTGGCAGTTAGTTCTATTTAACCAATAGATAGGACCCTTATCAGGTGCTACCACTCCAGAGCTCGAATGGACCGGGGAGCAATGGCAATGAAGGGGTACTCCGCATTCCCCAAAGCTCCAGCATCATTGGAACCTCACCATCAGATTGTTTAGTATCATATCCAAGACACACATTGGGCGTCTTACCCCTCAGCAGAGGTGCAGTCGGTGTATCCTACAGCCCAAGCCGACTGGGCAAGACACAGAGTTTATATCAAAACAGTATTATTTTAGATAATTTAGTTTAGCATAAGTACACAGTTTAGATATCAAAACAGTTTTATTTTGAGCAATTCAGTTTAGCATAAATACGCAGTATAAACGTAAAAAGCAGTAAACTCAAGAAACCATGGTTTAGTTCTATTTAACCCATAGATAGGACCCTTATCAGGTGCTACCACTCCGGGTCAGAGTGGACCTTGGAGCGATAGCAATACAGTCGGTGTATTCTACAGTTCCAGCCGACTGAGCAATCTATTGATGAGACTAACGTTTGTCATGGATAAATTTAAATCGGCTCTAGACGAAAATAAACTAGAATTATGAGTAGACATTAAAAAAAACAACACAAAACTTCTACCCCCCACCTAGAAAATGTCATTTTATCAAGATAAACATTTCAAATTGATTTAGAACAGCTTAAGAATTTGATCTGGACAATGGTTTGTCTTTAGTTTGTTCAAAAAGTTGCTTATTTACTGTATTTTAATACAATTCATCGACCGACTCTTTCTTAATAAAATGGGAGCTGTACCACCATTCCCGGTTCTTTTGTCCCCCTCCTCGCCTTAGTGTTTTCTTGGGCTCAGTCAAATTTAGTCATCAAATATTAAACCTAGCTTTATAAGACATATCCTTATCTTATTTATATCAGTATGATCTTGTTGATGGGATATTTCCTCCGGCCTCAGGGGGCCATCCCCCCAGGATTTTACTCCCTTCGGGAGGGTTAGGTTAATTGCCCGGCGCCTGAGGCGGGAAATAAATAAGGGGAATGCCGACGAGGGCGAAGGTATTTTTGGTCATGCCAGACACGTGTGGGCTTCGGCCCTGCGACAGGACCCACCTTAAAAACGGCCTTGTACTATATTTATACGTTGGTGGGACGTATGATATATACTCAGTATGATCTAAATAAGATAGAGAACAGACCAGCCGAATGTCCTTATCTTTAGTGAATGATCAAAACTTGACCATCGAAAGGGAATGTAAAAATACTAATTAAATAAGCAAGTAAAGTAGGCGACCTAAGTCGATGGTGACCCAAATGCTCTTTTTTCGATTGCTACAACACCAAAATGTAGGGGAGGGCGCTACTCCTTTCCCTGGATTGCTCCACTTTACCCTTGATCCGTACCTTATAATGCTGAGTGTTAAGCAAGGAGGCACTAAGTACCATTTTTTGAGTCTTTGGTATGACTCGACCTGAGATTGAACCCAGGTCTCCCGGGCCATTGATGAACATTCAAACCATCATGCCAATGTCCGGTAACTAATTAAATAATTCATCTAATTATAAGTTTTATTATTTAGAAGTTCAGACAATTTTGAAGCTTTTTTGAACTTTTAATTGATCAACTTGAACGGCATGTCAATCTGTCTGGGTTATTTTATGCACAGAGGTAAAGGAATCACGGTTTCTTTGTTTAATGGCATATCGACCTTTGTAGGTTATTTAATGCCAAAGCTATTCCCCTAAAAGAACAGGAGTAGTACTATTTAACCCATAGCTGGGAGGATAAGGGGATTCATATCTTTCCCAAGGGTATTTGCCCGAAAGTGAACGTAGTAGCACGACTGGAGTTCGAACTCGCTTAATACGATTCCGCAGTCCGTCGCTTTCACCATTACACCACGAGGTGTTATAAATACTAAATACAAATAACTTGCCTCCCTATATATGGCTTCAAATATTCCTTTTAGATATCAAATATTCCTGTGCGCAAAAACCTCATAAGAAACAATAGGTTCAAGTAACTTGAATGATTTGTTTGCACTCATATGGTTTCAGGTCATCAACATTAATAATTCTATTTAATAAGAAGACTTGAAAACTAATGATTAATGTTAAGTATTTTTTTGCACACCGTTATGTGGTTTTATCTATTCTTATCCAATATCTAGAATTATCGAAATAAGGTCCTATCTATGGATGAAATTGACCTAATAGGTACTTCCACACTGGGTAAGTTGGTTGTTTGGGATTTATAGCATATCAACCTTTGTACGTTATTCAACGTCAAATCCAATTTTATGAAAATAGTTCTATTTCAAACAATTCAGTTTAGGATAAGTACGCAGTTTAAATGTAATTACAGTTTACCACCGGATACCGTTTAGTGTCATTACGAGGCTACAAGTTTTTTCTTTAAATATAACTGCTAAGCGAGGCTTACCAATAGAAACACCCAACTGAGTTGTTAACTGACAACACATGCCAGCATTTAATATGAGGTCGAGTTTTAGGATGACATCATCTACTTGAGAGAAGCGCGCTGAGTACCTACAGTAAAAGGAAAATCTAGTTCGACCAGTAGAATATACATAAAATAAAAAGAACAAACAGGTTTTCAATGGAAAATTATATATTGAAACTAGTTTTAAAAAAATCTTTCCAACTGTTCTAATCATGTACAAAGCCTACTCAAATTTAGCACAAGGCCATTTTTCGGTTTGTGGTTTACTGGGAGCAGTAGCAATGAAGGGATATCCTCACAACGCAGATCTCCAGCACTGAAGCTTCGCCATCAGTTCTCCCTCCAAAAAATGGTGTCCTGGGTATGACACTAAACTGCTTCTATGTTAAAAAAAAAAAAAAAAAAACAACAGTTCAATCGCTGATGGCACGGGAGATTGGGGTTCAATCCCCGGTCGAGTTATACCAGAGACACAACATATGGTACTTGATGCTGCCTTTCTTTATACTCAGCATTTTAAGGTGCGGATCAAGGATAAAGTGGAACAATCCAGGGAAAGGAGAAGCACCTTTCCAGACACCTCGGTGTAGTAGCTATTGAAAAGGAAACCTTTGAATCACCCTCGAAGACAGTCACCAACTTTACTTACAACTATAACATCGCTACAACCACAAAACAACAACAATAAAAAGAATAACTACAACAACTTTCAGTTGGACGAAGGTATCCCATCGTAGTAGCGTAGTGGTTACAGTGGTGGACTACGGTCTTAAAATAAGCGAGTTCGAACTCCACCCGCTCATTTACCTTTCGCAAGAGTATAAGTTCGAAAGTGAACATATGAAATCTCCTATACCCTCAATTTACATACAATTGTATGATTACAAGTATTCTTATCAAATACATTTGGTTATTGAAAGCCATACAACTGTGGTTGGTTGGTTGGGTTTTATGGCATATCAACCTTTGTAGGTTATTTAATACCAAATCCATTTTTATGCAAATAATCAGTTTTACTTCAAACAATTCAGTTTAGCATTAGGACACAGTTTAATTGTGAAAAATTTTTTTATGTCAAGCTATTCAGTTTAGTCAAACTGCTCTAATTCAGCTAATTCAGTTCAGTATAAGTGTAGATTTTCTTTAATATAGAACTGTCTTGACATTGATCTGTGTGTAAACAATTTAGTTTAGTGTAAGTAGAGTTTCAAAGTTAAAAACAACCCCATTTCAAACAATTCAGTTTAGCATCAGCACGCAGTTTAAATGTAAGTTTAATTGTAAAAAAACATTTCTATTTCAAGCTATTCAGTTAAGTCAAAGAGTTATAATTCAAACAATTCAGTTTTGCATAAGTATGCAGTTTAGTTCTAGTTAACCCATAGAGAAGGCCCTATCAGTGCTACCATTCCGGGCCTGGGTGGAACTGAGAACAATGGCAATAAAGAGGTACTCCGCATTCCCCAAAGCTCCGGCATTACAGATTGTTTTAGTGTCACACCTTTTTTGACTACGTGGGTCTTTGTCCTTTTAAAAAAAAGTCCAGTCCCAAAGTATCGTTTTAAAAGGGATCAGGGTCACGTTTATTGTCTGATGTCTTAGATATTTTATCAAGGGGGATGCTGACGCAGCCAGGTCATTTTAGCATCGGTTACCTAGAAGGTTCACTTCTTTAGAAAGTGCTCCCATGAAGTTGATCTTGTGTCAAATCCAATTACTACTGTGGAGGAGGAAATAAAAAAACACAGGGAGGTATCAAGGCTTAATAAGTCATTCAACATGAACAAATATAACCTGTTATCCTTATATCGAGGTTTGTCACAATAAATTATTTTCACGTAACATTCCTTTGTGCGAGATATGACAATATGAGTTTTTAAAACTCATAAATTTGGTTAGGGTGCCTCAGGTGGGGTAATGTTTAGCAAACTGGACGAGTAAACCTTCACGAAGGAGTTCGGATCTCCTTTAATACCCCATTCATACAGCCTAAAATAAAAAAAAATAAAAAAAATAAAGCTTTGTAAATTTTAAAATCTGGCTGGGGTGCCTAAGTGGTGCAATCTAAACAAAAAGCTTGGTAAATTATTAAATCTGACAGAAAAAATATGACTGAAAATATCTCAAAGACGAAAATTGATACAAAAAAAAAAAAAAAAAAAAAATTTATATATATATATATATATATATATATATAATATATATATATATATATATATATATATATATATATATATTAATAACATTTTTGCTAGCACCTAAAGAATAAGTAGTCGTAGTAGTATCATCGTGCATATTGGCTTTTAATATCTTCTCTTTTTCACATACAGGGCCAACACACTCTCTCCAGTGTGGACTTCCAAAGAGAACACAATCACCCTCTCATTTCAACTAACAGCAGTCAACCGCCATAAAAATGTATACGCCATGCAAACATTCTCTAACTTGTTACACCTTTTCGATGAGATTTTTTTCAGCTTCAAAAACAGAAATTTCGTCAAACCCCCGAAAAGAAAGAAACAAACAAATAACATGGAGAAGACTCGTTCTTCGTAATATACACTTTTCTTTAGAAAATACTTAGTTAACACGCATAGAACAGATTTGGTTTGGTTTGTTTGGTTTTATGGCATATCAACCTTTGTAGGTTATTTAACGCCAAATCCATTTTTATGTAAATAATCTGTTCTATTGAAAACAGTTCAGTTTAGCATAAGTACAGTTTAATTGTCAAAAACATTTCTATTTCAAACTATTCAAGCAGTTATATGTAATAATCCAGTTAAGTGTAAATACAGTTTTAATGTTGAAAAACAGTTTTATTTGAAATAATTCAGTAAGCATAAGCACGCAGTTTAAGTGTAAGTACGGTTTAATTGTCAAAAACATTTCTATTCAAGCTATTCTGTTTACTCAATTCATTTTAGCATAAGTATGCTGTTAGTTCTATTTAAACCATAGATAGGGCCATATCAGGTGCTGCCACTCCGGGCCAGAGTGGACCTGGGAGCGATGGCAATGAAGGGGTACTCTGCATTCCTCAAAGTTCCAGCACTGCTGGAACCTCACCATCAGATTGTTTAGTGTCATATCAGGACACTCGTTGGGGGGGGTCTTCCCCCTCTGCAGAGAAGCAGTCGGTGTATTCTACAGCCCCAGCCGACTGGACAAACGCATAGAACAGTTTTGTTATTTAGTTCCTTTTTGTAGTTTTAGTGTTACACACACACAAATATACACAGAGGAAACGCTAATGTTTTGAAATATTTAATTGCATGTTTAGCGAGGAAATATATTGTCATTATTTTTAGCGTGGAAATCTTGTAACGTGCGTGTGTGTGTGTGTTTAGTTACTTCCTCGATAAGTTTTAAAGGTAAATAAATGAGAGAGAAGTAAAAAGATGCAGTAAGGTTTTATATGAAGGTTTTAATGGCAGCATGGAATAAAAGGTTTACTTTTATGCTGCAAGTCTCGTAGGAAGGAAAGAAGTAAGGAAACGAAATGAAGTTGTAATCGAGTTGAGAAAGCATTTTAGCAGCTAAATGCCTGAGCGAAAAGTGCATCGTTTGGTTAAGGCATTGTTGAATGTGTGAGGGAGATATGTTCGCCATGGTGTAGCAAAAGTCGTGTTTGCTATTTGAGGACAGAAACGATGTAGTCACCCATTTATTTGTGGTTCGGGTTGTTTCGGGGAGAAGCGTGAATGTCTCCAGAAAATGTTGCCGAGAGATGAAGTAGCTAGGTGTCGGATCGGAATTTTGCATAGCAGTCGACATAGCCAATTTTGGGGGTGACGTAAAGTTGTTCCTGTGTGTGGCGTATTGAATTCATCTAATTCATATTCAACTGTGAACCCTTGGTCTAAGAGAATAGACGCAAGGGGTCCATAAATTAGACTGCTTCCCTCATGGTGGTGTGATGCTGCTGCTGCTGCTATTGAAGAGCAGACAGTGAGACGTCTGTCCTGAACGAAGAAGTTCTGAGGAAGAGAAAGTGTTTGGCGGCTTTCCCCAATTTGTGCTGCCCGGAAAGATGGTCCGAGTTGAATAGGATAAGTCATCCTGATTGGGTGAAAATATGCATCGACCCTAACGGTCGAATTAAATTACGCACCAAACAAAAATACGTAATTCTTTCTGCTACACATGTATTGTTGAAATATAAATTTGAATTTGTTTGTACCGCCTTGTTTTGAATGTTCTTTTTGTCTGCGCCGTTTCACATCTTTCATATCGTTTACACATCTTTACTTGATTTGCCTCCTTTGCCCTTTTTCAGATATAAATACCAACAACTTACCACCAAACAAATATAAACGAACATACAACTACAAATTGGGGGGACCAAAAATATCCACTAAACAATTACATGTCCCCCTACTTGATAATACAATATCTCTATACAGATCATCTTACCATTATTTCTGAAATTCTCCAATTTAATCTTTGTTTTTGAAATCTAATAACGAACAAGTAATGATTCTTTTTACACTATTTCTGTTTTAGATGTGATCTGTTTATTTCTCCCATGAAAATAAGTCGAATAACCAATTGGATTATTAATTTATTTTTTGGCTGTCTTAATAATAATTTCCCGTTTTTGGTTTGGTTTGTTGGGTTTTATGGTATATCATCCTTTGTAGGTTATTAAACGCCAAATCCATTTTTATGTAAGTAATCAGTTCTATTTCAAACAATTCAGTTTAGCATGAGTACACAGTTTCAATGTCAAAATCAGTTACGGGTCGCCACCCACGGCCAACAGGTGGCCTCATTGGAGTGGGTAGTCTTACCCCTCTGCAGAGTTGCAGTCGGCGTATTCTACAGCCCCAGCCGACAGGGTGAAAGGAAAAGAGGGCGAACATGTTTAGCGCTGCCCTTTATAGTGCCCGGGAAGGTGTGCCTGGGCAGAATAGGATCGGTCATTCTCATTGGATGAAATGTATAATTTCAAAACTCCAACGGCAAAAACAATTCCTGCTCTAAATAATGATTTTAAATTCTTTCTGCTTCAACTGTAACGTTGCTTAGTCATTTAAAAACTAACAATTCAATTTAGCATCAGTTTAAAACCATTTAGGCTTGGTTGGGTTTTATGGCAGACCAACCCATGTAGGTTATTTTATGCCAAATCTTCTTTGCATTTGCAAATTGTAGTATATATATATATATATATATATATATATATATATATATATATATATATATATCACACACAGATACTATTTTAAATAGATAGTATTTTTAAACGATCCATAGTTCATTTCTTTGAGAACAGTGTAATGGTTATTCATATGATTTGCTAGTTGGAGGTCATCTTATTTAAAAAATGAGTCAGAGTTAATTTTAAACACAAGTATTACTATTGTTTGCACACAGTTAAATGGTTCCAAATATTCTAACACGAATACTTCTATTTGATATTGATCATACTTAGCAATATTTCAAACCATTTAAGTGAATGCAAACATAAATAAACGATACCCAGAAAAATAAGTGTTTAATATATTCATTCAGTACCAGATGCTACCATTCTAGACCAGAGTGGACCTGGGAGCAATGGCAATGAAGGGGTACTCCGCATTCCCCAAAGCTCCAGCCTCACTGGATCCTCACCATCAGATTGTTTCGTTGGTTGGGTTTTATGGCATATCAACTTTTGTAGGTTGACGCCAAATCCATTTTTATGCAAATACTAAACTGAATAGTTTGAAATATAACTGTTTACTTGTCAAAAACATTTCTATTTCAAGCTATTCAGTTTATTCAAACAGTATTAATTCAGCTAATTTAGTTTAGTATAAATACAGATTTTGTTTACAGACAGCTAAATGTCAAAACAGTTCTATATTAAACAATTCGCTTTAGTGCAAGTTGAGTTTCATTGTCATAAACAGTTCAATTTCAAACAATTCAGTTTAGCATAACTACGCATTTTAAATGTAAGTACAGTTTGTCAAAAACATTTCTATTTCAAGTTTTTCAGTTTAGTCAAATAGTTCTGATTTGAACAATGCAGTTTAGCATAAGTATACAGTTAGTTCTATTTAACCTATAGATAGGGCCCTATCAGGTGCTACCATTTCGGGCTTGAGTGGACCTGGGAGCGATGGCAATAAAGGCGTACTCCGCATTCCCCAAAGCCCCAGCATTACTCACCATAAGATTGTATCGTGCCATATCCAGGACACTCGTTGGTGGGGGTCTTACTCCACTGCAGAGAAGCAGTCGGTGTATTCTACAGACCCAGCCGACTGGGCAAGGGCCCCTGAAGCTCGAGGAATGTTAGTCTTGGCCGTGTAACGTGAATCCTAGGTTTCTCCGGCACCTGAACCAGGGAGCCTCGACAGACTACTGTATCTAGAGACGTGACACATCCGATCAGATCCGTGCCGCTGTTCCCACGGCCGGCCGAAGTGTGTTCCATTAATTGGATACTAATGATTGAAATCAGTGTTATTTATCGGCTGTCCCACCAACCGGACGAGTGTAGCACAAGACCTTTTTTAATGTGGGTCCGGGCGCAGGGCCGTAGCCCAGACATTCCCAACATTCCCCCAAAATGCCCCGGGCCCAGTCGGCATTCCTCTAAAAAGGGGTGTCAGGTGACAAAACATACTCCTCCTCCGAGGATCCCCTGAGGCTCGAGGTATGTCCTGAGATGTGACACTCGACCAGAACTGTACCGCTGACACCACGGTTGGCCGAAGTGTATCTCATCAACTGGATTCTGCTGATTGAATTCAGCCCTCGAAATCTTTAATCGTAGGCTATTTATGGCTAAGAGTCAGTCCATCTGTTAAAATATCAAAGGGGAGATGTTTTAGGATGGCTAAACACCCCTTCTGTACGCTATGTTCTTGGGACCACATATTTCTGTCTTTTAGGGTGGAACTCGTTTTCGCTTACCTGATCGATTTCGTTGTACTAGTTGAGCCATAGATACGTCAAATCTCGACCTGTCGCCTGGGGCTGTAAAATACGCCGATTGTACCTCTGCAGAGGGGTAAGACCCCCCCCCAATGAGGCCACATGTTGGCCGTGGGTGGTGACCCGTAAGGTGCTAGGACGGAACCCTGGGAGTTGATTGGTTTGGTTTTATGGCATATCAACCTTTGCAGGTTATTTAATTTTTATATGCTGCTGTGGAGAGGGTTTCCTTTTGTCGTCGGTTGGCGCCATTCCTGGAAGATTCGAAGCGGCTCATCTTAATGGATGATTAGTATGCGATCCTTGATCCCAAGATAGATAAGGTCGGGCGGGGAGCTAGAAGGTTGGGAAGGTGTGAAAGCAGCCTTGTCTGCCTTATGACTCGTCGTGACTTGGTCGACAGGTTTCGTCTGGATCACCCAGGGCGGGAGATGTGGATGTGGCTAGATAGCTCTCTGCCATAGTAGGTTCCTACTTGGATAGAGTGTTAGGTAGAAGAGCTGATAGCGATTTCGTTAGTTGTCCCACATTCCACTTGACTGCGTGGACTGACCATAAACTTGTTAAGGTCAGTCTGCGTTTAACTAATAGGCCTAGTCTGGCCGGCTACTGGAAGTTCAATACCTCCTTATTGACGATATGGGACTTCCGGGATCGGCTAGAATCCCTAATTAAGCGGGCGTTAGTAGGGCTCTTACCGGGAATATGTGGTGGGTTTCTCTTAAACATAGGATTAGAGATTTCGCCACCAAGTACGGTCGTCAGCTCAACCTAGATAGGACCAGGAGGGCGAAATCTATAGAAGATAGAGTCCCCCGCAGCCACTGCCCGGGAAAGTCTAACTGTAGAGCTAGCTAAGAGGGACCTTGAGCGTCTGACTTAAGGCGAGGAAAAATCCGACCCAAAGGCTGAAGGTCGACGTAAGCCGATGGGCGAAACACTGTCCGCGAGTGCCGAACAGCCCTTCGTAACATTCTTGGGTCCAGTGATCTTTCACGGAATCTATGAGCGAGCGGCGCGGCTAGACGAGATCCGCTCCCTCTGGAACTGGGCGCCAGGATCGAACGTCCTGAACAACTCCGAGTTCTCGCTCACATTGCAACTTGCACGGAATGCATTACCCCTTTTCGGCTTGAACTTCAGAGCGGGCCTGGCAGACATGCCCGATTGTGCTTGCTGCGCCAGTGGTTTAGAAGAAACGGCTGAGCACGCCTTCTACTACTGCGAGCGAGTTCGTCCGTTCTGGGATCACGTCAGGGAGTCGACGGCTCGCATCGAACCCCAGCTGCTCGTGCTGCACGACGTTGGTTACGTCATGGACAACGTTCTACCTCCGTTTCAGGGTGCGAAGCATGTGGTGTTTCTCGCGATCCTTGCTGTAGCTCGAATGGTGATTTGGACGACGCGAAACAAGGGATTGTATGACGATGCAAACTTTTCTCATCATGATCTGGTTTTGTATTTTAGGCATCAGCTTAGGGTCAAAATCAGATGCGATAGAAAACGCTTGGATCGCATAACATTCGACAAAAGGTGGGTGAATGCAGCTAGCGTGGACGTAAGAAAGGAGGCAATATTGGAGTCATCCTTCCCTTTTCTTCCTACTCAGGGCGTCTATGGTACGGGTCCTTTGCGACCCAATCCCGGGTAAGTAGGCAAATTTTTTTCCCTCATGAAACCTTGTTAGTAGTATGTTGTGAGTCATTGTACCCGTCACCTAGTTGTTAGTCTTCAAGATTCTCCCCATCCCCATTATTTCTACACCTCAACCCTTACTCCAGCCTGCTTTTTTGAAGATCTTGGAATTACATATGTATAAAAATCATATCTGCTATAAACTGCCCTTATCGCGCCAAACTTTGTCTATTTTGCCCCACTAGATTAGGAACCCTCTCCCACTTGGGTAGAGGTCCGGCTTGTTTTCGGACACCGGAAAACAGTCGGCTTCCATTTTGTAGACTGAGGGATGGGAGGGTAACCAAACGGGGAATTTTTCCTTGTTTTTCGCATTCATTTTTGTATTTCGAGGTTTTTCTCCCATTCCCATCATATAAACATTCATTGTAAATAAATAATCAATCATAAATAAAATCACACATTCCATTCGCGGTTTTAAGTAGGTCTTTTCACTGAGCAAATGTGGTATTTTGGTGGTTGCAGCGTGCACAGTGATGGATGACTGTTTATATATTGTACTGCTGAATTGGTCGGCGAATGTGGCTAGCTAGGTGTCCTTAGAATATGTAGAAACTGCATGACCGCTCCCTTCCACTACCCCACAAAATTTCAAGGCCTTGTGCCTTCCATTTTTGAAGAAAATTGAAATAAATCCCCATTCCATACCAGGCACACACGAGCACGTTTTTCCGGGGGTAAGTCCATTTCTCTCTTACAGCTGGTGTAATGCGATATATGCACAAAAATTTTTGGTTTGGTTGGTTGGATTTTATGGCACATCAACCTTTGTAGGTTATTTAATGCCAAATCCATTTTTATGTAAATAATCAGTTCTATTTCAAACAATTCAGTTTAGCACGAGTACCCAGTTTATTTGTCAAAAACATTTCTATTTCAAACTATTCAAGCAGTTTAGTGTAAGTACAGTTTCAATGTCAAAAAACAGTTCAATTTCAAATAATTCAGTTTAGTATAAGCACGCAGTTTAAATGTAAGTACAGTTTGTCAAAAACATTTCTACTTCGAGCTATTCAGTTTGGTCAAGCAGTTCTAATTCTGTTAATTCAGTTTAGTATAAGTATAAGTTACATGCCAGAACAGTTCTATGTTAAACAATTCAGTTTAGTGTAAATACAGTTTCAACGTCAAAAAACAGTTTAAGCCTGCACTTTAAATGTAAGTACGGTTTAATTGTCAAAAACATTTCTATTTCAAGCTATTCCGTTTAATCAAACAATTCAGTTTAGCATAAGTATGCCGTTAATTCTATTTAGCCCATTGATAGGACCCATATCAGGTGCTACCACGCCGGGCAAGAGTGGACCTGGGAGCAATGGCAATGAAGGGGTACTCCGTATTCCCCAAAGCCCCAGCATTACTGGGACCTTACCATCAGACTGTTTACTGTCATATCCAGGACACTCATGGGGGGCGTCTTACCCCTCTGCAGAGGTGAAGTCAGTGTATTCTATTTGTAATTCTTTGTTCATCGTTTCATTTTCGCTTGCCTTCCTCATTGACCTTTTGAACACATCAACAAATCTTTCCGCTATTCCATTTGCCCTTGGGTTATAGAGTGGAGACGTTAAGTGTACAATTGAATGGATTTTTCAAAAATTTTCATAGTCTTTCGAAGAAAACTGCGTCGCGTTGTCGGACAAGATAGTGTCTGATAAGCCGAATCTGGCGAGTAATTCGTGTAAAAAAAACTATCGTGATACTACTTGGTGTTTTTCATTTAAAAACTTCCGGTCACTTTGTGTAGCTGTCTATCACAATGAAGTAATACGTCCTCTTTATTGGGCCGGCGTAGACAATGTGTAACTTTAACCATGGCTTGGATTTCATAGGTGGCGCCTTGGCCGCCAACGCACAGTTTTTGTAAGTTTCTGAAGGATTTTCGTATCGCATATCCGGCAATATAGAGAATAAAAACTCTCATGAGGAGCTACGTCTATCGGTATGACATGAACAAGGAAATTAAAAATCTGTTAAATATCCTTTGTTGGTTGGTTGGTTGGTGGGTTTTTTGGCATATCAACCTTTGTAAGTTATTTAACGTCAAATCCATTTTTATGTAACTAATCAGATCTATTTCAAACAATTCAGTTTAGCATGAATACACTGTTTGTCAAAAACATTTCTATTTCAAACACTTCATTTCAGTCTAAGTACAGTTTCAATGTCAAAAACAGTTCAATTTCAAATAACTCAGTTTAACATAAGCATGCAGATTAAATGTAAGTACAGTATAATTGTGAAAAGCATCTCTATTTCAAGCTACTCAGTTTAATCAAGCAGTTCTTATTTAGCTAATTCAGTTTAGTATAAGTATAGATCCCGTGTCAAAACAGTTCTATGTGGGACGTACTGTTCAATTCTCCCAAGACAATAGCCGATCTTCATCTCTTTTGGAGTTTGGGGCTTATTAAATGTTAGGATGTAAGTGTTGTTCAGGATGTGTTGTTCACCTTTTCTAATGGAGATTCTCTTTATATTTGTAACTCCCTGTTTTTCCAGGGCTGATGCTATCTCATCTTCTGTAGCCAATGCCAACTCTCTACTCCTGATAACTCCCTTAGAAGTGTTGAGTTTCTCTGGCGAATACGCTCTGCATTTGGTCGTATGAAACGTTTTTATTTTTAATATGTTTTCTGCCTGTCTCCGGCTGTCTACCTCGACAAGCAAGTTACCATTCCTTGTTTTCTTAACAGTTTTCGGACTAGCTCTTGTAGATATCACTATCAGGAAAGGAAAGAATTTGGCTAGGCATACCTCCTCCAAAGATTCAATAACAATGAATCTGGGGAAGTCTGCTGCCTCATTCTCCGAGTCTGATTCTGAGAGGTTCCGTTTAGTTTTTTTGTTTGAAGACGCCATATATGCTGTATTTTTTTCACTGGCCCTGCGCTCCTCCACCCACCACGGAGTCCAACTTGTGTTGTGAATAAACCAAGGGGGTAACCCATTCACCTTGGTTGAGACGGGGGATACGCGACCAGTATACTTGAGTTGAGGGTAGGGATCCGAGCTGTTGCTAATTTCAAGTTCTCAGCGCTGGTCAAATTCCTATTCTCAACACAATTGACCCTCAGCCACCGCCTTCTCGCAACTAACAGATAAGGGTTGGGAACCTGCTACAAGTGCAGATTTAAAGGTACGGTCGGGATAAAATATATAGGTGTTAGGGCTTGACATGACCAGCCAATTGATCGGATCAGGCCCAATCCGACGGTCCGTCTGACCAAGTAAGGGCCAAAGTGGTGTGTTGCGAGCCATTGACCACTCTGTCGCCGGATCAATGACTGCTCAACCACCAGGGATCCGTCCTAGCGCCTTACGGGACACCATCCACGGCCAACAGGTGGCCTCATTTGGGCGGGGGTCTTACCCCTTTGAGAGGTGCAGTCGGCATATTCTACAGCTCCAGCCAACAGAGCGGGCAGAAGAATGTGCCATTGACCTTGCTTTCAACATCATTTCTAGGGACAAACAAATTTTTCATATTCTGACTCGCTCTCTGTATTAACATTGAGAAATAAAAAGCTGGAGAACCCATTAATTGTTAAACTGCTCAGTAGATTAGACTCAATGTCTAGTCATAAAGAAATAATTGTGTTGGAACTCAAGCCATATCCGAAGGAGCGGAAATGAAAGAGCTGACTCGGCAGCCCAGTTGGGCTTTGATCTAACTCCTGACAATATCAACATCCCGTATACTGACTTGAAACCCACAATCAGTAAATCCCTTCACACAAAATGGCAACAGCGGTGGAACTATAACATCCACAATAGACTCTTCCAAATTCAGACCACCTTGAGAGAATCGAGACCAGCGTTTAGAAAATCAAAAAGAGAACAAGATATAATATACCGATTGCGCATTGGTCATACAAGGCTCACTCACTCTTTCATACTGAAGCAGGAACCACAGTTTTTGACCGGCCAGAAGACTTGCACCGTTAGACATTCTTATGTAATGTAAAGCTTTCGCAGTCATCAGAAAGCAATTTTTCAAAGTGTATAGTTTAATCGATCTGTTCGAGAACGTGAAAATAAATGACGTTCTGTCCTTCATGCGAGAAACAGGGTTGTACGAAAAAAATACGGCGAATTGAAATTGGTTAATCATGTGCAAACAAATGAAATCTTACAGATAAAAAATTTTACCAACTAAGTATTCGTTTAGAAATACTTGGTTAAATGTATGTACATATAACAGAATTTGGCGTTAAATAACCTACAAAGTTTTGGTTTGTTGGGTTTTATGACAGATCAACCTTTGTAGGTTATTTAACGTCGAATCCATTTTTATGTAAATAATCAGATCTATTTAAAACAAGTCAGTTCAGCATAAGTAAACAGTTTAATTGTCGAAAACATTTCTATTTCAAACTATTCAAGCAGTTATATATAACAATTCAGTTTGGTGTAAGTACAGTTTCAATGTCAAAAACAGTTCAATTTCAAATAATTCAGCTCAGCATAAAAAACGTCATTTAAATTTAAGTACAGCTTAATAGTGAAAACACTTCTATTTCTAGCAATTCAGTTTAGTCAAGTAGTTCTAATTCAGCTAATTCAATTTAGAATAATTACAGATTTTGTTTACACATAGCTATATGTCAAAACAGTTCCATGTCAAACAATTCAGTTTAGTGTAAATACAGTTTCAATGTGAAAAAACAGTTCTATCTGAAATTATTAGCATAAGCGCGCAGTTTAAATGTGAGTACGGTTTCATAGTCAAAAACATTTCTATTTCAAGCTATTCAGTTTAATCAACCAATTCAGTTTAGCCTCAGTCTGCTGTTAGTTCTATTGAACCCATAGATAGGGGCCTATCAGGTGCTACCACGCCGGGCCAGAGTGGTGCTGGGAGCAATGGCAATAAAGGGGTAATCCGCATTCCCCAAAGCTCCTGCATCACTGGAGCCTCACCATCAGAATTTTTAGTGTCATATCCAGGACACTCGTTGTGGATGGGGGGGGTCTTGCCCCCCTCTGCAGAGAAGCAGTCGGTTTATTCTATAGCCCGAGCCGACTGGGCAAGGAATCATTTGGGAGATGTTTTTTAATCGTTTTTCCGTTGTATACTTCAGAACATCTAGTCATCTTTAAGGATGGTTCTAAGCTGGAGAAAATGAGTGAATGTTTAGGATATTTATTTTTCATTTTGCGATAATGTTATAAAATCAAAAAGAAAGATGAAGATATTAGTTTGAATAGTTCATACAGTAATGACAATATCTCAGAACTTTGAAACATTGTATTCAAAATAAGAGAAACGAAGATGGTGAATTGAATAATTGATTAAATAGTGATAATGGTTAATTCTATTAGTTCAGACAATACATGGAAGGCCAGTCAAGAATCGGGATAGAATACTGTAATCACAAGAAAGATGTGACAGCTGGTTTAAATAATTCATGGATTAACTAGATTTAGAATTTTTAACATTGATTCTGATATTTTAAAAGATATCTTATAGGATTAGAAAAATGGGAATATGAATATTAATTTATAAACCAAAAAGAAATCTATGCGATGATAGGATCTATTTTTGTTATGATAGCAATGGAACTCTTCGAAACACATTGTGAAATGCGAAATACTTCTACAATATCGCTAACAAACGAATGTGAATTTCTCACCACCAAAAAATGAATTTTAAATTAAAGAGACAGGGTTAAAAGAGTTAGCAAATGAAAATTAATTATTATCATTATTATTATATGAGTATTTCACACTAGTATTAGCTGATGGTTTTTCACTTATTATTATTATTATCATTATCATCATCATCATTATAATTATTATTATAATTATATGAGTATTTCACATTAGTATTTGCTGATGTTTTTTTGAATAATAATAATAATAATATAATAATAATATAATAAGTAGTAGTAGATTTAGATTCTCTGGGGCAAACTAATAATATTATCAAATAGCGTTTATGGCCTCTTGGCACAAGATGGCATGAACTAAGGATATAGTTTCCTTCACCTAGTTGATAGAAGCACGCATTGGGCTCAAGATGGCGCCTTGTGATATCGAAGAGATTGTTGGTCAAAATGTAATTCAATATCTGAAGTCACAGAGGAAGGAGATTTGACATTGAATTTGATATTGATAATTTGCAGTAACTGTTTTGAAGAGAAAAAACATAGAAAGAAAAGAAGTTATAAAGTTTAAAAAATTAGAGGATGAGTTTTAGTTTTTTGGAGTTTGTTAAAATTACTTTTGCACTCCTTATGGCCCAAGGTTGGGTTTTTCGTATTCCTTTATTGTTTCCATCTGAAAGCTAAAAGGGTTTATAGTCCTTTCACTCCTTTCGAATAGTTGCCTATATTTTGGGTGGAATGCACCATCATATGCAGGATTAGGTTGGTTGGTTGGCTTTTATGGCACATCAACATTCATTGGTTACTTAATGCCAAATCCAATTTTATGCAATAGTCAGTTCCGTTTCAAACAATTCAGTTCAGCATAAGTACGCAGTTTGTTAAAAACATTTCTATTTCAAACTATTCAGTTTATTCAAACAGTTCTAATTCAGTTTAGTATAAGTACAGCTTTTCTTTACAAACAGTTAAATATTAAAACTTTTCTATATTAAACAATTCAGTTTAGTATAAGTACAGTTTCAATGTCAAAAACAGTTCCATTTCAAACAATTCAGTTTAGCGAAAGTATACAATTTAATTGTCAAAAACATTTCTATTTCAAGTTATTCAGTTTAGTTAAACAGTTCTAATTGAAACATTTCAGTTTAGCATAAGCTTGCAGTTAGTCCTATTTAACCCATAGATAGGGCCCCATCAGATGCTACAATTCCAGGCCAGAGTGAACATGGGAGCAATGGTAATGAAGGGATACTACTCATTCCCCAAAATTCCAGCATCACTGGAACCTCACCATCATTAGTGTCATATTCAAGACACTCATTGGGGGGGGGTTTACCCCTCTGCAGAGGTGCAGTCGGTGTATTCTACAGCCCCAGCCGACTGGGTAATATACAGAGTTAATGTTAAAACAGTTTATTTCTGATAATTCAGTTTAGCAAAAGTATACGGTTTCAAAGTCAAAACAGTTCTATTTCGAGCCATTCAGTTTAGCATGAGTACGAAGTTTAAATGTCAAAACAGTTCTTTTCTAAACAGTTCAGTTCAGCATAAATACGCAGTTTAAATGCAAAAAAACCCCTGTAAAGTCAAGAAACTACAGTTTAGTTCTATTTAACCCATAAGTAAGAACAGTTTCAATGTCAAAAACAGTTTCATTTCGAACAATTCAGTTTAGCAGAAGTACACAGATTAAATGTAAGTACACAGTTTAATTGTCAAAAACATTTCTATTTCAAGCTATTCAGTTTATGGGCAAGAGTGGACCTGGGAGCAAGGGCAATGAAGGGGTGCTCCGCATTCATCAATGCTCCAGCATTACTGGAACCTCACCATCAAATTGTTTTGTCATATCCAGGACACTCGTTGGGGGGTCTTACCCATCTGCAGAGAGTTAGACGGTGTATTCTCCACCCCCAGCCGACAGGAAAATATGCAGGATTAGATGGGCAGGATTTTAATTTAACAATATCGGAGAGCCAATTTATTGCTTCTGGTATTTGCCAGTGTTTCATTAGCCTCTGCATACAGACTCAACTGGAGGTTTTTTGAAGGCTCCAAGACCTAATCTCAAGCCTCCATGGTAGATCGGGTTTATTATATTTAGATAGGTCTTCCTTGCAGATTGGTAAATAAAGTTACTGAAATTGTTTAGGTCGCTGATAAGATCGAATCTGGATTATGGTAGTTTTTCTATCAGCTCCTTACTCCGTGTAAAGTATCGCACGTAATAGTTGTAATGTTCTACTGCATTTAGCTTTCAAATATTTCAAGTAGGGAATAATCATGATTTTTTCTTATCAAATAAGAACCCTAGAAATTAGTACTCAACTACAACTGGAATTTCTGTCCTTTTAATTTTCAGACTAGGATCATTGTGTAGTTTTCTCTAAAGACAGAAACGAACAAGTTGCCTTTTAGTTTTAGAAAATCTAAACCCATTTTCTGTTGCCCAAGTACTGTTGGAGTTTGCACTCAGTGGTGTGAATATGTGACAGGTCGAAATATATAAAGAGGTTGTCAACGTATAAAGATCCGTCCACTCCGGGAGATAAGCATTTGGTTATATTGTTTGTTTTCATGCCACAGAATCACGGATAATACACTGCTCTGAGGGACCCCATTTTCCTGATTTTTCATATCAGAGAGAGTGGATCCAATGCTAATTTTAAATTTCCTGTCTAATAGGAACCCGTTGATAAAGTATGGAAGTCTGTCTTTTAAACCGAGATCACGCAGGTCTTTCATAATTCCCTATTTCGATGTTGTATCGTAAGCCTTCTCTAGATCGAAGAAAATAGCCGTCAGATGTTCCTTTCTAATAAAGGTATCTCTAATAATTGTTTCTAGACGGATCAAGTGGTCAGTTGGACTTTCATTCTGGAATCTACATTGTAAATAAAGCCACAAGATTCCAGATACCAAACCAACCTAACTTTTACTATCTTCTCCATTATTTTACTCAAACAGCTGGTTAGTGAATTTAGTCTATAATTTTTAGGGTCTGAGTTATATTTACCTGGTTTTGGAATTGGTGTTCCTGTAGTTTGTCACACTATATCAGAAAACTTACTTTCTGTCCACATTTTAAATAATTTTAAGAGCAGTTTTAATGTTTCTTTCGGTAGTTGTCTCAAGAATTCATTGTAGACCTCATCCGGTCCTATAGCAGTATTATGAGATCTTTTTATAGCGTCTTTTAATTCTCTTAGTAAAGATAGGCTATTGTAATTTTCCAGGTTTTTTGATTGGAAGTTTAACTTGTACTTTTCCGCGTTTTTTTTTTTTACCGTTATAAATTTTGGTTTGCTGTTTTGACTAGATGAATTCTGACAAAATGTTTCGGCTTGAAAATCTAGCATATTATTTTTGCCAGTTACTGTGAAATTATTTTTGAAGAGGTGTTTTATTGGTGTGGCCTGATATTTACCAGCAATTTTCCGGATCACCTCCCATACAGCTTTTGGTTAAGAGGATGAAGCCAATTTGCTGACAAATCTTTACCAGCATTCTTTTTTCGCTGTCTTTATCACCATGCGGGCCTTAGCTCTATTTGACTTATACTCTATCAGATTGGAGGTGGTTGGCTCCTTTTGAAATTTCTTTAGAGCCTTTCAACGCAATCTGATAGTTTTTGGGCATTCATTGTCGAACCAGGATCTCTGTTGCGTTTATTTGGTGTTGAGTTTCTTGTAACGTATACTTTTACTATTTCAGTCAGCGTTTCTATGAAGTGCTCTACTGTGTCGTTGGTTTGTCTCTATATGGTTCAGTTTATTTTAAAATTTCTCCTTGAATATATCCCAGTTGGCCTCGTCTAACTTCTAGCGGGGTACTTTTTCGCTGCTGGGTTCTGTACTTTTGATCAGGATGGGGAAGTGATCACTACTACAAGTGTCATCATGTACCTCCCAACTTAAGTCCACATAGATTGCGGGGTTGCATATAGTTAAATAAATGGCTGAGTGATTTCCGCTAGATGGGTTGACTTATGTAAGTGCACCATTGTTAAGTAGGCACATATCTTTCTCATTCATGATCTTTTCTAGAATTTTGCCCTTTTTGTTTGTGTCTTTGCCCCCCCCACAGGGTATTGTGTCTATTAAAATCCTCTAAGATGAAAGGTTTCGGCAATTGATCAACTAGCTTCTTTACTTCATTTTTATCTATGTCATCACTTGATGGAATATATATTGAACATATATTCACTGCTTTATGTTGTATATTGACCTCCGACCCGGCCAAACATGTCACTCCTAAGACGGTGGAAGTGCATATTCCATTGGCGTGGGAGAGCTTAGCTGACAATATGGGACAGGGTTAAAATCCCACGGTACAGTCACAAACTGATGCACCGAAAGAGGGTGACCTGTGAACTGCATGGCAGTTGTTTCCGCTCGATGATGCCATTCCAAAGACGGCGGAAGTGGGTATTCCTTTGGCCATTTATGGGAAGAGATTGAGTGGACGTTGAATTTCCTGTGCACTGAGTTATATAATAGTTCAACCAGTTTGGAGATCAGATGAGTTGGAGATAAGATGCTGTAGAGAAAACCAGCACCCAGAGAAGCTGGGCCCCCGGGCCCCCGGTTGAGCAGTCCAGGAGAACGGGAAAGAAACGCGGTTATGGCCAGAAGAGTGGGGGTCAATATGTTGCAGTTCTGTTCGGTCTCCAACTCCCTCTCACACACAACCCTTTCAAATAAAGTGAGAGGTATATTTTTTTTTAAGAACTGTGTCGCTCGTCGTTATTGTGTTCAATATGTTTCTGCATGCATATCTGTACAGTTGTATATGTATTATGTGGCTATACAACACTTTATGCAGTGTGACTTTGATGGCAACTGCTTGGATATTTGTTTTGATGTTTATTTTGCTGTGTGGTATATTCTAAGAACTAATCTGAACTGATACTCCACCAGAAGCTCTGCATTCAGAGTCATCAATATTAAGAATTATCAGCTGTTTAATTACATTTATGTTATTACCTTCCTCGAGAAAGGTTTCCTGTAGGCAGATAACTGCAGGACATTCTTGCGTTATTAATAGAAGAAATTAATTGACATTTGCTTTCAATCCACAACAATTCTGATGGATTATTTTTAGACCCATGGTTAATCAGTTGGGATTTATGTTGTCTTTGATCGGATTTTGCCTGGTTTCGGATATTTGGTCAGCTATGTCCATTACTTCAAAGCCCTCAAATCTGTTCTGTGTCAAGTTTTATTTTGTTTTTGATCGTTCAGTCAGTTTAACTGGATATTTTCTCCAGGGATCTTTTTGTTGGATTCATGTCAGGACTATTTTCCTTGGGTGTTCAGTGTAGTCGGTAAGTAGCTTTCCGTTATTTCGTTCTGTGTTTTTATCTTGAGTGGAGTTATCCGGTTGAGCGAGTGGTATATTGATGCCCTTTCATCTTTTGTTTTCACATTTGGTTCCTCGAGTTCTGCTCTTAAGTTTTTGATAAAATTTGGCCAGTTCCCTAGTCCCAGCTCTTGCAGATTCCGGACAAGATTTTGGTATTTGCTTGTCGGTTCTGTTCTGGTTTTTGAGGATACCGCTTGAGAGTAAGTTTTATCTCTGTTTATAGCGTCAACTATCTTCCATGCCTCTAGGAAAGATATGCTTCTGGTGTATTTTACAGAAAGTATCATTTTTCTTTTTTCCATTTTTCGCAAGTTTTTGCATACACCGGGTGGTCTCCACCTTAGTTTGCACATCTGAATTTTCTTGCATTCCTCTCTTGAGTGGTCAGTGCCCCTTTTTCCACACACACTCTTTCGATTACATTTGTCTTTGTGATGTCCATACTTGTGGCATTTGTAGCACCGGTGGGGATTGGGAATAAATTGTTCTACCCTTTCCGTTGGGTAGTCAATTTTTTTTTTTGTGGGATTTTTTTGGCAAATCAAGTCATAAGGTAGGTGTTTGTGTCCTCTAGAGGAGATAAAGAATTGAAGCCACAAGGAGTGACAGAAGTAAAAAGAGTCTCAATAAAGAGTGATAATAAAATTATCGAAACAAAGAGAGCTCTTGAAAACTCACTGCCCCCTTAGATGTATAAAGTGAGAGTAGGCAATAATTTTTTTGGTATGAAAAAAAAATCTTCATTTTCAGCAGAAAATCTCCACCTGTGCTAGGTGGTTTCCATTTTAAATTTTGGGAACCTACTAATGTCATCTTCGCTTTCTGAACTTGAATCACAAAGCTTTCGTTTTATTTTCCTTATACGAAGATGCCATAAGTGGTATTTTATTTTTCATTGGGGAATACCGTAGTGGGAGGAGGAGCATAGAACCAAAGCCCTAGCATTACTGGAACCTCACCATCAGACTGTTTAGCATAAACACATAGTTTAAATGCAAAAATCAGTATAGTGAAGGAAGCACGGTTTAGTCCTATTTAACCCATAGATAGGACCCTTATCAGGTGCTACCACTCCGGGCTAAAGTGGACCTGGCAGCGATGGCAATGAAGGGCTACTCCGCATTCACCAAAACTCCAGCATCACTGGAGCTTCACCATCAGATTGTTTAGTATCATAAAAGGACACTCGTTGGGGGGGATCTTACCCCTCAGAGATGCAGTCTACAGCCCGAGCCGACTGGGGAATGGGTTGCTCGGGTTTCATGGCATATCAACCTTTCTAAAAGTGCCAAATGCACTTTTATACAAATAATCAGTTCTATGTCAAACAATTAAGATGAGCATTGGTATACTGTTTGATTCTCAAAAACATTTGTTTTTCGAGCTATTCAGTTTATCCAAACAGTTCTAATTCAGCCAATTCGTTTTAGTATAAGAATATATTTAGTTTACACACAGTTAAATGTCAAGATAATCCAATATTAAACAATTCAGTTTAGCGTAAGTAGTTTCAATGTCAAAAACAGTTTTATTTCATGCAATTCAGTTTAGCATTAGTATGCAGTTTATTTCTATTTAACCCATAGATAGGGTCTTATCAGGTGCTACCATTCTGGGCCAAAGTGGACATGGGAACAATGGTAATGAAAGGGTACTCTGCGTTCTCAAAAACTCCAGCATCACTGGAACCTCACCATCATACTGTATAGTGTCATAATCAGTACAAATGCTGGTGGGGGTTTTACCATTCTGCAGAGGTACTGTCGGTGTATTTTACAGCCTCAGCCGACTGGGCAATATACAAAGTTAATGTCAAAACAGTTTTATTTCAGATAATTCAGTTTTGCATAAGTACACAGTTTATATGTCAAAACCGTTCGATTTTGAAGAATTAAGTTTAGCATAAATACGAAGTTTCAATGCAGTCCCCCAGCAAACTCTAGAAACCACAGTTTAGTTTTATTTAACCTATAGATAGGACCCTTATCAGGTGCTACCATTCTGGGCTAGAGTGGACCTGGGAGCAATAGCAGTAAAGAGGTACTCCGCATTCCCCCAAGCTCCAGCTTTACAGGAACCTCACCATTAGATTGTTTAGTATCATATCCAGGACACTCGTTGGGGTTGGGTCTTACCCTTCTCCAGAGAAGCAGTCGGTGTATTCTAAAGCACAAGCCGACAGAGCAAATGAGTGAATGGGTCGGTAAATGTGACTAGCTTGGGCCCCTTCATCGTCGAAAGATTGCCCCTCCCCCTCAACTCCTTTTAAACCTAGGGACTATTATTTGTGAAAATTTACAGTTTTTTTTTTCGGGACAAAACAATACCTGAGGACGACCAGCGAAATGGTCGAAAGTGCTGGGGCTAGTATGGAATACTTTCTTCACCGCTTTGACCTAGACATAAGAAAAATAAGACTTGAATGGAAAATAATCTGCGAATATCCGTTAACCGAATATCCTTAGAGTTATATGAGTGAGGAAGTGTGAAAAGATATCTATCAGTAATGTTGGGTGCAGTTGGTGGCTCAGTCACATAGCAGTGATACGATTATGAACCTCATCATCCCCTACCAGCTTTGGGTTAAAGTTTCCCAAGAGAAAAGTGATTTGTTTACAGGTGCAGTTATCACATCAAACCATTGAGGGTAAATCTAAGCGCAAGAGCTCACAGCCAAAAAGAATGGATGGTTGGGTTTATGGCATATCAACCTTTGTAGGTTATTTAACGCCAAATCCATTTTTATGTAAATAATCAGTTCTATCTAAAACAATTCAGTTTAGCATGAGAACACTGTTTAATTGTCAAAAAACATTTCTATTTCAAACTATTCAGTTTATTCGAGCAGTAATATATAATAATTCAGTTTAGTGTAAATGCAGTTGCAATGTCAAAAAACAGTTCTATTTCAAATAATTCAGTTTAGCATAAGCACGCAGTTTAAATGTAAGTACGGTTTAATTGTCAAAAACGTTTCTATTTCAAGTAATTCAGTTTAATCAAGCAATTCTAGTTCTATTAACCCATAGATAGGACCCTATCAGGTGCTACCACTCCGGGCCAGAGTGGACCTGAGAGCAATGGCAATGAAGGGATATTCCCCTAGGCCCCAGCATTACTGGAACCTCACCATCAGACTGTTTAGTTTCATAGCCGGGACACTCATGGGGAGGGGTCTTACTCCTTTGCAGATGTGCAGTCAGTGTATTCTATAGCCCCAGCCGACTAGGCAATACATAGGTAAATGTCAAACTGTTTTATTTCAGATAATTCAGTTTAGCATAAGTATACATTTATACGTGAAAACAGTTCTATTTAGAGCAATTCAGTTTAGCATTAATTTGCAGTTTAAATGTCAAAACAATTCTATTTTAAACAATTCAGTTTAGCATAAATACGCAGTTTCAATGCAAAAATCAGTATAGTGAAGGAAACAGTTTAGTTCTATTTAACCCATAGATAGGACCCTTATCAGGTGCTAACACTCCGGACTAGAGTGGACCTGGGAGCAATGGCAATAAAGGGGTGCTCCGCATTCCCCAAAGCTCCAGCATTGCTGGAACCTTACCATTAGATTGTTTAGTATCATATCCAGGACACTCGTTGTGGGGGGGGGTCTTACCCCTTTGCAGAGAAGCAATCGGTGTATTCTGCAGCCCCAGCCGACTGGGCAAAGATATATGATTTGCAAACGTTTTCTTGATAACATTTTTAAACGAGCCTGAGCTCATTTTTTTGCACACAGTTAAATTGTTATTTTTATATAACAATATTTTAAATAATTCAACTTTTCACACTAGTATTGATATTATTTCTACAAACAAATTAGCTCAATCTAATAATTCGATTTAATATTCATCATTTGTTTGCACACAGTGGTGTGGTTACTAATATTGCTTTTTAACATTAATAACACCAATTCTGTTCAACATTACTAATTCGTTTTCACACAGTAAAATGGTTCCTAGTATTACTATGTATCACTAACAAATCAATTAACATCAATCATTTGTTTGCACAAAACAGTTCTGTTTCCAACAATTCAATTTAGCATAAGTAATTTGTTAGGCACACAGTTTAAATGGTCAAATAATTCTATTTGGTTGGTTGGGCTTTATGGCATATCAACCTTTGTAGGTTATTAAACGCCAAATCTGTTTTTATATAAACAGTCAGTTCTATTTCAAATTCAGTTTAGCATAAGTACAGAGTTTAATTATCAAAAACATTTCTATTTCAAGTTATTAAGTTTAGTCAAACAGTTCTAATTCAAACATTTCAGTTTAGCATAAGTATGCAGTTTAGTTTTATTTAACCCATAGATAGGCCCCTATCCGGTGCTACCACTCCGGGTCAGAGTAGACCTGGGAGTGATGGCAATGAAGTGGTACTCTGCATTCCCTAAAGCTCCAGCATTACTGGAACCTCACCATCAGATTGTTTCGTGTCATATCCAGGACACTCGTTTAGGGGGGGTCTGACCCCTCTTCAGAGAAGCAGTCGGTGTATTCTATAGCCCCAGCCGACTGGGCTATAATTCTATTTGAGCCATAGATAGGATCCTATAAGGTGATATGAAGACGTACTCCACATTACCTACATCTCCAAGACTAGATCCTCACCGCCAGATTGTTTATAGTCATATACAGGACACTCGTTGGTGGGTGGGGTCTTACCTCTCAGTATTTCCTGTCAGCTCAGGCTGTAGAGTACACCGATTGAACTTCTACAGTTAGCGTATCCCGGGACAAGTTTTTAAAAGGATACAATGAAAGCCGTGGAACAAGTAAAAAATGTGTACTAAAGTTGGAGTGTATTGAGAATATGTATACAGAGAATGTATGTATAAAATAAATCTTGAAAACGTAAAACACAGAGTTAAAAAGCACATTGAGAGAGAGAGAGAGAGAGAGAGAGAGACAGAGAGAGAAATAAGTGGTAAACAGAATAAAAATACATGCCTATTTCAAATCTTATTAATATTGTATTTACTCTTCGTTATAAAAATATTTAAAACCAAATAAATAAAAATCCCATAATTGACAAGTGTTATTCATTATTTTCTGTATAAAATCATGTCTACATTTTTTCAAGTGATGTAGGAATTATGAAAAAAATGTATGTGAAGACACAAGTTATTAATAAATTGTCTTAAAATGTATTGCCCATGTCTAAGCAAAATATTTTGACGTCAATGAAAAAAGCTACAAGCAAGCGGCGATAATATACGCATCTGTTATTTCAGATGGAGCCATTTTAACAAAGAATCTGAATAGCACATTTCCCGCCTTTTGACACGAATCTATAATGTAGCAAGGAGCAAAAAAACAAAAAACCCATTAACTTCGGAGTCTTTTTCTCTACAAGTTTCGGTTCAAGAGGGTAACCTAGTTAATCTTTTATTGAACTCTAAGAAAAACATGTTCAAACCTTACTGAAGTATTTGTTATCGTTAAATTTTTTTGAGCTAACTAAGAAAGTTAGGTCAGATTTGTTTTGGTTTCTTTAGCATTAAATAAACTATGAAAGTCGATATGCCATTAAACAAAGCCAACCTTGTAGAAGAACGGTTGTGGTACTATTCAACCCATATTTAAAGGAATAAGAGGGATTCTTACCCTTTCCCAAGAGTATAATCCAAAAGTGAACGTAATGGCGCGACTCTGGTTTGAACTCGTTAATTAAGATGTTGCAACCCAGCAGGTAAGCCACTACGCCATGGAGAATCACCTCAAAGTTGTTAGGCCTGAAAAAGGTGCTGGGTTTTCTGGCATATCAACCTTTCTAGGTTATTTAACGCAAAATCCATTTTTATGTAAATAATCAGTTCTATTTCAAACAATTCAGTTTAGCATGAGTACACAGTTTAATTGTCAAAAATATTTCTATTTCAAACTATTCAAGCAATTATATAAAAATTCAGTTTTGTGTAAGTACAGTTTCAATGGCAAAAACAGTTCAATTTCAAACAGTTCAGTTTAGCATAAGTACGCAGTTTAAATATAAGTACAGTTTAATTGTAAAAAATATTTCTATTTCCAACTATTCAGTTTAGTCAAGCAGAGCTAATTCAGTTTAGTATAAGTACAGATTTTGTTTACACACAGTTAATTGTCAAAACAGTTCTATGTTAAACAATTCAGTTTAGTGTAAATACAGTTTCAATGTAAAAAAAACAGTTCTATTTCAAATAATTCAGTTTAGCATAAGCACGCTGTTTAAATGTCAAAAAACATTTCTATTTCAAGCTATTCAGTTTAATCAAACAATTCAGTTTAGCATAAGTATGCCGTTAGTTCTATTTAACCCATAGATAGGACCCATATCAGGTGCTACCACCCCGGGTCAGAGTAGAGCTGGGAGCGATGGCAATAAAGGGGTACTCCGCATTCCGCAAAGCACCAGCATTGCTGGAAACTCACCATCAGACTGTTTAGTGTCATATCCAGGACACTCCTGTGGGGGGGGGTCTTACCCCCTCTGCAGAGAAGCAGTCGGTGTATTTTACAGCCCCAGCCGACTGGGCAATGATAGGGCTGTAATTTGGCCATTATTCCCAAAGTAATACAGATACCTCATAACCTGTGGAAGGTTTATATCAATAAATCGTGTGCTTTTTGTTTGGTTACATGGCATATCAACCATTTTAGGTTATTCAATGCGAAGTCAATTTTATACATATAAACAATTATATTTCAAACAGTACAGTTTAGCATAAGTACAGTTTCTGTTTATACTCAGTAAAATGTAAAAAGAGTTCTATTTTAAACAATTCAATTTAACATAAGTACACATTTCAAGTATCAAAAATAGTTCTCCGTAAGATGGCTTATTTTTATGTCATATCAAACACTACAAATTGTTCAATGACAACCCCTGTATAGATTTATAAAATACACATGGTTTGTGATCGTTTTTCTAATAACATTTTAGGCAGACCTGAGCTCATTTTCCTTCACAGTTAAAAAGATTTGAAGCATTTCTATCCAGTACAAATCATTCGATTTACTGTTCTTCATTTGTTTGCACACAGTTAAATTATTACGAGAGTTGCTATGCAACAGTAAGAATTGAACATCAGTCATTTGTTTGGTTTGGTTTTATGCCATATCAGCCTTTGTAGGTTATTTAACGCCAAATCGATTTTTATGTAAATCAGTTCTATTTCAAACTATTCAGTTTAGCATGAGTACAGTTTGTCAATCGCCCTGTCGGCTGGGGCTGTAGAATACGCCGACTGCATGTCTGCAGAGGGTTACCCCCCAACGAGTGTCCTGGATACGACACTAAACCATCTGATGGTGAGGTTCCAGTGATGCTGGAGTTTTGGGAAATGCGGAGTACCCCTTTATAGTCATTGCTCCCAGGTCCACTCTAGCCCGGAGTGGTAGCACCTGACAGGGTCCTTATCTGTGGGTCAAATTGAACGATTTGACATCTCAACTCTATAAAAACAAACAATTTAAGCAAAATTGAATTGTTTGAAAAGGAACTGTTATCATTCAACTGTGAGCAAACAAGTTGCCGATGTCAAATTGAATTGTTGGTGATTGATAGCACTATTCAAAACCACTATGTACAAACAAATAACTAAACCACCCTGTCGGCTGGGGCTGTAGAATACACCGACTGCCCCTCAGTAGAGGGGTAAGACCCCCCCCCCAAGAACACCTGTTGGCCGTGGGTGGCGACCCGTGATGCTTTAGGTCGGGATCCTGGTGGCTGAGCTGTCTGTGACCCAGTTGCCTAAGTGGCCAAATGATTAGCAACACTCCACTTTGGCCTTTACTGGGCTAGACGGGCAGTCGGAGAGGCCCGATCCGATCAATCGGCTGGTCATGCCAAGCCCTTTTTCGGAGGCCTGCAAAAAACCCTTTGTAGGCCTCCGAAGCAGAAAGCGGAGGCTGTAGAGTCAATCACGCTGAAGAAAGACCTATGTTTCCCCTCTTGTCTCTAGGTGAATAATAAACTTGGAAATGAAAACCTAGAGATCCCAAATTGCTGGTCCGTTTCCTCAGTGTGAGTAGACTGAATGTGTAGCCCTGATTTGCCAAGGCGAATGGGTTTCCCTCTTGTGTATTTCCCTTCATAGGACTCCGTGGTGGATGGGGAGCACAGTCAGTGAACTCAGCAGAAATCCCATCCCCATGGATACAAAACAAAACCAAAACCCAAGCGAAAAAATCCAAAATTAAAGCGTCCGCATGCAGAGTCTAATTCCGACAAAGACCCGACCCTTTCCCCCAAATTTATCGTGCTGGAGTCAATGGAGGATACTCCAATCACAAAGTTGTCTCCCTTCATTATTGAAAAAAAAAACCCTTAACAGTTTTATTAAAGCAAAATTTGTAAAAAAAAAAAAAAAAAAAAAAAAAAACCATGCTGATAGAAATGGAAAAAAAAAACTTTCTCAGACCTAGTACTACAACAAAAATACTTTTACAACTTAAAAATTAAAGTTTATCCCCACAATACCCTAAATTCGTCAAAGAGTGTAGTGAGAAGCCCTGACTTCTCCCTGTGCACTTTAGATGAAATAAAAAATAACCTCCGCAAACAAGGGGTCACTGATGGCAAACAAATATCTATAAAAAGGAACAATCAAATAATCCCAAAAAATACTTATATTCTAAACTTTAACACTCCAAAACCACCTACAGAAATAAAACTCGGCTATTTTATAACAAAATTCGAAACCTATATCCCAAATCCTTTGAGATGCCATAATTGCCAAAAGTTTGGGCATCACAAAGAAAAGTATACCAGACCTCCAATATGTAAGAACTACGGAGAAACTGGAAACCACATAGATTGACAACAGTCCCCAAAATGTGCAAACTGCAAACAAAATCATTCAGCAGATTCAAAAGAATGTGAATTATGGAGAAAAGAAAAAAAATACTAGCAGTAAAACACACCAAAAATATATCCTACCCGGAAGCGAGGAAGTTCATTGAAAAATCTCTAGCCACAATTAACTATGCAAACATAGTCAAACCCACCAACAACTCTACCCAAAATCAAGGAATGACTCCCCACTTTGACATAAGAGATCTAATAAAAGAATTAAAGACCCTACTCGAATTATTAAGGGAAAGCTTGACCAACATGACAACTAAGCTCCATGCTGGACCAGATCCAAAGAAGAACCTATACCCACATTGCAACGAAACTGAAGACCCCCCCAAAATAAACCAAACAATAACTCTACCCAAACAACAACAAACTCCAGGCATCCCTCCCATGACTACAAAACCCAACAATTTTCCTAAAGAAAAGAAAAAAAAAAATGGACAATACTGAAAGCCCACCGTTAAGCCCCCCCCCACCAGATCTCCTTGGAAGAAGGAAACTAACAAACATAAACCACAAATCTCACTAATAGAAACTGAGAATAAATTTGAACTGATGGAAACAGAGAGCCAAAGAAGTCCTCCAAAACAGAGAAACCCTAAACTCCCCCAAAGCCTCAAAATCAGGTCGAAAAGTCAAGAAACTTTTGAAATTTCTGATTCCAGCCAAATGAAAAAAAACAAAATACTAAAACCAAAACTACACCTAAACAAAATAAACATCAAACACACAAAGATTAAAAAGCATGGCCTATAAAATAATTCAATGGAACTGCCGTGGCTACAAAGCAAACTATAATCAACTATTATCAAAAGCCGAACTCAACCCTACTGCCATATGTCTCCAAGAAACCTAAAAAACAAAAACAAAAAAAGACAGTGACAAACTAAATATAAAAACCTTTTAACAATATGACTACATACACGATACTGGAAAAAGAGCTTCAGACGGAGTATCAATCCTAATTAGGAAAGATATCTCCCAAAATAAAATCAACATCAACACTCACTTGCAAGCAATTACAGTCTCAGCAAGGGCACCTCGGGTAGTGTAATGGTTAGCAAGCTTGACTAGCAAACCTGCAAGAGTGAGTTCGAGTCTCATTGGGTGCCCCATTCAATCGGCCTTGTGCCACATCGAAGTAAAGAGCTTCGTAAATTACAATTACAGTCTCAGCAACCCTACATAAAACCGTCACCATCTGCTCACTATATATCCCACCCCATGACCCCATAAATGAAAATGAATTAAACAATCTAATAGAACGACTCCCTAAACCATTTATCTTGATGGGATATTTTAGCAGGCACAATATAATATGGGGAAGTAAAACAAACAAAAGAGGCCAGATCTTAGAAAAAAATTATCAATAGAAATAACTTATGCTTCTATAATCAGAACTCTCAGACCCACCTCAACCCATCCTCAGTTTCATTTTCTGCCATAGACCTAACCCTTAGTGATCCATCAATCTTTACAGATCATAATTGGAGAGTGTACAAAGACCCCTGCGGCAGTGACCACTACCCAATAATAATAGAAAATTCCACGATTAAAAATTCAGAACCACAAATAAAACCTCCACGATGGAGCATCAAAAGAGCAAATTGGGAATCCTGCCTTACCACACTAATCCCAGAGTCAAATACAAATCAAGAAGGATCCGTAATTCATTTTACCAACACCCTCATGAAGATAGCAAATAAAACCACCCCCAAAACCACAATATCTCGAAAACACAATAAATCACAGTTCATAGAAGAGTGCACAAACATAAGAGAACGTCAAGCAACTCTCAGGAAATTCAAGACAAACCCCTCTTCCGAAAATCTAAACAAATACAAACAACAAAGGGCAGAAGCCTGACGCATCATCAAAGAAGCTAAAAAGATCCTCCTGGAGAACCTTCATTTCGAAGATAAAAATTCTAATACAAATACAAAAAAAAAAAAAAAAAAAAATTGGGACTTCATAAAGAAAATAGCAAATAAAAACACCAACAAACCAATAAATCGCCTCTCTCAAAGAAACACAAAAGCTACAAATGAAAAGCACATAGCAAACCTGATTGCAGAAAATTTTGCTGAAGTTTCGTCTACAAAAAATTAGGTTTGGTTTGTTGGGTTTTATGGTATATCAACCTTTGTAGGTTATTTAACGCCAAATCCATTTTTATGAAAATAATCTGTTCTACTTAAGACAATTCAGTTTAGTATAATTTCAAACTATTCAAGCAGTTATATGTAACAATTCATTTAAGTGTAAATACAGTTTTAATGTCGAAAAACAGTTCTATTTCAAATAATTCAGTTTAGCATAAGCCTGCACTTTAAATCTAAGTACGGTTTAATTGTCAAAAACATTTCTATTTCAAGCTATTCAGGTTTGGTTTGGTTTGGTTGTTTATGGCATATCAACCTTTGTAGGTTATTTAATGCCAAATCCATTTTTATATAAATCAGTTTTATTTAATTCAGTTTAGCATAAGTACAGTTTAATTGTCAAAAACATTTCCTTTTCAAACTATTCAAGCAGTTATATGTAATAATTCAGTTAAGTGTAAATACAGTTTTAATGTCGAAAAACAGTTCTATTTCAAATAATTCAGTTAAGCATTAGCACGCAGTTTAAGTGTAAGTACGGTTTAATTGTCAAAAACGTTTCTATTTCAAGCTATTCAGTTTACTCAATTCAGTTTAGCATAAGTATGCTGTTAGTTCTATTTAACCCATAGATAGGACCCTATCAGGTGCTACCACTCTGGGCCAGAGTGGACCTGGGAGCGATGGCAATGAAGGGGTACTCCACATTCCCCAAAGCTCCAGCACTGCTGGAACCTCACCATCAGATTGTTTTGTGTCATATCCAGAACATTCGTTGGGGGGGGGTCTTACCCCTCTGTAGAGGTGCAGTCGGTGTATTCTACAGCCGCAGCCGACTGGGCAATACAAAAAAATTACTCGAGGCAATTTAACTCAATCAGAATCAAAGAGGAAAAGAACAAAATAAAATTCACCTCTGACAATACTGAGATTCATAACCAACCCTTCACCCTAACCGAACTCCAAAACTCAATATCCAAATCCAACAACATCTTTAAAATATCTTCTAGATATATACAACAATATCTGGATCTCTGGTAACATGCCTACTATATGGAAACAAGCCATAACCATTCCTATCCTCAAAAAACAAAAAGATCCCACAAACCCTATCAGTTATAGACCCATAGCTTTAACAAGCGGCACCTGCAAAACCCTCGAAAGGATGATCAATCTACGACTAATATAGTTCCTTGAATCCAATAATCACTTCTCAAACCTACAAACAGGCTTCATGGCCAAAAGAAGCACCATTGATGAAATAGTCCGTATAGAAATTCTAATCAGGGAAGCATTCACCAAAAAAAGAACATCTAGTCGCAGTCCTCTTTGACTTAGAAAAAGCTTATGATACAACCTGGACATATGGAATACTCAAAGATCTCTGCCTACAAAGCAGACTCCCTATCTTTATAAACCACTTCTTAGAAGACAGGACATTCCAAACACGAATAAATAATACACTCTCCGATCCAAAACAACAACAACAAAAAAAAATAGGTGTACCTCGGGGTAGTATCCTATCCGTGATCCTATTCATGATTAAAATAAATAAAATAATAACCTGCCTACCCCCAGAAATCAATGGATCATTATATTTCGACGACTTCCTCATTTGTTACAGTACATGGTGACCGGAGAAAGTATTAAAATGGACCATGAAAAATGGTTTTAAAATCTCCCGCAATAAAACCAAATGCATGCATTTCTGCCAAATCTGCAAAATGCAGAATCAACCCACTCTAACATTAAATGGCTCTGAAATACCAATAACCCAGCAATAGAAATTCTTGGGCATTACTCTTGACCCAAAATTATCCTTCATCCTACACATTAAACAACTGAAGATCAAATGCAACGAAACTATCCAACTCCTGAGAACCATAGCCCTCACAGACTGTGGTGCTGATAAAAAAAAACCTTAACCAAATTATACAGATGTACGATCAAAACTTGATTACGGCTGCTTCATATATGGAGCAGCCAGAAAATCCTATCTTAGAGAACTCGAAACTATCCATCACCTGGGACTCCGTATTGCCCTAGGAACCTTCACTACCTCTCCAATTGAAAGTTTATACACAGAAGCAAATGAACCCCCACTTTCCTTGGGAAGATATAAACTTGCACTCCAATACTATATATTAAACTCATTTCATGCCCCCAAAATTCTGCCTATAATTGTATCATGGAAACAAGATACAAAAACCTTTTTGAAAATAAAAAGGTAATTAAACCTTTTAATTTAAGAATTCAAACTCTCCTAAATGAAATTAAAGTCAATCCCAAAATAATACACAATACAATCCTCCCCAAAACAGCACCATGGACCATAAACCAACCAATAATAAAGCTAGACTTAATCGAACTTTCTAAAACCAAAACACACCCCATCACCTTCCAAGAAAACCTCCTCAACTTCCAAAACAACTTCCCAGACCACCACCACATCTATACAGAGGGATCCAAACAGGAAATGAATGTTGGTTGTGCTGCTGTCTTCCAAAACCAAGAACTGTGGAAATGTATCCCAAATGAATCCTCAATTTATAGTGCAGAAGTCATAGCTATTGACCTAGCAATGAACATTATAGTAAATCACCAATTCATCATCTACTCAGACTCCAAATTCGTCCTTCAAGCTCTACCGAGCAAAGATTCATCAACTCCTCTCATCACAAGATTACTAGATAAAATGAATACTCTTTCTAAAAACAATAGCATCATTCTTACTTGGATACCCAGCCACATTGACATACAGGGAAATGAAAAGGCAGACAGAGCTGCAAAAAAGCACCCCAGACACGTATATCCAATACAAAAATTCCATACACTCAAGAAATGGCAAAAAGCTTGGGAGTATCAAACACAAAACAAACTCCACCATATTCAAGATACAATAGGTGAATGGTGAATGGCCAGCAGGTTATAGAAGAAATAGAAAATAAGTGATAATCTCCAGACTTCGTATTGGTCACACCCACATTACCCATTCACACCTCCTAAAAAGGGGAAGACTTCCCAGTATGTCTAACATGAAAAGTACCTCTCACAGTCAAACACATTCTCTCAAACTGTGACAGATTTAGACAAATTTGCCCAAAACATTACCAAACAAACAATTTAAAGAACCTCTTCAAAAACTCCAAACCAGAGGTAAACTTAAGCTTTCAAAAAGAAATCAATCTTTTCATCAAAATCTAGTCAAATATAATAAACCATAACTAAAACTTATACCTTAAAACCTAAAACATGCACAAAAGACAAAAGCAATTGAACTCTTCAGGCATTAAATGATCCACTGAGGGTGATATGCCGTTAAACAAAACTCAGTTTGTCAAAAATATTTCTTTTTCAAACTATTCAGTTCATTCAAGCAGTTATATATAACAATTCAGTTTAGTGTAAGTACAGTTTCAATGTCAAACAATTCAGTTTTGCATAAGCACGCAGTTTAAATTTAAGTACAGTTTAATTGCGAAAAACATTTCTATTTCGAGCTACTCAGTTTAATCAAGCAGTTCTAATTCAGCTAATTCAGTTTTATGGCATATAAACCTTTCTAGGTTATTTAACGCCAAATCTATTTTTATGTAAATCTGTTCTATTGAAAACAGTTCAGTTTAGCATAAGTACACAGTTTAATTGTCAAAAGCATTTCCATTTCAAACTATTCAAGCAGTTATATGTAACAATTCAGTTAAGTCTAAATACAGACGAAAAGCACTTCTATTTGAAATAATTCAGTTAAGCATAAGCACGCCGTTTAAATGTAAGTACGGTTTAATTGTCAAAAACGTTTCTATTTCAATCTATTCAGTTTACTCAAACAATTCAGTTTAGCATATGTATGCTGTTAGTTCTATTTAATCCATAGATAGGGCCCTATCAGGTGCTACCACTCCGGGCCAGAGTGGACCTGGGAGCGATGGCAATGAAGGGATACTCCGTATTCCCCAAAGCTCTAGCACTGCTGAAACCTCACCTTCAGATTGTTTAGTGTCATATCCAGGACACTCGTTACGGGGGAGGGTTCTTACCCCTCTGCAGAGATGCAGTCAGTGTATTCTACAGCCCCAGCCGACTGGGCAATGCACTGTTTGGTTCTTATGGGCGACTTCGTTCTTGAGGGGATTTTGAAAGTGCTTCCTGGTCTTATTCACTTTAGTGTTCATCTGTATTTTCGTAGTTAGGCGAATGGGAGTTGGTGATCTTTGTAAGTTGTTCAAGTCTTATGGGAGACAAGTTTTTTAATCTGTCTTTAATGTTTTTAGGTGGACGGATTGGTGACTTATGTAACGGCTGTTTGTGGAGAATTTTCACTTTTAGGAGTAGTTCGTGTTGGAGTGATAGATCCTACGTGTGTTTTTGTTTGGACTACAACATTGGATCTCTCCCCATTTCCAACTTGTTGCTAAATTGGTGCTTAGTAAATTTCGGCCGAGTGCAATTTTTTCAGGTGCTCCCGAAACTTCGGAAATCATTGGCTTCCAATTGGATCAATTTCTCCACGAGTGTATATATTTGTTACACGGAGGGCGGCTAGAACCAATCAAGACAGGTGTAGCTGCTTTCTTCCATGTAGCTCCCTAGAATTCTTTTTGCTTCCAGGAAGGAAACATTCCTCTTGTGTTTCACCTCAATTATTTTCTTTTTTTTTTTTTGTAACATCGCAAGTACCCCCATAGATAGGACCCTTATCAGGTGCTACCATTCCGGCTAGAGTGGACCTAGGAGCGATGGCAATGAAGTTGGTTGGTTGGGTTTTATGGCATATCAAACTTTCTAGGTTATTTAATGCCAAATCCATTTTTATGTAAATAATAATTTCTATTTCAAACAATTCAGTTTAGCCTAATCACGCAGTTAAAATGTAAGTACAGTTTAATTGTGAAAAACATTTCTATTCAGTTGAGTCAAGCAGTTCTAATTCAGCTAATTCGGTTTAGTATAAGTACAGATTTCGTTTACACACAGTTAAATGTCAAAGCAGTTAAATACAATTTCAATGTCAAAAAACAGTTCTATTTCAAATAATTCAGTTTAGCATAAGTACGCAGTTTAAATGTAAAAACAGTTCTATTTTAAACAATTCAATTTAGCATAAATATGCAGTTTAAATGCAAAAATAAGTTTTGTGAAGGAAGCACGGTTTAGTTCTATTAAACCCATAGATAGAACCCTTATCAGATGCTACCACTCCAGGCCGGAGTGGACCTGGGAGCAATGGCAATAAAGGGGTACTCCGCATTCCCCAAAGCTCCAGCATTACTGGAAACTCACCATCAGACTGTTTAGTGTCATATCCAGGTCACTCGTTGGGGGTGGGGTCTTATCCCTCTGCAGAGAAGCAGTCGGTGTATTCTACAGCCCCAGCCGACTGGCCACGATAGGATGCGAAACCTGGAAGACCTTGCAACCCCGCCGACTACGACAGAAGCCCCGTCGTATCTCAGTCTACTATATCAATTGGTAGAACTTAAAAAAACCCACTAAAGTCAAAAACAAATAAAAAAACAAAACAAAGCAAAAACATACATCAAACTACGGAGACCAATGACTAATGACCAATATTACAAAGACAACAATATACAGAAGCCCGAAATACCAGTAATCGAATTAGATTCCTCCGACGGTGACTGGACCCTCTTCATGGATACATGGAACCGGTATAAAGAGATGTGCAAGTTAACCAACCCGTCCAGAATTTGTAATGAATTGAGATAGGCGTGCACCCCAGAATTGAACCGGTTACTCTTCGACCTAATCGGGGCGGAGGCTCTGAACGCGGCCTCAGAAGATCAATTATTTCAGTATATAAAGCTCGTTGCGGTTAGGGGGCTCCACAAGGAGGTTTATCGGAAAAACTTCCACTCCAAGAAACAGAAGGAAGGAAAATCGATTACGCATTTTTTGTGGCTAGACTACAGATTCTTGCAAAATTTTGTGAATTCACAGTTGCTTGCCTTAAGAAACCAGATTGTAGCCGACGTGTTGACCCCTCAAACATCATGGTGGCAGGACAAATAGTGGCAGGACTCGCTAACACGGACCACAAAACCAAGATACTGGCAGAAGCTACAACCCTCGTTACGCTGCAACAGAAGTTCGATAGGCTAGTCAGTCTGGAAATGACTGACCATTCAACACTCCACTTCAGCAGCACCATGCATCGTACTACGGTGGCTAGTGTGCAAATGTCGGACTGCAAAAAGTAGTCCCAGGAAGTTAAGACCTCACCGACACCACAATATGTCCTACTCTGCAGATGAGTACAGAGCTTGTCAAAAACATTCCTATTTCGAACAATTCAATTTATTCAAGCAGTTATATTACAATTCAGTTTAGTATAAGTACAATGTCAAAAACAGTTCTATTTCAAATAATTCAGTTTAGCATAGGAAGCAATTCTCCTTTGGCATAAATATGCAGGCAGCATAAATCATGCCATTTACTTTTCCTCGTTTATTTGCACACAGTTAAATTATTACAAAAGTTTCCATGTAACAATAAGAGTTTAACATCAGTCATTCGTTAGCACACATTTGAATGGATATGTATGATATGTTAGAGATTAACAATTCAAAAAAGTGACTGAGATTATAAGTTTGCCAACAGTTAAGTGGTTTCAAGTATTGTAGTTTTTGATTATTTCTTCAAGATTAAGGCTGGCAACTAGGCGGTCTGTGTCGCTATCCATACTCTCTATACTATACGTCCTTTAGCGGGGTTTTGGTGGTTGTTGAGAATTGGATGGTTTGGTTGTTATAGGCGACTTTGTTGTTGAGGGTGTTTTGAATGTACTTCCTGGTCTTTCCTTATTCACTTTGGTGTTCATTTGTATTTTCGTAGTTTGGCTAATGGGGAGTTGTGATTTTTGTTTCAGTTGTTCAGGTCTTATGGAAGACAGATTTTTTAGTCTATCTTTAATGCTTTTTAGTGGACGGATTGGTGATTTATGTAACGGCTGTTTTGATGGAGATTTTGCACTTTTAGGAGTAGTTCGTGTTGGAGTGATAGATCCTACGTGTGTTTTTGTTTGAACTACAACATTGGATCTCTCCCCATTCGGAACTTGTTGCTGAGCTGGTGCTTGGTAAAATTCATCGGAATGTAGTTTTTTCAGGTACTCCTGAAACTTTGGCCAATCATTGGCTTCCAGTTTCAGCAATTTCTCCACAAGTGTTCTATATTTGGTGTCGTCATTGGTTCTATCCACCCTCCGTGCAACGGAGGCATAGCTGCTTTCTCCCATATAGCTCCCTACAATTCTCCTAGCTTCCAGAAAGGAAACATTTCTCTTGTGTTTGACCTCAATAATTTCTTTTTCTTTTTGGTAAACAGTACAAGTTCTTGCGTAAGCCGGATGATCTTGTTGGCAGTTTGCATATCGAATTTCTTTCATACAATCTTCCTCTGCATGGTCCGGGTCCTTTTCACCGCATTTGGAACATGTCTGTCGCCCTCTACAGGCTTCCCTGTGGTGTCCAAATTTCTGACATTTGAAGCACCTCAAGGGAGCTTGGACATACTGCTCAACTCTCTCAAGACAATAGCCGATCTTCACATCTTTTGGAGTTTGGGGCTTATTAAATGTTAGGATGTAAGTGTTGGTTTGGATTCGTTCTTCACCTTTTTTAATGGATATTTTCTTTATATTTGTAAATCCCTGTTTTCCCAGGGCTGATGCTATCTCATTTTCCGTAGCCAATGCCAACTCTCTACTCCTGATAACTCCCTTAGAAGGTGGTTTGGTTTGTTTGGTTTTATGGCATATCAACCTTTGTAGGTTATTTAACGCCAAATCCATTTTTATGTAAATAATCTGTTCTAATGAAAACAGTTCAGTTTAGCATAAGTTCACCGTTTAATTGTCAAAAACATTTCCATTTCAAACTATTCAAGCAGTTATGTGTAATAATTCAGTTAAGTGTAAATACAGTTTTAATGTCGAAAAACAGTTCTATTTCAAATAATTCAGTTAAGCATAAGCACGCAGTTTAACTGTAAGTACGATTTAATTGTCAAAAGCATTTCTATTTCAAGCTATTCAGTTTATTCAATTCTGTTTAGCATAAGTATGCTGTTAGTTCTATTTAACCCATTGATAGGACCCTATCAGGTGCTACCACTCTGGGCCAGAGTGGACCTGGGAGCGATGGCAATGAAGGGGTACTCCGCATTCCCCAAAGCTTCAGCACTGCTGGAACCTCACCATCAGATTGTTTAGTGTCATATCCAGGACTCTCGTTATTGGGGGGTATTACCCCTCTGCAGAGGTGCAGTCAGTGTATTCTACAGCTCCAGCTGACTGGGCAATACACAGATTTAAATGTCAGACAGTTTATTTCAGATAATTCAGTTCAGCATAAGTACACAATTTAGACATCAAAAACAGTTCTATTTCGAGCAATTCAGTTCAACACTAGTACGCAGTTCCAATGTCAAAACAACTCTATTTTAAACAATTCAGTTTAGCATAAATACGCAGTTTCAATGCAAAAATCAGTATAGTGAAAGAAGCACGTAGTTCTATTAAACCCATAGCTAGGACTCTTATCAGGTGCTACCACTCCGGGCCAGAGTGGACCTGGGAGCGATGGCAATGAAGGGGTACTCCGCATTCCCCAAAGCTCCAGCATTGCTGGAACCTCACCATCAGATTGTTTAGTGTCATACCCAGGACACTCGTTGGGGGTGGGGTTTACCCCTCTACAGAGAAGCAGTCTGTATTCTACAGCCCCAGCCGACTGGGCATCCCTTAGAAGTGTTCAGTTTCTCATGCGGATACGCTCTGCATTTAGTCGTATGAAACGTTTTTATCTTAAATATGTCTTCTGCCTGTCTCCGGCTGTCTACCTCGACAAGCAAGTTACCATTCCTTGTTTTCTTAACAGTTTTCGGACTAGCTCTTGTAGATATCACTTTTTCTATAAGGAAAGGTGAGTATTTGGCTAAGCATACCTCCTCCAAAGATTCAATAACAATGAATCTGGGGAAGTCTGCTGCCTCATTCTCCGAGTCTGATTCTGAGAGGTTCCGTTTAGTTTTTTTGTTTGAAGACGCCATATTTGCTGTATATTTTTCACTGGCCCTGCGCTCCTCCACCCACCACGGAGTCCAACTTGCGTTGGGAATAAACCAAGGGGGTAACCCATTCGCCTTGGTTGAGACGGGGGATACGCGACCAGTATACTCGAGTTGAAGGTAGGCTTCCGAGCCGTTGCCAATTTCTCAGCGCTGGTCAAATTCCTATTCTCAATACAATTGACCCTCAGCCACCGCCTTCTAGCAACTAACAGGTAAGGGTTGGGAACTTGCAAGTGCAGATTTAAAAATACGGTCGGGATAAAATATATAGGTGCTAGGGCTTGACATGACCAGCCGATTGATCGGATCGGGCCCAATCTGGCCGCCCGTCAGACCAAGTAAGGGCTAAAGGGATGTGTTGCAAGCCATTGACCACTCTGTCGTCGGATCAATGACTGCTCAACCACCAGGGATCCGTCCTAGCGCCTTACGGGTCGCCACCCACGGCCAACAGGTGGCTTCATTGGGGGGGGGGTTTACCCCTCTGAAGAGGTGCAGTCGGCGTATTCTACTGCCCCAGCCAACAGGGCGGGAAATATTTAAGGATCTTTGCGATATATCCAAAGCGTTAATTACTGTGCTACTTTCGAAAGTCGTAAAAGCCAAATGGAAGGAACAAAACAGCGAATTGTACCCACTTAAGAATAAAAAAAATATATCAGAACTCTGGCACAAGTGGTGTGCTTAGAACGAATGCAGATATTAATTTCTTATTGAATGAATAGAGTGTTTGAGAAAGACATTTACGAGGTGTGGCGTTCTTCCGGGACGTAATATATATTTCACTTCAACAGTGAAATTCCTGTTCCATGATGGAAATGACAAGCTTAACATTGAACGATTGATGAGTTGATAAAAAAAGATGAGGATTCGCAAAAGTTTAGAGAAACATTTGGGGAATTGCCAGAGGGCTCTTAACTTTTCAATTAAAGACTAGAAACCAAGGCTTATAAACGGCAAAATAGCGATCATAAAGTCTAAGGTTACTTTTTAGATATAGAGTATTACCTTCATAGTACTTTCTAATACCAAAGTTACAGCACATGAGTCGAATGATTCAGAATCCACGAACTACTTCCAAGAAGTGTATAAACCACGAGATACTTATATCGCAGGTTAGATTAATTGGTTTTACGGCATGTCAAAACTTGAAGTATTTTAAGCCAAAGTTAGTCTAGCAATTATGATTTGATTATTGCTTAATGCCATGTCATTGCATGTGGGATATCAAACGCCAAATCGTCTTTATATATTTGCTCGATGGAGGTGTTGTTTAGTTTGGTTTTATGGTATATCAACCATTTTAGGTTATTTAATGCCAAATCAATTTTATACATATAAGCAGCTCGTTTTCTAACAGTATAGTTCAGCATAAGTAGTTTCCGCTTAGACTCTAAAATGTTAAAATTTTCTATTTCAAACAAGTCAGTTTAACATAAGTACGCATTTCAAGTGTCAAAAATAGTTCTTCGTAAGATGGTTTATTTTTGTCATATCAAACATTCCTAATTGTTCAATGACAAACCCTGTCTAGATTTATATATTAAATATACATGGTTTGTGATCTTTTTTTAAATAACATTTTAAACAAACCTGAACTAATTTCCTTTCACTATTAAAAGTTTTCAAGCGTTTCTATCCAGTACAAATCATTTTATTTACTTTAACTGTGTGCAAACAAATGAGCCAAATTATTACGAGAGTTGCTATGTTACAGTAAGAAATTAACTGTCATTTATTTGCTCACATTTAAATAGATACTTATAATATGTAAGAGATGAACATTTAAAAATGTGATTGAACTTCTAAATTTGCCCACAGCTTATTGATTTCAAGTATTGTAGGTAATGATTATTTTTTCCAGATTAAGGCTGGCAACTACGCGGTCTGGGTCACTATCCATAGATTCTTTACCATAGGTTCACTGTAGGGGTTTTGTTGAAGGTTGAAGGTTTGATGGGTTTTATGGCATATCAACCTTTGTAGGTTATTTAACGCCAAATCCATTTTAAGTAAATAATCTGTTCTATTTAAAACAATTCAGTTTAACATAAGTACACAGTTTAATTGTCAAAAGCATTTCCATTTCAAACTATTCAAGAAGTTTGGAGAGTTCGAAGGCCGTTGGTTTCTAGGAAAGTCTGCTGTCAGCGTCCTCGAGAAGGGGGCCTGGGGATGCCTGGTCTCGAGAGCCACTGGCTCGCCGAGAGACTGGCGTACCAGGGCCGATCGTTAACGAAGGAAACGGTGTAGGGTCATAAGGTGAGAGTCGTCTTTCCTCGCCTAAGATTCAATCCCAAGGCTGAAAGCCGTCGTAGGCCAAAGGATGAGACACAGTTTTCAATCGAGTGCCGAAGAGCTTTGCGTAACCTCCCTCGGTCCAGTGACCTTTTATGGCCTAGAAGAAAGCTGTATCATGGGTTAGTGGTGTGCTCCGTTTCGGATCGTCTGGAGAAGCGGCTCGGCTGGTCGCTGGGGGAGATTCGCTCCCAATGGAATTGGGCGCCAGGCTCGAGCTTCTTGAACAACTCAGAGTTCTCGCTCACCTGGCGGCTTGCCCGTAATGCGTTTGGCCCTCCGCGACTGGGCTTACAGAGCGTGCCTGACAGACACGTCTGACTGCCCCCGCTGCTGCAGTGGACTGGAAGAAACGGCTTTGCACGCCTTCTCCTACTGCGAGTGGGTACGGCCGTTCTAGAGTCACGTCGAGGAGGGGACGGCTCGTATCAGTCCCAAGCAGCTCGTGCAGCTCGACGTTGGTTACGTCATAGACAATGTTGTATCTCCGTATAAGGGTGAGAAGCGTGTGGTGTTTCTCGCGATCCTGGCTGTAGCCCGAATGGTGATTTGGGTGACGCGAAACAAGGGATTGTATGAGGGTGCAAACTTTTCTCATCGGGATCTGATCTTGTACTTTAGGCATCAGCTTAGGGTCAAGATTAGATGCGATAGAAAACGCTTGGACTGCATAACATTCGACAAAAGGTGGGTGTATGCAGTGAGCTTGATCGTACGAAAGGGGGCAACGTTGGAGTCATCCTTCCCTCCTCTTCCTGCGCATGGCAACGACGGACTGGGTCCTTCGGGGCCCCACCCCGGGTAAGTAGGATTTTAAGTACCTTCAAGTACCTTGTAATTCTTCCTGAACCCCTAGCTAGTTGTATGAGTAGAGCCATTTTTCCCTCATAGTTAGCCATTAGAACTTCAAGATCCTCCCCATCCCCCTGTTCTTTTTTTTTTCTCACCAATCACTTGCCAGCCCGCTTTTTTTTGAGGATCTTGAATACATACTACAATAATCTATTGTGTCCTATTTCCTGGCCGTTCCCTTCCCCCTTTTTCTTTTATCCCGACTAGCATAGGCCCCTTCCCCTGTAGGGAAAGCCCGGCTTGTTTTCGGTCTACTCTTGGGGCCGGAAAACAGTCGGCTCTCCATGTCATAGAGGGGGGATGGGAGGGAAACCAAATGGGGCTTATTTTATGTTCTCTGGGGCTTTTTTCTCCCATCATACCCTTCTGATCAATTGTACATATATCATTTCACCTTGTTGGGTTTTTAAGTAGGTCCATAGAGCGAATTAGGTATTGTGGTGGCTGTTTGTATGTTAGGTGATGAAAGGATGAATTCATTGTAAAAGTGTGAATGAAGATGATTGGAACTAGCTAGGGCTCCCTAGGAAAAAAAATCGGAAAAAAATACAGTTTTCGTCCCTTTCCCATCCCCTCAAAAATTTCGGGCCTTGTGCCCACTTTATAATACATTCTTGTATTTTAAGGAAATAAAGTCGATTAGGTTAGATAAGGCTAGATGTAAGATGTCTGGTTACTGGAAGTTCAACTCTTCCTTTTTGGCTGAGGATGACTTCCGGAACCAGCTAGAACTAATGATAAAGCGGGAACTGACGGGGGCTATTATAGGAAATAGGTGGTGGACTAACCTTAAGGATAGCATTAGATCCTTTGCTGCCGACTATGGTAGGAGACTCTAGTCAGCCAGGGTAGCGGAGCAAAGATCGATTAAGGATAAGCTAGATAGGGCGGTTTTGGCGGGAGATAGTGGGCAAGTTAACGTAGCTAAGGTCGAGCTGGCCTCCTTGCAAGTTAAGGAGTACCAAGCTCTGGAAGTTAGGGCTAGGTTAAAAAGAATGTCCTGCGAGGCGACGAATATGGCCCAGGAATTGCGGGCCGAGGAACTCAGGCATGCGACAGATCGGCATATCACCAGTGTCACATCGCCGGGTGGGCAACGTCGAACTACAAACGAAGCCCTCTGTAAAGAGTTCCGGCAGTATTTCTTGAAACATTTTACCAGGAAGCCCAGACTGAGCTCTGCTCAGTTCGACACCTATCTTGCCGACTTCCCTCACCTTTCGGCGACTGAAGCAGCTGGGTGTGAGGGGCGCATAAAGGAGGAGGAGATTCGGAAAGCACTAAAGTCGGTCGGGCTGGATAAGTCTCCCGGAATTGATGGACTGCTCTACGAAGTGTACTTGAGGCTGTCGCACATGTTTGTCCCCTTACTGGCTACCATCTATGACAACTGGATGAGGCAGGGTACCATACCCAGACGCTTCACCAGGGGTATAGTGAAGTTGCTTCGTAAGAACAAATATGGTGGGGATGGGATTAGTAACTTTCGCCCTTTAACGATGTTAAACACTGACTTAAAGATTTTGGCGAAGAATCTAGCAAACCGTTTGCAGACTGTCTTGCCTAGTCTGATTGGCCCCGAACAGACTTGTGCTGTGAAGGGTAGGACTATCCAGGACAGTTTTCATCTGGTCCGCACGATCGTAGAAAAAGTCGACGGAAATGCTGCGCTGATCAATTTAGATCAGTCCAAGGCCTTTGATAGGGTTTGACCATGCTTTTCTGGAGGCTGTCTTGTCTGCGGCCGGCTTCGGGGAGGATTTTCGCATCTGGATACGTCTCCTTTATGCGTCCCCCGGAGTCACGGTGGAGGCGAGGTCGGAGCCTTTTACTTTGACTCGATCGATTCGTCAAGGTTGCCCGTTATCGCCCATGCTCTATATCCTTGCGTTAGAGCCGTTTCTACGCAAGTTAAAGGCGAACCAGGCCCTACTCGGCCTCACGTTACCTGGCGCCAGTGAGGTAGCCAGGTACACTGCATACGCTAACGATGTCAGCGTGCTTGTAACGAGCAGTGCCGAGGTAGAAGAGGTGAGCAAAGAAATCGGAAGGTACGAAGCTGTGACAGGGACCAGGATTAACCGCGAAAAGTCAGTCGGCTTGCGGTTGGGCTCGTTGAAAGGCTGCTCTTCCCGGCCCCATCATTTGGAAAGACGGCCTGTGCAAGATACTCGGCATCTGGTTTGGGCCTGATCTTCAATTGGAGAAAAATTGATCGGAAGTACTGGAAAAGGTCGAAGCCGCAACGGAGTTGTGGCTACGAAGGCGGCTTTCCCTTAAGGGTCGGGCTGAGGTGTGCTGCTTGCACATCTATCCCCTTGTCGTTTACCGACTTTCAGTGCTTCCAATCCCGTGCACCATCCTATTCAAGCTGGAAAGGATCCTTTTCCAGTTCGTCTTGGCTAAGAGGTTTTCTTTGGTGCGACGGGAGATCTGTTACCTTCACCCATCCGAAGGCGGTATAGGTGTGCCGAACGTCTAGGCCCAGCGGCAAGCGTCTGGAAAGAAGACGCTAAAATCTTTTCCGTCGCTAAGAAGTGTATATTCTGCTGACGGGGAGGTCCACCGTTTGCCTAGACGCGAGTGCCCCTTCTATCGCGAGTGCCGACATGCATTGAAAGTTCTCTCTCGGCTGCAGACAGGTCTCTCTGACAGCCGGCCGTTGTCGAGTAGGGCATTATATCATTGTTTAGTCAGGGGGCGCTAGCGATGGTCTTATCGGCGAGCTCGGTGTGACGGAGGCGGAGGGTCGCTTGCTGTGGCCTTGGGCCCTCAGGATGAGGTGTCTCAATAACGACGAAGCTTCCCTCACCTGGCTGGTTATTCGGAATGCCCTTTCGGGTCGGCAAGAAATTGTTTTCAGGGCAACAGGCCATTTCGCCAGAGTGCGGGGATTTGGAGGAGTCTATTGGTCACGCCTTCTTTCACTGCCCTGTCGTGCGGCCGCTGTGCAAGCTTCTTAAAGGCTACATGGTTCGCACCTCAGTGGAAAGTTCTTCGTCCTGGAAGCCAGTTCTGCGTGCAGCAATGTGGTACCGAAGTTGAACAGACAGGAACATTATGTTTCTCTGCTTACTCGGCGTTATGCGTGTCGTGATTTGGACGATGAGAAAGAAGGAACTCTACAAGGATGAGTCTTTTTCTTCTCAGACCCTGGTGGCCTTTTTTAAGCACCAAATCAAAGTTAAAATCCGGTCTGAGAGAAAGAGACTCTCTTCACTGGAGTTTGGCAAAACCTTGGTGACTGTTGCGCGCTTGTGTCGCGTGGTAGGAGCCAGCCTTATCTTCAGCCTGGACATCGCAAGGACTTAAGGATCTTGGGTTACCGGAAGGACATGACCACCCAGCCCAGGTAAGTTAGATTTTAGGCCATTTTGATTTAGTTTGTCCTATTTTAGTTAACTTAGAGTATGTGAGGTCATTGGCCCCCTTTTTCTTTTTGTCCCCTTCTTTTGTTCTCTCCCTTCCCCTTTTTAGATGATAGGAATTGGAGTTCTCCAGGAGTGCTTATCCTATTTCATTTATTTATTGTTTACTTATATTATTTACCATTTATTTATCTATTTATTTATTCTCCTTCGGCACTATTTTCGACTGGTTAACTCCTCTTTCTGCCATGTTTTAGTAAGTGGGGGGGACCCCATACTAACCATCATAATGTGTACATACTTTATTCATCTTTCGTTTTAAGGGGAATTCTATATATGCATATTGCTTTCTTTCTCCTCCTCACTCTGTAAATATGGGATTAAGTTTAGATGGTTTGGTTTGTTGGGTTTTATGGCATATCAACCTTTGTAGGTTATTTAACGCCAAATCCATTTTTATGTAAATAATCTGTTCTATTTAAAACAATTCAGTTTAGCATAAGTACACAGTTTAATGGTCAAAAACATTTCCATTTCTAACTATTCAAGCAGTTGTATGTAACAATTCGGTTAAGTGTAAATACAGTTTTAATGTCGAAAAACAGTTCTATTTCAAATAATTCAGTTAAGCATAAGCACGCAGTTTAAATGTAAGTACGGTTTAATTGTAAAAGTCATTTCTATTTCAAACTATTCAGTTTTACTCAAACAATTCATTTTAGCATAAGTATGCTGTTAATTCTATTTAACCCATAGATAGGACCCTTAGATAGGGTCTTACCCCACTGCAGAGGTGCAGTCAGTGTATTCTACAGCCCCAGCTGACTGGGAAATACACAGAGTTAAATGTTAGACAGTTTTATTTCAGATAATTCAGTTCAGCATAAGAACACAGTTTAGACGTCAAAAACAGTTCTATTTCGAGCAATGCAGTTTTAAACAATTCAGTTTTGCATAAATACGCAGTTTAAATGCAAAAATCAGTATAGGGAAAGAAGCACGTAGTTCTATTTAACCCATAGATAGGACCCTTATCAGGTGCTGGAACCACACCATCAGATTGTCTAGTGTCATATCAAGGACACTCGTTGGGGGGGGGTCTTACTTCTCTGCAGAGAAGCAGTCGGTGTATTCTACAGCCCCAGTTGACTGGGCATGATGAAGTTTAGAAGTCCAAGAGCACAAGTGTTGTTTTGGTGAACGCAGTTTGATAGCGATATGTTTAATTGAGGTATTTTGGTGTTTTCATTTTGGAGATATGCATTGGTCAGTGAATGAGTCTAGTTAACTTAGAGTTTAGGATAGTGTTGACCAGCCCTCCATTTTTTAGGCCTTGTGCCAAATTTTTAATTTATTTTACAATAAATAATTTCCAAGGAGGCAGCCATGTTACTTTTGGCTTGTACAGGTGAGTTCTGTTTATTGTTATTCTATTCCTATGTCAATGGAGGCTGCTTTGCTGAAATACAGCCTTTGGATTTTTAGAACATGTACAGGGCTTGCTTGGTTGTCTTAACCTGGACATTGAATTCCACGGGAAGCCAACCTTAAAACATGAGTGTAAAGACTCCCACAGCTGTATGTAGACAGTCCCATATTCCGGAGATGCTCAAGTCCTCCGAGGCATATGGTAGCTCCACTGTCGGGGAAGATCGCCATCTTAGTGCTGCGATTCCTGGGGATGTCCCTAGCTTGCCTGTGATCTGGCTTTGGTGAGAATGGGACGACGTATGCCTCTATCTGCAATATTTGGGTTGTGTCCTTAGCCGTGTATGTACCCATCGTCTGGTTAAAGGTGATATGAGCGATGAGTGTGTCCATGGCAGCCGCATTAGCCTCCGGGCCTTTCCTTACTACTTGTGCCACTTTCTTTGCCCGGCATACCCTTGATAGGTGGTTAGGCCTTCCGCAATTACTTCAAGCCTGTCCCCATGCTGGGCTTTTTAGCTGGTGAGACCTGGTCCATGGGGTCCCATGCAGGTGGCTGCCACAACACCCACGGATCTGGCGGTTCGGTTTAGCCTCGTAATTAGGATAGACGTTGGTACGGGTGTCCCCTTTGTCAGCCTGTGACATGCCCTTCTGTCTGTGGTATGTTGATAGTCGAGCAGAGGTTGTGTCAGAAGCACCAGCCATTGAAGTTTAGTCTCGCAATGCTGATTCAAGTGCCTCAAGCATAGTTCGAGGGTTTTGAAGGTTTCAGCTTTGGCCTGGAGTGCATCATTTGCTACCCTTCGGATGATCTGGTCCTTAATGTATAAATAGGACAGATCATGCTCACACGAGGGGCATGAGAAGCTACAATCAACAGCTACAAGGCCGACAAGGTAGTTCTGTATTGGCTCACCCTCGTCCTGGGACATGGAGACAAAAGCAAGGCGATGGACAATGGGATTTGATCTCTGGGTGACCAATGCTTCTACCATGTCAAGAAGCTTATCTGGATCAGTGGGGAAGAAGTTGGGATGGATGTTGATTATGGCGTTTTGCACAGCCTTGTCAGCATAATTATGTCGGTGGATATTGAACTGAGAGATAGGCATATTTGTCATCTTGGTGAAGACATCCCAGTCAATTCGGAATTTTCTAAATTGTGGGGTCATCTTAATATTGAGATTGTGGGGTGGGGGGGCCTGGCTGCGAGTTGACTGAGCAGTACCCTCCTTAAGGATGCACAGGGCTTACCCCATTAGTGTGACTCCTAGCTCCTTCAGCATAGAGCGATCGAGCATTTTAAGGCTCTCGGTTGTCAGCTTCTCGTCTGCAAACTTTGTCACATGAGTTTTAGCAGAGTCAGTGGATATGCCCGCTTCAATTAAGAAGCGTTCCCAATCATCAGGTGTCATAGATCCTGTCTGCAGCGTCATGTAAGATTTCTCAGGTCGCGTAGAGCAATTAGTTGCGGTAGCCGAGAGCAATCAGTCGTGAAGACAGAAAGGTAAGAATTGCTGCGACTGACGGTGTGGTTTGTTTTGTTTTATGGCATATCAACCTTTGTAGGTTTTTTAACGCCAAATCCATTTTTATGTAAATTATCTGTTCTATTTAAAACAATTCAGTTTAGCATAAGTACACAGTTTAAATGTCAAAAACATTTCCATTTCAAACTATTCAAGCAGTTATATGTAATAATTCAGTTAAGTGTAAATACAGTTTTAATGTCGAAAAACAGTTCTATTTCAAATAATTCAGTTAAGCATAAGCACGCAATTTAAGTGTAAGTACGGTTTAATTGTCAAAACGTTTCTATTTCTAGCTATTCAGTTTACTCAATTCAGTTTGGCATAAGTATGCTGTTAGTTCTATTTAACCCATAGATAGGGCCCTATCAGGTGCTACCACTCTGGGCCAGAGTGGACCTGGGAGCGATGGCAATGAAGGGGTACTCCGCATTCCCCAAAGCTCCAGCACTACTGGAACCTCACCATCAGATTGTTTAGTGTCATATCCAGGACACTCGTTAGGGGGGTCTTACCCCACTGCAGAGGTACAGTCAGTGTATTCTACAGCCCAAGCTGACTGGGCAATACACAGATTTAAATGTCAGAGTTTTATTTCTGATAATTCAGTTCAGCATAAGTACACAGTTTAGACGTCAAAAACAGTTCTATTTCGAGCAATTCAGTTCAGCACTAGTACGCAGTTCCAATGTCAAAACAGCTCTATTTTAAACAATTCAGTTTAGCATAAATACGCAGTTTAAATGCAAAAATCAGTCTAGTGAAAGAAGCACGGTTTAGTTCTATTTAACCGATAGATAGGACCTTTATCAGGTGCTACCACTCCGGGCCAGAGTGGACCTGGGAGCGATGGCAATGAAGTGGTACTCTGCATTCCCCAAAGCTCCAGCATTGCTGGAACCTCACCGTCAGATTGTTTAGTGTCATATTCTGGACACTCGTTGGGAGGTCTTACCCCTCTGCAGAGGTGCAGTCAGTGTATTCTACAGCCCCAGCCGACTGGGCAATTGCTGTGACTGAGGAACGGGAGCTATTCATGGTGCCTTGTTGCATCACATTGTGCACAAGTGGGCGATTCTATTGCATGGGTCGTGGTTGGCTGCTGGTAAGTGAGTGAAGGTATTTCATTATTTAAACCAGCTTCAGTTTAGCATAGTAAGAAAGACTGCATTGAGCAACTTCACAATTGCTAAAAGTTATTTCCGGACTGCTTTGTTTAATTTTTGTTTATACCTGTTAGTCATAAAAAAGTAAGACTTGTTTTTTCTGTTCCAATTAATTTATTATTTTTGAAAGTGACGTTTTCTGTTTGACTTGCTCGACTTTTAATTTTTGTCATTTACTTGGTTTCTGTCACTTGTTTATAATCTAACCTTGTTTTTGCCGTACGTTGGACTTGTTTTATTATTTAAAATCTTCTTTCAGGGGTTCTACTAATTTATTTTTTCAGTGTCATTGTATTGTACAAGTGTGTTGTATTGATTGTCACTGTATTTATTATCGTCTACAGTAGAACCCCCGCCTCCATTCTTGCGAAAGGTGAAGGGTTAATTTTACCCTCCTGACTGCTATTTTTACTGCAGTCATGGAGGGGTCGACGACTTCTACCCTAAATAAAGACCCAAAAGACCAGGAATCTCAAGAAAGCCTTATAGGGGCAAATTGACCTTCGTTGCCGGTCCCCGCTAATAGTCAAAATAGCCAGGAAAAACAGGAAGACCAGGAAAGCCAAATCCAGCCAGGGCAAAAAACCCCAAAGACTATCCCATGGAAAAGCCAGCAGAGAGGACCTGAGGATTACGAGAGAGAGAGGGTGGGCAAATATGCCCAATATTTCAAAGGGAATGAAATATTGCTCATCCCTGAAATTGTAGAACAGCTAGAACCCAGGATCCTCTTGCTGGTTGTCTCGGATATAAAAACAAAAAGGCTGGTAGGCTTGAAGAAAGAAATCCTTGAGGATCTCTTGAGGAAGGCAGGCATCCCTTGTCAATATTTTTGTAGAAAAAGTTTTGCCACTTGGGATGTCCAGCTTCCTACAGAGGAATAAGCCGCCAAGGCCGCAGCCACGAATATCATGACTAAAAACTTCAGGTTACAGCCGGAGTATAAAGGTACGCGTAGGCTGCGCGTAACGGTATGCAACGTCCCGGCATATATCAGCGGGGAATTTTTGGCCACATATTTGAGTGCATACGGAAAAGTTGAGATTAACCTGCTCAGATCCCCCGCCGGGACAGCCTACGGG